>JAFEMH010000358.1:170000-765000 GCA_022495995.1 Adenophora triphylla var. japonica
TATTGGGAACCGTCGCATGTATTAAAATCGGACCATCAATGTGTTTTTGAACCTTTTTGTCCAAACTGTTCACTAAGGGCAGAACTGGTGTTATGAGGCCAATGAGCTAGGGCCCATACCAATCTTTGAGCATGATGGGTGAATGAGCCCAAGGAGCTAAGTCGCATACCAATATGTGAGCATGTTATGTTATGTGGGAAACATGACAAAGGGGAGGGGCTATGAGGCCAAGTGGCTTGGTCGCATAGGTGCGGCTAACAACTTTCTTATTTTCACGTATTCTTTTCTTTTAGAGTTAGGACTTTATTCCTAGACACCTACATAAACAGTGTTCCGCCACCAAACTCATTGCATCATTAAATTAACATATTATAATGCAATATCATTGCCTAACAGTACTCCCATACGTAGTCAATCATATTGGCAAACTGACTTAACAATTTTCTTGGTCGCATAGGTGCGGCTAACAACTTTCTTATTTTCACGTATTCTTTTCTTTTAGAGTTAGGACTTTATTCCTAGACACCTACATAAACAGTGTTCCGCCACCAAACTCATTGCATCATTAAATTAACATATTATAATGCAATATCATTGCCTAACAGTACTCCCATACGTAGTCAATCATATTGGCAAACTGACTTAACAATTTTCTTGTCCGTTTATTGCTTTTAATTATGTGTTCTTATTGTTACACAAGGGTGTACAATTACAGAAAATATAAAACAATATAATTAACAAAACAGAAAATACTAAAGGAGAAAGTTGTTGAATTTCTGCACGAGCCCAATGAAACCACTGTCTCCTTAAGACATATTCGATCCCTCACCGAGTGTGCTTGAGTTTTCTTGGATCGCTTGTCTCCCAGGATAGAACGTGCGGACCGGGGGCACTTTGCACCTAAAGTTCCCGGCGAGTTGAATTATGCTTGAACAATATCACCACTTCTTTGTATATGCAAGCTAGGAGGCCAAGGAAGGATATGACAATATGCAACCAAAGAGAAACTGGAAGAGGATTTGCAGGAGCAAATGTGTATTTTTCTGCTGTGTTCTTATGATTTTCAAGCTTGTCAACACCATTATATAGCCAAGAATCAAAACGGCCATTTAGGATTTAATTTTCAGTATTAATCACAATTAAAACCTGAAATTAAACCTATTAAACCGAGATTATTAAACCCATTTAATATCCGGATTTATGTTTTGATACTTATTGCTTGGCTGTTACAATTTGAAAATTCACACAATCATCAATGCCCATTTTGATTCAAAACCAATTTTGATTTACAAAATCAAAATTTATTTGGCCAAATCCTTTGAGCATCTATATTTAATTCATCCAAAACCCATTTTGGACAATTAAATATTTTATTTCACAAACACAAACCAATTAAGTAATTTGACAAAATTACCCTTTAGAAATTAAACCATTAATTTCCTTCAAAACACACCATTTTTCCAACAATCCCCCACATGAAGGAAATTCATGAGGATAGGTGATAAAGTCCGGCAGTCGAAAACCTGCATATGATAGGTAGGGGTTTGCCCTTTGAACCTTCCCTTGTAAAAGCATATTTACTCTACTCGCTAATCGCAGACACGATGTCCTTGAACTGCTAGCTTTTGTATAGCCGATCATATACTTTACACAGGTATCTCCCTAACACAATTCGGCTCTCATAGCTGTGTCCATTCATGGCCTTGGATCACAATGCCCGGTTCTCGTGAGAAGGTCTAAGAATTGAGCCTCACACAATTCTCCTCGAAGCGGCCTCTACTTCTTTCTCACATAGGTGATTCTTTTAAGTAATCCATTTTACTTCACATAAGAATCATTAAAAGCCATAGGCTTAACCTCATTCATCTCGGAATGTCACTTTAAGGAATGAGTATAGGGTTGACCCCGCAAAGTGACGCTACAAGTCTATTAACAAGTTAGGTTGTCCCTTTGAACCTAGATCTTGGGATCTCCAAATAACTAGGTTGGGTTTTCGCTGCATTTAACTTCTCAAGAGGCTTTAAACCCATTCCCAATGTCAACCTTGCAACTATCTCTTTACTTAACCTTTTGGTTAGCGGATCCGCCAAATTATCTTTTGACCTCACATAGTCAATAGATATGGTGCCAGTTGCAAGTAGTTGTTTAATGGTATTATGTCTTCGACGTATATGTCTAGACTTACCATTATACATATGACTTTGTGCCCTACCAATCGCAGATTGGCTATCGCAATGTACACTAATTGCGGGCACGGGCTTTTCCCATCTTGGAATATCTTCTAGAAATTGGCGTAGCCATTCGACTTCTTCACCACATTTATCTAATGCTATAAACTCAGATTCCATGGTTGATCTGGCTATAACAGTTTGCTTAGAAGATTTCCATGATATAGCTGCACCTGCTAATGTGAATAAATATCCACTTGTAGACCTTGAGTCTTTGATATCTGATATCCAATTAGCATCACTATATCCTTCTATCACAGCTGGATGTCTAGTGTAATGTAATCCAAAATCACGAGTATATCTTAAGTACCTTAGTACTCTCACTATACCCTTCCAATGATTTGTTCCAGGATTACTTGTATACCGGCTTAACTTGCTAACAGTGTAAGCAATATCCGGCCTAGTACAACTCATCAAGTACATTAGACTTCCAATAACTCTCGAATACTCTAATTGAGACACCGGTTTATCTCTATTCTTTGATAGATGAAGGTTCGGGTCGATTGGAGTACTCGCTATTCCATTGTCATCCTTGCTAAATTTCTCAAGAATTTTATCCACATAATGTGATTGACTTAACACAAGTCCATTGGATATTCTAGAAATTTTAACTCCAAGGATTACATCCGCAAGTCCCATATCTTTCATGTCAAATTTCGAATTCAACATGTCTTTCGTGGATTTGATCATCTTATCACAACTCCCTATGATAAGCATGTCGTCTACATAAAGACACAAAATGACATAGCCATTTTCTGTGGTTTTAGTATAGACACATTTGTCACACTCATTTATCTTAAATCCACTTTGCATCATAGCATTATCAAATTTTTGATGCCACTGTTTTGGTGCTTGTTTCAAGCCATACAATGACTTTACTAATTTACACACCTTCTTTTCTTGTCCATGTGCAACAAACCCCTCGGGTTGTTCCATGTAAATCTCCTCTTCTAAATCTCCATTTAGAAAGGCTGTTTTTACATCCATTTGATGTATTTCAAGATTTCTCAATGCGACAATTGCAAGTACTACTCTTATTGACGTTATTCTCGTGACCGGAGAATACGTGTCAAAATAGTCTAGGCCTTCTTTCTGCTCGTAACCTTTAATTACAAGTCGGGCCTTGTACTTATCAATTGTTCCGTCCGCTTTCATTTTTCTTTTGAAAATCCACCTATATCCTAGTGTTTTACTTCCCGGAGGAAGGTCCACTAGTTCCCATGTGTGATTTTGCAAAATGGAATCAATTTCACTTTTAATTGCTTCCTTCCACAAAGGTCCTTCCGAAGAGCTAATGGCTTCTTTGTAACTTTGTGGTTCGCTTTCTACCATATAGGTTAGAAAGTCCGGACCATAGGATTTTTCAATCCTAGCTCTTTTGCTCCGTCGAGGTTCTACCTCTTCTTTTTCTCTTTCATCTTGAACATGTTCGTCTTCTATTGAATCTATTACCCTAGTCGATGAGCTTGCCTCATTTCTTGACTTACACGGGAATATATTCTCAAAGAACGATACGTTCACAGATTCCATTATAGTATTTTTTTTGTATAGCATCAATTTTCGACTCATACACAAGAAATCTATAAGCACTACTGTTATGTGCATATCCAATAAATATGCAATCAACTGTTTTTGGTCCAATTTTCACCTTTTTAGGAGGTGGTATTGAAACCTTTGCAAGACACCCCCACACTCGCATGTATTGGTATGATGGCACTCTTCCATGCCACAATTCATAGGGGCTCTTATTTATTTTCTTTCGGGGCATTTAATTTAACTCATAATTTGCCGACAAGACGGCCTCTCCCCACATGTTATCCGGTAACCCCGAACTTATTAACATGGCATTCATCATGTCCTTTAGAGTCCGATTTTTCCGTTCGGCAACTCCATTGGATTGTGGGGTGTATGGTGGTGTTGTAACATGTTTAATCCCATGTTGAGCACAAATACCTTCAAAAGGGAATTCATACTCACCACCACGATCACTTCTTATGACCTTTATTTTCCGGTTGAGTTGATTTTCAACTTCATTTTTATAGAGAACAAACTTCTTTATAGCCTCATCTTTACTTTTGAGAAGATACACATAACAATATTTTGTGCTATCATCAACAAAAGTCATAAAGTACTTATTGTCCCCTCGTGTTTGTGTTGACTTGAAGTCACATAAATTCGTATGAACCAACTCAAGTGGTTCATTATTTCTTACAACCGAATGGAGCGGAGGTTTTGTATACTTTGCCTCTACACAAGTTTCACATTTATGTTTGTAGTCTATTTTACATTTTGGTATGCAATTCATGTTAATTAATCTACGTATAGTATCATAGTTAACATGTCCTAGTCTACCATGCCACAAATTGGAAGACTCAAGCAAGTAAACGGAAGAATTATTCTTATTCATCACATTCATCTTAGGCTTGTTAGCCATTACATTGCTTTTAACAACCATAGCACTAAGCTTAAACATACCATCACAAACATAACCTTTGCCTACAAACATTCCACTTTTAGACAAAGTAACCATATCGGATTCAAACACAACACGAAAGCCATGCTTAATCAAAAGCGATCCGGACACCAGATTTTTCCGGATTTCGGGCACATAGAGCACATTGTTGAGAGTCAACTCTTTCCCGGAAGTCAACTTCAGCACCACCTTTCCTTGACCTTTCACATCGGACGTGGCAGAATTTCCCATGAACAATTTCTCACCATTTTCAAAGGCTTCAAAACTACTAAACATTTCCTTGTTTGAGCAAACATGCCTAGTAGCACCGGTGTCAATCCACCACTGATTTGGGTTTGAACCCACCAAATTCACCTCAGAAATTACCGCCGCCAAGTTCATATCGGAAACTTCATTCGAGATGACATCCACCATGTTTGCTTGTTTCTTTGGCTTCCTACACTCGGAAGACTTGTGGCCCACAATGCCACAATTGTAACAAGTTCCACCGAACTTTTTCTTGGAGATTCCTCCCTTTGGCTTCAAACTAGAACCACCCTTTTTGGGACCAAACTTGCCTTTGGCTTTGCCATTGGCCTTGGAGCTATCAACATGCTCCACAACATTGGCTTTCGCCACAAGAAGATTATTCAACTTCTTCTCCGCAATCCTATTCTCTTCCTCAATCTGAAGACGAATAGCAAGCGCTTCAACATTCATTTCCTTTCGTTTGTGTTTAAGATAATTCTTGAAATCTTTCCAAGCGGGAGGCAACTTTTCAATGATTGCCGCCACTTAATAAATATGAGTGGTTATAAAAAATAAATTGTGTTAATTCTCCTATTGAATTATCAATTTATTCTTAGAGTTAATTCTCTAATTAAGTTAGAGAGTTATATTTTTAACAACAAAGTTATAATTGTTAAAATTTGAAGCCAATGGTTGGTTTGTGTAGAGACAAATCTCTAATGGAATGTGGTTGTTCCAAGTTTTCGGATCACCATAGTGAAAAGTTAGAAAATTTGTTGGCCTTGACTTTAAGTGATGACAACAAAATATGTTCTACTTGACCACCTTGAACTTATAGAGGTTTCTTTTGGAAGATCCTACAAAGATGGGTGAAAATGTGATGGATGTTCAAGCCGTGAGTGCGGTTGAAACATGTGAATTTTCTTTATCGGAATTTTATACTTAATGAATTGTCGGATTCATTATAAATCATATATAGTACGAAGAAAATTGCAAAACATTTGTGAGAGTCGTTGGACTATAAATATAAAATCGAGAATGCGGGTGCATTGGAAAATCATCGTAATCCGCTTTCTTGTTTTTAAATAGTGGACTCCATAAATGAAATAAAAATCATATGGAAGAAGTGGAAATAGTATTCCATGAAAACTAGGTAGAATGGATGGTGTTGAGTGAAATTCTCAAGTGATGACAATAATTGAGAAATTGCTTTCCACTTGAAAATATTTTTAAAATCACCTCAAACTTAATGAATGGAAATGAATGTTGAGGTGTGTGCTATTCGTCTTTGTGTTAGAAAAGAGAATAGAACTTTGGAGAAAAAGTTGTCTAACATTTTTTTTGGCGAAAGCAAATGTGATGAAGCATGTCTAAATGCTTAATACAAAGGCAAAGTGGGTCAAACTTGTTTGAATTGTCAAAATTATTTGAAAAGTCAAACGTGTTTAAAAAGCCAAACTTGTTTGAAAAAGTCAAGCATATACCTTGTGTCTTGAGTGGCAATTGTGATGTCATCAAGAATGAAATTCATGATGTTTGAATGAATGAAATGAAAGGGTATTCAAGTGATTAATAATGAGAATGAATCTCTTTTTATGGTCAAACAAGACTTATCAAATATATGCTTGAAGCTATAATCAAGTCATATTGATGCTTGAGGTGTGAATGTTATTCACTAGATGATGGTAAAATGTAAGGTTTTACCTTTAACATTGATTGCTAAAAAGAAAAATGTTGAATCTTTTCTCTTTAAAGAAAAAGTTGAAAATCAACTTAATAAAGAGGTAGTGATAAAACACAACTAAATGTAGTTTGTGTATATGTTACACTAAATACTATGGATTGCATATGGTTGGGTATGCTTACAATAGTAGTGATTATAGAATTCTTTTTTATGAATTCAAGATTCAATAATGGAATAATGAAGCGCTTCTTTCTTTAAGAATATGTTTCCGTATAAATTAAGAGATGGGGAAAACTCATTTAAACGGATTCATGATTCAATAGAAGAAGAAGAAACTTATCATGAGGAATGATAAAGAAGAGGCATGACCTCGACATAGCAAATGAGGTAGGATAAGAAAATTCTATGGCCCGGATTTTCTAACCTCCATGATAGAAAGTGAATCACAAAGTTATAATGACATTGAGCTCTTTGGAAGGATCTTTGTGGAAAGAGGCCATTAAAAGTGAAAGTGATTCCATCTAGGAAAATCACACTTGGAAACTAGTGGATTTACCTTCGAGTAGTAAATCACTAGCATACAAGTGAATTTTCAAAAGAAAATGAAGACCGATGGAACAATCAATGAGTACAAGGCTAGACTTGTAATTGAGGATTACAAGAAAAATAAAGACCTTGATTACTTTTATACTTATTCTCTCATCACGAGAGTAAAAATTTGTATTTGCAATTGCTGCATAGCAGAATTTGAAATACATCAAATATATATAAATAACCTTTCTAAATGTCGATTTAGAAGAGAAAATTTACATAGAACAACCCGGGGGGTTTGTTGTACATGAGCAATAAAACAAAGTGTCCACAATGTACATCATGATCAAATGGTGTTAATAATGAAAATTGGTATTATTCCTAATTTTTGGGACTACTCCGAAAATGTGGGAGTGAGTATACTTTGGAAAATAATTACCTTTTGGAGATGTTTCCCCAAGAAAACAATGAGATGTCCATATGAAGTATGGAAACGTAGGCCTACGTACACTTGTTAATGTGGGGTGTTTCGCAAAGTAGCAAGTCCAATTATCAAAGAAATTAAATTTGGTTACTAAATGGTGGATTATGTTTCAAGAGTTATGTTCATAACAATTATGGATATTGGTTTGTTATATATGATTCAATAAGTTTGAATATATATATAAATCAAAAGAAAATAAAATCAATGGAAATCAAGTATTGATGTCAAATTCTTGGAAGTGAATATATGATACTTTGAATGAAATAGATCAAAGTATTGAAACGGTTCAAGAAATGGAACCTAGAAGAAAATGTGCTAATTTGTAAAGTCATTGTATGACTAGAGACAAGTACAAAGATAATGACATCAAAGGTTTGATTGTGTGGATTTAAACAAGAGTGACTACGTCACTTTATTAATTAAATCCAAAAGTAATGTTAAACTAAGAAAAATTCTAGTAAATTTGATCATTTGATTCAAATTCAAGGAAAACTAATGGACTCGTTGTTAAACAAGTCATTAGATGGATATTCTTAATAAATTTGATAGGATCAATATAAAATCACTAGAATGAATTTGTGTTAACACTTGTCCCATGGATAAAGCTTGTGTTAGCAAGATGTTATATTGCTAAAGTCAATTTATGATTGACATGACATATAGCAATGTGTGTAATGGTAGTCTAGACATTTATGTCTAAGACATAATACCATTAAATAACTACTCTCAACTAATTTGATAATGTGAAGTCAAATGATAAACGGATCCGTTAACCAAAGGGTTAAATAGAGAGTTAGTTGAAAGTTCGATGAGGGGAATGAGACGTAAGCCTCTTAAAAGTTAAACACAGCGGAAAACCCAATCTAGATGACTGGAGATCCCAAGAACTAGATTTAATGGGACAACCTAACTGTTAAAAGACTTGTAGCGTCACTGTGGGAGAATCAACCCCAAGTCCATTCCTATTAGTGACATCCCGAAAGGACAAGGATAAGCCTATGGCTTTTAATGATTCTTACGCGTCGAAAATTCAAGCGGGGTAATACGGGTTACTTTTATGAAATTACCTATGTGAGAGGAAGTGGGGCCGCTTCGAGGAGAATTGTGTGAGGCTCAATTCTTAGACCCTCTCACAGAACCAGGCATTATGTTCAGGGCCATGAACGAACATAGCTATGAGAAATGAAGTATGTTAGGACATTACTTGTGTCTAGTATATGATCGGCTACACAAAAAGCATATCGATTCAAGGACATCGCGTCTATCGACTTGCGAGTGGAGTAAATATGCTAGTTCGAGCGGAGGTTCAATGGGCAATATCCCCACACCTTCGTATGCAAGTTTTTGTCTGCCGGACTCTATCACCAATCTCGTCCTCAATTTCCTTCATGTGGGGGATTGTTGGAAAAGTATGTTGTGTGTGAAGGAAATTGTGTACATTTCCTTGGAAGAATCGTTTGTCGGTTGACAAAGATTATTGTGGGTTCATATTCTACACAGTGAGAACATGAAAATGATATTTTATTTGTTCAATTTGAAGATTGGATGATAAAAATATTACAGCCTAAATAAATGGATGGAAGTTGGAAATGTGAGTTTATCTCACATGTGAAAAGAATGGAAAAACTAGTTGATAGTTTTGGCAATTTTTTATTGAATTATAATTCTTTTAATTCAAGATTAATTCCAAGAATAACTTCTAAGGTTAATGTCCATTTATGATTGGCAAATGAAACTCCAAAAAGAAATTGATGGCAAGTTTAATTGTTGAATTAAGATGATCATCTATATGTGGATTAATTGGAGAATAAATCCTTGGAGAGTTTTGAGCTATAAAAGAAATACCCACAACTCTTTGAAGATAAGAGAGAAAAAAAATAGAGAAAAAGAGAAGAGAAAAACACACAAAAAGAAGCTTTTTCCCATCAATCTTCTTCTACCCTCTTGCAATTTGTTCATCTTCTTTCTTTGCCCTCCTCTAATAATTGAAATGGTGATATTGTCCAAGCATATTAGTTCATTTCGCCGGAAAGCTCAAGTGCGGAGTGGTTCCGGTTAATCCGTTTCATCCTGGGAGACTAACGCCCGTTGAAACCTCAAGCACTCGTAGAGAGGAGGACGAATTAGTCTTAAGGAGAGTGTTCTCACACGACTCGGATATAAGAGATCAAAGATGGACAAACCCAATGAAGAGATCAAAGGATAAGTTTGATTTTGGCTTTAGATCTTTGGGAGTTTAGAATGTGTGAGGATAAGTTTAATTTGAGCCTTAGGTTTGACCTCAGTGTCATTCTTGGAGTATTTAGTATAGATTGATATGATAAGATTAGTTGCTTCATCGGATTGTGAAAGTTTAGAGGACTAAACTTCTTTTAAGGGGGTAAGTATGTAATATCCAAGAAAATAATATTATTATTAATAATAATAATAAATAAAATGATATCATTAGTTTACCTACATCAATGAGAAATAAGTAGGATGATTATGGACCTAAATTAATGAGAAATAAATAGGATGATTATGGACCTACATTAATGAGAAATAAGTATGATGATTATTGTCATTATATTTTCATATTTATGCATAATAAAATATGATAATTATTAGTGTTTATGTCTAACATTTAACATGAAAATTCTTGGTGGTTACTCTAAGAATTCTAATTGGTGGAAGTAATGAGTTTTCTTGGGAGTTACTCTTTTAAGCACTATATAAAGAAATTTAGACAAACATTGTTTGTAAACAACCTTGGTGGCTTTTGGTGAGATAAGGGAGAATCCGTAGAGAATAGTAAAAAAAAAAAAAAAAAAAAAAAAACAAGTGAGATTTTGGAAAGCTTAACCGAAGGGTTCGCTAGATTTTGAAGAACATAGCAATTACTCTCAAATGAGGTAAGGGATTATACATCTTTAAGTTAATTGATTTCCGCTCCGTTTCATTATTTAGGCTTCCGCATATTTCTTGGCGATTTACGTTCATTTGATACGTAAAAGCTGACCTCACGTCAGTATTTGTTTTGACTCCCTCGTTTACCGTCATTTGCTAATCTTTTGTTGTTCGTTTGCTATATCGTTCTTTTGATTTCGTAAATATGAAAATATTATTGTCCTTATGAAAGTTCGTATTTTGTATAAAATGAGTTTTGATATAAAATGATTTTGTATTCCATCAATGATCACTAAGTTAGACAACCTGCTTCGGCGGGGTATATTTGATATTTTGGCCTTCGGGCAAACTTAGGACTCTGCGGAATCACTGTTTTGTATTTGTGCTCCTTGTGAGCTTTTGGTTTAATAAGGTCGATTGACCGCTTATGTGATCATGACTCTGTTAAAATATTCGTTTGATAATGATTGAATCGTATTGTTAATTGTTCCGTTTTGATTCTTTTAGAATAAATATTGGATGTCATCATTCTCATTGCTATTGCCTCGTTGAAAAAGATTGTTTATTTTTGTGGTCACCTCTTCTTAGTATTCGGAGGGGTCCGTATATGATCTTACTGGGCATTGTTCGCTCACCCTTTCGTATTCTCTGTTTTTTTCAGGTAAGCGTTAGAAGGAGGATGATTTGAGAATATTCATCTTTTAAATTTTATGTTTTCTAGACATTGAGTAATGATGTAAGACTTTTGAGTTTTAAATTGTAAGTATGTCAGTTTAGATTGAACCTTAGACCGTTTGGGTTGCAATAATGATCAAAGAATAATTTTGGATATATTCACGCTGAATTAATTATGTATTGTATTGGTAAGAGTAACAGACTCAAGGTTGGGACCCACAAATAGGGGACCGAGATTTGGGTCGTTACAGAATGGTATCAAAAGTTTGATCAAGCTATGATGGAAAGTGGATTTAAAATAAATGAATGTGACAAATGTATCTATGTTAGAGACACGGGAAATGGCTACGTCATTTTATGTCTTTATGTAGATGACATGCTTATCATAGGAAGCTGTGATAAAATGATAAAGTCCACTAAAGATATGTTGAACTCAAAGTTTGACATGAAAGATATGGGGTTAGCCGACGTAATCCTTGGCGTGAAAATTTCAAGAATGTCAAATGGACTTGCTTTAAGCCAGTCACATTATGTGGATAAAATTCTTGAGAAATTCAGCAAGGATGACTTAGCTATTGCTAGAACCCCAATAGACATGAGTCAACATCTATCAAAGAATAGAGGTGACACAGTTTCTCAAGTTGAATACTCGAGAATCATTGGAAGTCTAATGTACTTGATGAGTTGTACTAGACCAGATATTGCTTACACGGTTAGCAAACTGAGTCGGTATACAAGTAATCCGGAGCGGAACATTGGAATGGTATAGTGAGAGAGTACTAAGGTACTTAAGATATACTCGCGATTATGCTTTACACTATACTAGACATCCAGCGGTAATCGAAGGATATAGCGATGCTAATTGGATATCCGATATAAAAGACTCAAGGTCTACAAGCGGATTTGTGTTTACATTAGCAGGAGCAGCTATGTCATGGAAATCTTCTAAACAAACGGTTATAGCTAGATCCACGATGGAATCTGAGTTTATAGCGTTAGATAAATGTGGTGAAGAAGCCGAGTGGCTACGCCAATTTATAGAAGATATTCCAAGATGGACGAAGCCCGTGCCATCAATATGTATACATTGTGATAGCCAATCAGCGATTGGAAGGGCACACAATCATATGTATAATGGTAAGTCTAGACACATTCGTCGAAGACATAATACCATTAGACAACTACTCTCAACTGGCACAATATCCATTGACTATGTTAAGTCAAAGGAAAATTTAGCGGATCCGTTAACCAAAGGGTTAAATAGAGAGTTAGTTGAAAGCTCGACGAGGGGAATGGGACTTAAGCCTCTTAAAAGTTAAACACAGCGGAAAACCCAATCTAGATGACTGGAGATCCCAAGAACTAGATTCAATGGGACAACCTAACTGTTAAAAGACTTGTAGCGTCACTGTGGGGGAATCAAATCCAAGTCCATTCATGTTAGTGACATCCCGAAAGGACAAGGATAAGCCTATGGCTTTTAATGATTCTTACGCGTCGAAAATTCGAGCGGGGTAATACGGGTTACCTTTAAGAAATCACCTATGTGAGAGAGAAGTGGGGCCGCTTCGAGGAGAATTGTGTGAGGCTCAATTCTTAGACCCTCTCGCAGAACCAGACGTATGTTCAGGGCCATGATTGAACATAGCTATGAGAATTGAAGTATGTTAGGACGATACTTGTGTCAAGCATATGATCGGCTACACAAAAAGCATAACGATTCAAGGACATCGCGTCTATCGATTTGCGAGTAGAGTAAATATGCTTGTACGAGCGAAGATTCAATGGGCATTCCCACATCTTCGTATGCAAGTTTTCGTCTGCCGGGCTTTATCACCAATTCCGCATTATTCCTTCATGTGGGGGATTGTTGGAAAAAAGTGTGTTTTGAAGGAAATAATGAGTTATTTTCTTAATTTGTTATTTGTTAAAATGACAAATTGATTGTTGGATTGTGTTCTACTCCATGAGTACATTGAAATCATATATTCATTTGTCAAAAATGGTTGAGAAATGAATGAGATATGAAGGCTCAAAGTTAATGGGTTGGAATGGGTAAAATGTGGTTATCCCACATTGGAAAAAGATGAAAAAGTGGCTAAGTTTAAATACTCCTACACTTTGGTAGGGAGTAAGATTGTGGTACATAGAGGCTCTCTCTCGCGCACAGGTGCGCAGGGGGGGTGCAAATCATGGACCGAATTAGGCTTCGGACTACCGAACTCATGTGCATGCGCGTCCTGCGGACACGAATGTAGCTCCGAAATTGCCGGTCCGCGCGAGCCCACTTTTTGCATTTTTTTTTTAAGAAAACTGACCCAATGGAAACAGGAAGTGAGGCGGGCGCCTCGCCATGGCTGAGGCGGGCGCCTCGAGGACAGAAGCTGCAGCCCCATTGGCGAGACTCCGAGGCGGGCGCCTGGAGGGGTCGGGGCGGGCGCCTCGTGCGCAGCTGTTCACTCCCAGAAACTGTTTCAGCTCCTGTAACTGCCGAATTAAAGTGCAAATTCATGGATTATTATTGCAATATTCATTGAGGAAATTAAAAACGTGGTTTTAATTTCTTGAGCAGTTTTCCTATGGAGAATTGTATAAATAGAACACAACAACAAAGGGAAAAAACACAGTTTTTTCACAATCTCCACAATCATTTTTGCAGCATATTGTTCTTCTTCCCCTTGGCCTCCTTGCATTGCATTCGTGGTGATAAAGTTAAAGCATCGACTTCAGTTCGCCGGAGGTATTCTTGTGCAACCACCGTCCGGTTACTCCGTTTCATCCTGGGAGACAAGCGTTCCTTAAAAACTCAAGCACAACGTGGTGAGGGGGCGTAATTTGTCTTAAGGAGAGTGTGATTTCACACGACTCGGACATCTTCGACAAATATTTTCTTTCTCTTGTATTTTCTATTTCTGTTTTAAATTAGTTTCTATATTTCCAAGGGTGTACAATTACAGAAAATATAAAACAATATAATTAACAAAACAGAAAATACTAAAGGAGAAAGTTGTTGAATTTCTGCACGAGCCCAATGAAACCACTGTCTCCTTAAGACATATTCGATCCCTCACCGAGTGTGCTTGAGTTTTCTTGGATCGCTTGTCTCCCAGGATAGAACGTGCGGACCGGGGGCACTTTGCACCTAAAGTTCCCGGCGAGTTGAATTGTGCTTGAACAATATCACCACTTCTTTGTATATGCAAGCTAGGAGGCCAAGGAAGGATATGACAATATGCAACCAAAGAGAAAATGGAAGAGGATTTGCAGGAGCAAATGTGTATTTTTCTGCTGTGTTCTTATGATTTTCAAGCTTGTCAACACCATTATATAGCCAAGAATCAAAACGGCCATTTTAGAATTTAATTTTCAGTATTAATCACAATTAAAACTGAAATTAAACCTATTAAAGCCAAGAATCAAAACGGCCATTTTAGGATTTAATTTTCAGTATTAATCACAATTAAAACCTGAAATTAAACCTATTAAACCGAGATTATTAAACCCATTTAATATCCGGATTTATGTTTTGATACTTATTGCTTGTCTGTTACAATTTGAAAATTCACACAATCATCAATGCCCATTTTGATTCAAAACCAATTTTGATTTACAAAATCAAAATTTATTTGGCCAAATCCTTTGAGCATCTATATTTAATTCATCCAAAACCCATTTTGGACAATTAAATATTTTATTTCCCAAACACAAACCAATTAAGTAATTTGACAAAATTACCCTTTAGAAATTAAACAATTAATTTCCTTCAAAACACACCATTTTTCCAACAATCCCCCACATGAAGGAAATTCATGAGGATAGGTGATAAAGTCCGGCAGTCGAAAACCTGCATATGATAGGTAGGGGTTTGCCCTTTGAACCTTCCCTTGTAAAAGCATATTTACTCTACTCGCTAATCAGTAGACACGATGTCCTTGAACTGCTAGCTTTTTGTGTAGCCAATCATATACTTTACACAGGTATCTCCCTAACACAATTCAGCTCTCATAGCTGTGTCCATTCATGGCCTTGGATCACAATGCCTGGTTCTGTGAGAAGGTCTAAGAATTGAGCCTCACACAATTCTCCTCGAACCGGCCTCTACTTCTTTCTCACATAGGTGATTCTTTTAAGTAATCCATTTTACTTCACATAAGAATCATTAAAAGCCATAGGCTTAACCTCATTCATCTCGGAATGTCACTTTAAGGAATGAGTATAGGGTTGACCCCCACAGTGACACTACAAGTCTATTAACAGTTAGGTTGTCCCTTTGAACCTAGATCTTGGGATCTCCGGTCAACTAGGTTGGGTTTTCCGCTGCATTTAACTTCTCAAGAGGCTTTAAACCCATTCCTAATGTCAACCTTGCAACTATCTCTTTACTTAACCCTTTGGTTAGCGGATCCGCCAAATTATCTTTTGACCTCACATAGTCAATAGATATGGTGCCAGTTGCAAGTAGTTGTTTAATGGTATTATGTCTTCGACGTATATGTCTAGACTTACCATTATACATATGACTTTGTGCCCTACCAATCGCAGATTGGCTATCGCAATGTACACTAATTGCGGGCACGGGCTTTTCCCATCTTGGAATATCTTCTAGAAATTGGCGTAGCCATTCGGCTTCTTCCCCACATTTATCTAATGCTATAAACTCAGATTCCATGGTTGATCTGGCTATAACAGTTTGCTTAGAAGATTTCCATGATATAGCTGCACCTGCTAATGTGAATAAATATCCACTTGTAGACCTTGAGTCTTTGATATCTGATATCCAATTAGCATCACTATATCCTTCTATCACAGATGGATGTCTAGTGTAATGTAATCCAAAATCACGAGTATATCTTAAGTACCTTAGTACTCTCACTATACCCTTCCAATGATTTGTTCCAGGATTACTTGTATACCGGCTTAACTTGCTAACAGTGTAAGCAATATCCAGCCTAGTACAACTCATCAAGTACATTAGACTTCCAATAACTCTCGAATACTCTAATTGAGACACCGGTTTATCTCTATTCTTTGATAGATGAAGATTCGGGTCGATTGGAGTACTCGCTATTCCATTGTCATCCTTGCTAAATTTCTCAAGAATTTTATCCACATAATGTGATTGACTTAACACAAGTCCATTGGATATTCTAGAAATTTTAACTCCAAGGATTACATCCGCAAGTCCCATATCTTTCATGTCAAATTTCGAATTCAACATGTCTTTCGTGGATTTGATCATCTTATCACAACTCCCTATGATAAGCATGTCGTCTACATAAAGACACAAAATGACATAGCCATTTTCTGTGGTTTTAGTATAGACACATTTGTCACACTCATTTATCTTAAATCCACTTTGCATCATAGCATTATCAAATTTTTGATGCCACTGTTTTGGTGCTTGTTTCAAGCCATACAATGACTTTACTAATTTACACACCTTCTTTTCTTGTCCATGTGCAACAAACCCCTCGGGTTGTTCCATGTAAATCTCCTCTTCTAAATCTCCATTTAGAAAGGCTGTTTTTACATCCATTTGATGTATTTCAAGATTTCTCAATGCGACAATTGCAAGTACTACTCTTATTGACGTTATTCTCGTGACCGGAGAATACGTGTCAAAATAGTCTAGGCCTTCTTTTACGTCGTAACCTTTAATTACAAGTCGGGCCTTGTACTTATCAATTGTTCCGTCCGCTTTCATTTTTCTTTTGAAAATCCACCTATATCCTAGTGTTTTACTTCCCGGAGGAAGGTCCACTAGTTCCCATGTGTGATTTTGCAAAATGGAATCAATTTCACTTTTAATTGCTTCCTTCCACAAAGGTCCTTCCGAAGAGCTAACGGTTTCTTTGTAACTTTGTGGTTCGCTTTCTACCATATAGGTTAGAAAGTCCGGACCATAGGATTTTTCAATCCTAGCTCTTTTGCTCCGTCGAGGTTCTACCTCTTCTTCTTCTCTTTCATCTTGAACATGTTCGTCTTCTATTGAATCTATTACCCTAGTCGATGAGCTTGCCTCATTTCTTGACTTACACGGGAATATATTCTCAAAGAACGATACGTTCACAGATTCCATTATAGTTTTTTTTTTGTATAGCATCAATTTTCGACTCATACACAAGAAATCTATAAGCACTACTGTTATGTGCATATCCAATAAATATGCAATCAACTGTTTTTGGTCCAATTTTCACCTTTTTAGGAGGATGTATGACTACCTTTGCAAGACACCCCCACACTTTCAAGTGTTTATAACTTGGCATTCTTCCATGCCATAGTTCATAAGGGGTTTTGTCTTGTTTCTTTCGGGGTATTTTGTTTAACACATAGTTAGCCGACAACACGACTTCCCCCCACATGTTATCCGGTAATCCCGAACTCAATAACATGGCATTCATCATTTCTTTCAATGTCCGATTTTTCCTTTCGGCAACACCGTTTTGTTGGGGTGTATAAGGTGCCGAGGTAATATGTTTAATTCCACTTTGAGCACAAATTGCTTCAAATGGAGATTCATATTCACCACCTTTATCACTTTTTAGCACCTTAATTTTCCGGTTTAATTGATTCTCAACTTCATTTTTATAGAGAGTAAACTTCTCTATAGCTTCATCTTTACTTTTTAGAAGATACACATAGCAATACTTTGTGCCATCATCTACAAAAGTCATGAAGTACTTATTGCCGCCCCGTGATTGTGTTGATTTAAAGTCACATAAGTCCGTATGAACCAATTCAAGTGGTTCACTATGTCTTTCAACTGATGGAAATGACTTTCTTGTTAATTTTGCTTCTACACAAATTTCACATTTTTGTTTACAATCAACTTTAAACTTTGGAATAGAATTTTCTTTTGTCAAACGACGTATAGAATCAAAATTAACATGACCAAGTCTACCATGCCACAAATTAGATGACTCAAGCAAGTAAACGGAAGAGATATTCATATCATTAGCTTTCGCTTTCACAACCATTACACTTAGCTTAAACAGTCCATCATTGACATAACCTTTGCCTACAAACATTCCACTCTTAGACAAAGTGACTACATTGGACTCAAACACAATACGAAATCCATGCTTTATCAAAAGCGATCCGGACACCAAGTTCTTCCGGATGTCGGGCACATAAAGCACGTTGTTGAGAGTCAACTCCTTCCCGGATGTCATCTTCAAAACCACTTTTCCTTCTCCTTTGATCTCGGAGGTGGCTGAATTCCCCATGAATAGCTTCTCGCCATCCTTAGCAACAAAGGTACTAAACATGTCTCTATTGGAGCACACATGTCTAGTAGCGCTGGTGTCAATCCACCATTGATTTGGGTTTGAACCCACCAAATTCACCTCGGAAATCACAGCTGCGAGGTGCATCTCGGACACGTCTCTAGCAATGCCTTCCACCATGTTGGCCTCACGAGCCTTCTTTGGTAACTTGCAAGCATGAGCCTTGTGGCCTTGACCGCCACAATTATAACAAGTTCCTTCGAACTTCTTCTTGGAAACACTACCTTTTGGTCCCAAGTGGGAATTCTTGGAAGTTGTCACAACCTTCCCTTTTCCCTTTCCAAACCGTTTCCCTTTGGAGCTTTCACCATGCTCCACCACATTGGCCTTAGCCACACTAGAAACAAACTTGCTTTCAGCAACTCTATTGTTTTCTTCAATACTCAATCGAAGGATAATTCCTTCCACATCCATTTCCTTTCGCTTATGCTTAAGGTAGTTCTTGAAATCATTCCAAGATGGAGGCAATTTTTCAATGATTGCAGCCACTTGGAAGCTTTCACTTATAACCATACCTTCGGCATGAATCTCGTGCAAGATAGTTTGAAACTCATCCACTTGAGATTTCACACTCTTGTTGTCCACCATCTTAAAATCAAGGAAACGGGCAACAATGAACTTCTTTGTTCCCGCATCCTCAACTTTATATTTGTGGTCCAACGATCCCCACAATTCCTTTGCAGTTTTCTTCTAATTAAACACGTTATAGAGAGAATCTGAAAGCGAATTGAGGACATAATTTCTGCAAATTCCCACATATTTTCAATGTGGGATGGGGGATATCACATTCTCCCCCACTCAAACCCTTGCCGTCCCTGGCAAGGTCAATCAATACCCAGATCGTACCCCCGGGCTAGCTCGCAAGCCTTAAGACCGGGGTTCTGCTCTGATACCATTCTTTAACGACCCAAATCTAGGTCCCCTATTTGTGGGTCCCAACCTTGAGTCCGTTACTCTTACCAATACAATACATAATTAATTCAGCCTGAATATATCAAAATTATTCTCTGGTCATTATTGCTACCCAAACGGGCTAGGGTTCAATCTAAACTGACATACTTACAATTTAAACTCAAAAGTCTTACATCATTATTCAATGTCTAGAAAACATAAAATTTAAAAGATGAAAATTCCCAAATCACCCTCCATCTAGTGCTTACCTGAAAGAAACAGAGAATACGAAAGGGTGAGCGAACAATGCCCAGTAAGTTCATATACGGACCCCTCCGAATACTAAGAAGAGGTGACCACAAAATAAACAATCTTTTTCAACGAGGCAATAGCAATGAGAACGATGACATCCAATATTTATTCCAAAAGAACCAAAACGGAACAATTAACAATAGGATTCAATCATTATCAAACGAATATTTTAACAGAGCCATGATCACATAAGCGGTCAATCGACCTTATCAAACCAAAAGCCCACAAGGAGCACAAATACAAAACAGTGATTCCGGAACACCCTACTGCTAATCCTCAGCAGTGAACAAAAATGCCAAAAGGCCAATTTACAATTATACCCCATTAACATGGGTTGTTTAGCTTAGTGATCATGTGGAAAATTTCCAATTCATATTGAGATATGCAAATACTTCATGTACAAAAAATATTAACATGAAGTAACAAAAATTGGAGATATTGAAATATTTGACTTTTAGCAAAAGACGCTGTTCGACGGAGTCAAAGCAAATATCAACCCAAGGTTGACTTTTAGTATTTTCAAGGACGGACATTTTCAATAAAATTCATGGAAACCTACGAATTGAAATGAGACATCAATTACATAATTAGAGGTATAATCCCTTACCTTGAATGGATGTTTTTGCTAAGGTTTTCGAAGGACAACAAAGCCCTCAAATCTGCCTTCCAAAATCTATCAAAAAATATAATACATAGTGTAAGATGTTAAGTGAAAACCCCATTAACTCCTTCTTTCACTTCGGACCTCTTCCCAAAAACCCAAGAAACTCATTTCAATTCTTACTCTTACTCCCACCCGTACACACACTATACGTACACACACAATCACTTTTTCTTTTTATTGTTGTCATTTCCCTTGTACTTTCCTTACCAATTTCTTTGTTAACTTTTACCAAAGAATAGTAACTTACTCAATTTTCCCCAACCACAAATACATATATAGTACTAGGACACTTACCTCTTCCTTCTTTCTTTTCTCTACACGTACACGCCAAGCCAAGACCCACACCAACTTATCCTTTTTCAATCTTTAATCTTTAGCTATTTGTGCACAATACAATCTCAAAAGGTACTATATATACTCATTTTAGGCAAGAAACGGATGACAAAGTAATTCCATTTCAATTACTACCATTTACTATGCAAATAATAATTGACCCATCATATACCCAAATTATTACACCCATAAATTAACAGTTTTTAAATCCATATAAATTCCCCTACTTAATGCTCATTATTTACTTATTATTATTCCCATACTTAATGCTCATTATTTACTTATTATTATTTATTTATTTTGTTTTATTTTATTATTACTTATTTTTATTATTATTATTTCTGGCTCACTATTTAAAACTTATTTATTTATTTATTTATTAATATGATTATTATTATTTCTGGATATTACATACTTACCCACTTAAAGAAAGTTTGGTTCCCAAACTTAACGTACCTTGTCAAACAAAGAGGTGTGGATACTTCTCGCGTATCTCACTTTCCAGTTCCCATGTCGCTTCCCTTTTGGAATGGTTACTCCATTGAACTTTAACGTAGGGAATGACACGTCGTCGCAAATTTTGATCCTTTTTATCCACAATCTTGATAGGTTGCTCTTCATAACTGAGATCTTCTCGAATCTGTAACGGCTCGTACTCGATGACGTGGTTCGGGTCTGGTACATACTTCCTTAACATAGATACATGAAACACATTATGAACTCCAGCTAACATCGGAGGCAACGCAAGCTTATATGCCACCTCTCCAACCCGTTCCAAAATTTCAAAAGGTCCAACGAATCGGGGACTAAGTTTTCCCCGAATACCGAATCGCATGATACCCTTGGTCGGAGATATTTTCAAGAATACATGATCTCCTACCTCGAATCCCAATTCGCGACGTCGTTTATCGGCATATGACTTTTGTCGGCTTTGAGCTGTTAGCAACCTCTTTCTAATAGAGTGGATCTTTTCTATAGTGACCTGAACTAACTCTGGTCCCAACAACTTTCTTTCTCCCACCTCATCCCAACATGTAGGAGAACGACATTTTCGTCCATATAGAGCTTCGTACGGTGCCATTTCAATGCTCGCATGAAAACTGTTGTTGTACGTGAATTCTACCAATGGCAAATGATCATCCCAATTCCCTTTCCAATCCAATGTGCAAGCTCTTAACATATCCTCCAATGTTTGAATGGTCCTTTCCGATTGACCATCCGTTTGTGGGTGGAAGGCCGTACTCATGCATAAGCTGGTTCCCATGGCTCGTTGCAAGCTTTTCCAAAATTTTGACGTAAACCTCGTGTCTCGATCTGACACAATTGATACTGGGACTCCATGCAGTCTTACAATCTTTCTTATATAAAGCTTTGCCAATACTTAAATAGAGTCGGTTACTCGAATAGCAAGGAAATGGGCGGACTTGGTCAATCTATCTACAATGACCCGAAATAGCGTTGTACCCCTTAACTGTTCTTGGCAATCCAGTGACAAAATCCATAGTAATCTGTTCCCACTTCCACTCGGGTACAGGTAAAGACTGCAATAATCCGCCAGGTCTTTGGTGTTCAATTTTAACTTGTTGACAAACTAAACACCGAGAAACAAATTCCGCTATTTCTCTCTTCATATTGTTCCACCAAAATGTATCTCGCATGTTCCGGTACATCTTCGTACTTCCAGGGTGAACCGCAAACTTTGAACAATGAGCCTCCTCCAAGATTTCTTGTCTAAGCTTAACATCCGACGGCACACATATCCTTGAGCCATAGCGGAGAATGCCTTCCTTATCCATACGGAACCCCGTCTCATCCCCTTCACTCAAATTTTTCATTATTTCCATCAACTCTTCATCGCCAGCTTGTGCCTCCTTAATCCTCTCCATCACACTCGGAACAACGCTCAATTGTGCCAAGTACCCCTTATCCCCTCGAACATTGACTTCCATAGAAAAGGGTTCAAAGTCATTCAAACAATAACTTCCAGCTTCTAAAAGAGATGCCAAACTCCCTTTATACTTACGACTCAAAGCATCGGCGACCACATTGGCTTTTCCTGGATGATACAAAATTGTGCAATCATAGTCTTTTAGCAACTCTAGCCACCTCCTTTGCCTCATATTCAACTCCTTCTGAGTAAAAATATATTTAAGGCTTTTATGGTCGGTGTAGATTTCACACGCCACGCCATACAAATAATGCCTCCATATCTTCAGAGCAAAAATTACTGCTGCCAACTCCAAATCATGCGTTGGGTAGTTTTTCTCATAATTCTTCAGTTGTCTTGATGCATACGCAATAACTTTCCCATCTTGCATTAGAACACATCCAAGGCCATTGAGTGACGCATCACTATAGACAACAAACTTCCCATCCGCTGTCGGTAACGCTAAGATTGGTGCAGATACTAACCGCCTCTTTAACTCTTGGAAACTTGCTTCGCATTCATCTGTCCATATAAATTTAGCCTTTTTCTGCATCAACTTTGTTAATGGCATTGCAATCTTAGAGAAGCCTTCTACAAAACGTCGGTAGTAGCCTGCGAGGCCCAAGAAACATCTAATCTCCGTAACGGTAGATGGCCTATCCCATTCCATTACTACTTCAATTTTTGTTGAGTCCACCGCAACTCCTTCTTTAGATACTACATGACCCAGAAAAGCAATCTTCTCTAACCAGAATTCACACTTCTTAAACTTTGCATAGAGTTTCTTATCTCGTAAGATTTGAAGTACCAGCTGACGAACGTCGAAACGTCAAAAATAAATTTCCAACTCAACTATCTACAAGTGATTTGTAAATAGGGTAAGTCGGGTCGAACCACAGAGACACAAATTTAAAGTGTAGGAATTATTGCTATAACAAAAAGTTTGTAAAGTGAAGGATTTGTTGATTTGTTTAAGACTAATGTGTTTGCAAAAATTAAGTAAAAGTGATTATAAAAGATTTCAATAATAAGGAGACAATTCCCGGAATTGGTTTCACAAATTATGCTCAAGTTTCACAATTCATCAATCAAAGTGCACTTGGGGTTTTGTTCTTACAAAAGTATGATTGGGACACTTTGGCGGGTGATTTGCAATCAAGTGTTTCTAACTAATATATTCCCTTGGCCCGTTCATAAATTAGTTAGAAACCCATTTTAGAACTTAAGAACACCAAATAAACCACAACTCTTATGAATCGTTTGGCGGGGATTCAACAAATTGTGAAAATCAAGCCAAGACTAATTTCAATTGTAAATTTGGCGGTTCACAATTGAAATTCTAAATAATTCAAGAACAATTATTTGATCAAGACAAGAGTTCTAAAATTCCATTGAAAACAACTTGATTATCCCAAGTACTACAAAGATAAAGATGAAAAGTAAAACTTAAAACATAAAATGTTACCTCCAATTCCAAGAACTAAGAAATTAGCTATCCATGAAAAGTGAAGAACACCAAGAAAATTCTAAAAAAATTCTGCAAAAGTACCTAGAGAAAAGATGATGATTCTCTACTTATATGTCTCTAAAAAAACTGAAAAAAACAATAATAAGAAATAAATAACCCATGTTCTCCAAAAACCCTTTCTTTGCAATTAACCCATTATTAAAACCATAAACAGTCACCATTAATAATAATCATTAATCCCCATCAGTACCAATCCGCCTGGAAGCCTTCTGCAAAACGCCTCGTGGGCGGTCGCCCACTTCACCCTGGGCGGTCGCCCAGTTCTCCAGAAACATTTGGTCTTCACAACTCATACTCGTGCGCGGCCGCCCACACTGCACTGCGCGGTCGCCCACACCGGCAGAAGGTTCAAGACTTCAACACTTTTTCTCTGAGCGGCCGCCCATAAGAACTGAGCGACCGCCCACGCCTGTTGTTAGGCCCATTTTCTTTTCTTTCCTTCTGGCCCAGCTACTTGAAATGGCCCAAATTCCATCCTCCTTTGCCCAACTTTCATTCTTGCATTGGCCCAGCTGCTTTCTTCCACTACAATTGCCTTGGTTTTGTCCCACTTATAATTCGATTCAACCCATAATTGCATCGTCCCAATTTTCCACTTGATTTATTCACAATTGTTCCCGATTTCCAAACTTGAACCACTGAAACTAAAAACACTAAAAACATCCATTAAACACACAAAACTCAAGGATTAAGCAAATAATAAGTTCGTAAAGTAGTCAATGGATGAGTGTAAAACTCACTCATCAAATACCCCCAAACTTATACATTTGCTAGTCCTCGAGCAAACACTAAAACAAACTAAACACAAAACAACTAAACGAACAAAAATTAAAAGCAAACTACTCTAACAAATAATCAACTATGTCCTTCCATTCTTGCATGTTCCACAAATACAGCAAATCACAAAATACCATCAACCGCAGGATAAGATTTTCCACAATGCAAGTATCAATATATTTTCCATTAATTGTAAAATATTACTTAACCATTATAATTACACCATAAATCTCTTTATGCACGATTATCTTTCTCTTTTCTCACAGCCACTATCCATTTTTACAAAGCTAAGTACACCAACCATCTTTTATTTTATTGACTCTATTTACCAAACAACAACACTTTTTAGACACGAAGCATGAATATTCCCATGAAATAATTACACCCCCCCAAACTTGATCATTTAAGCACACTTTAAAATCTACTACCGTTCAAGTAGGGAACACTGTAGCAGCGAACTCCATGCCCCTAATACTAAGTAGAGATTTATTTAAAGGCTTTGAGAGTTAGCCACTTCGGTATCGAGCTTGATACGGACCATCACGGCGGTAAAGCTCTTCCTCCATAACGCTCTTTGCATACCCGAAATCTGGTTAAGCTAGAATAATCCCTAACCAATTAATCTACGCGTCACGGAGGTTTCACCGAGTATACATTGCATTGCCATTGCTCTCATTTTTATTATTTTTTTTTTTTTTTTTTTTAAGATCACAAGGGGGTTCCATTCACAACCAAGGAATACTCATATTCAAGACTTGCCTAATGTTGCTACATTGATAAACAAATTCATTAACTCAAAAGATGATGGTGTACTCTAAACTTTATAAAAATGAATCACAATTATCAACAAAGAGCAAATTTCCAAGAGTACACGAAAATCGCAACTAAGAGATTCATGACACAATTATAACTCTTAAGTAATATACCACAATTAACCAAAAATATACCAACTTGCATATACATATTCACACCCAAATTATCCTTCCTAGCGGTCAAAATCCAATCACATGCAAATATGGGGAACACCAAGAATGTTAATGACTATATACAAGAAAGGACATAGCTAATTATTCCTCTTTTTTCATTTTTCAAATTTTTGTCTCTTTTTTTTTTTCTTCTTTTTTTCTTTTTTTTTCTACCAAAACAGTAAATTCTAACTAACATGTGAATTAAGCCTATACAACCAACCAAGTACCCCCCACCCCCAAACTTAAAACATGCATTGTCCCTAATGCACAAAATAAAAGAAAGGATAGGGGTACCTTCAACCAACAAATTACCTCCAAAATTGGTCCCACGGACCCACCGAGCCACTTCCGCTCGAACCAGTGCTATGGTGCTGCTGCTGCTGTTGTTGATGCTCTTGCTGCTGCTGCGCATCCCAAGAATCCCATCCTATAAACTGCTCCGGAGTACGATATTGCGGCGGCTGGTATGGAATATGCTGAGGCGGTGGAGGAAGAGGAAGCCTGTGCCTCATCTCCTGAAACATCTCTGACTGCGCATCCTCCATACGCTGCCTCCACATACTAGCAGCGTAAAACTCCTCAGTAGCCATAGACTGCAGCTGTCTCTGACTCTCCTCCATACCCAACAACCGCTGATCCATCACCTCGTAATGTCCCCGGAGCTGCCTAATCTCCTCAGATAACGCATCCACATGGCCTCCCACATAATAGGCCGCCTCCGTCGGAGTGAACTGCTGTTCCTCCATATCATCATCCTCCTCATTCCCTCTCACTCCTCTCGATGAACCTTCACCCGGCTGCAACTGGCATGCCCCTTAATAGTAAGGGACCTCTTACTAACCGCCGTCCCGCTTAACACAATATCCCTAGCAATCCTCAACCGAGCAAAACTCACTCCCTTATTCTCTATCAAACCAGATATCAATAATGGGAAACTAAAATTGCATCGCCCAATAGTTTTAATGGTGTTCACAATCTCCTTGGATATCGCCAATCCAGTATTGAACCTTTGACCGGACAACACCACGGTCATCAACAGTGCCCTTCTCCAATGCACATCGTTATAATGTGAAGTAGGCATAATACGCTCGCAAATGAATCGATGCAAAGCGCGCATCCTCAAGTCCATGTCCCTAGCCTTTTTCACATTACCGTTTCTCAATAGTGTCACATCAATATTTTCGAAATAAGGCTCCAACATGTGAAGGTTCCCTGCCACATTCAGCTCCATGATCTTCGCACTATTGTAATAATCACACGCACTGTTTTCATGCCCAGGCGCTTCCATCCCATAGTATCTATTGATATCCTCACCATTATAATACACATTTGTTCCCCTCACCCAACCACACTTCCTTGCTTGCCCTGCCTCAAACGCATTTGCATAGAATTCCCGAACCAACACTTTTGAACCTCTATTAGTTGGGCGGCTTGCTAAATTACCCCAACCATATCTAGCAAAGATATCATCCAACCCAAGTTCATTGTGGTTAAACTCATTTTCTACCGAAAACCCTTTGTTTGCATATTTGTCAAAAAACGACTTCGCTTTACCCCCAACAAACTTTGTTGCATCATACTCAACAACCGGTTCCGGGGCGGGAGCATTTCTTTGTCTAGACATTTTTTATCAATTATACCCACAAAACTTCCACGAAAAAAGTATTAAAGAAGATTGAATTGAAAATCTTACTTCGCCGGAAAAGTCACCGGAGTTCGCTGGAATTTGATCGGAATCTCGCCGGAGTTGATGAAGATGAACTGGGAAGAAATCCCCTTCCTTGCACAATGATTTTCACAAGAACCCTTTTCTATTGAACTCCAAAATCAAGCCTTTTGCAACCTTCTCCACCCTTTGCAACTTTTCAAAATTACTCCACGATTCTTGGCAACAATGGTGGAAATTGGGTTCAAATCTTTGGCTTAAGAGGTTGGGTATGGTATGGGAAGACAAATTATGGAAGAAAATTGGAAGATTTGGGTGTTTGGGGAGAAGATTTCTTAGAGAGATGAAGGGAATGGGCGGAGGTTTCTAGAGAGATAAAGAGAGAGAGTTTGAAATTTGAAATGAAAGAGGGGAGTGAAACGGCTGATGCATTTTAGGGCAAAATTGTAACGCCTGATTCGTCTTGTGGGCGGTCGCTCACCCCCTCCTGGGCGGTCGCCCACCTGTCCAGCAACATCAACCATTTAACAACTTCAATGTGGGCGGTCGCTTATCTAATCCTAGGCGGTCGCCCAGTTTAACAGCAATTTTTTTCTTTTTGTTCAACCAGCATGGGCGGTCGCACACACAACCCTGGGCGGCCGCTCACCCTTCCAGAAAACTCCACATGCTTTCTCAAACCAACCATGGGCGGTCGCCCAAATGACCCTAAGCGGTCGCCCATCTATCCAGGAGTTTCACAATCTTTACAAGCCAAGCCTGGGCGGTCGCCCTCAACACCATGGGCGGTCGCCCAACTGCACAGTGGAATTTTTTTCCTGGCCAGCTATCTGCACAACACCAAGCAAACAAACACCAAGCATAATATCTATTGATACATTACAATTCGACCCATATTTTGACCGCACTTTCGCTGCCTACGTCCCCATTGATGCGGGCGGACTACCCAACAAAAATAGGCTCATGTCACCGTAGTTCGACACGTTCCCGAACTGCAAAAAAACAAAGCTTTTTTTTTTTTTTTTTTTTATATGAAAAGCAAACAATAAAATGAAAATAAAAACGAAAACTAAAACTCTCCACCCCCAAACTTAATGATTACTTTGTCCTCAAAGTGATGAAAACAAAGAAAAAATTAAATTTAAGGGTACTACAATTCACTACTTACCTTGGGTTGCCTCCCAAGCAGCGCTTTTGTTTAACGTCGTTAGCTCGACGGACTGACTTCCTCAACGCTTACGGATCCTTCAACTCGATCCACTCAACATCCTTCGATCCCGAAACTCCATCCAAATAAGGCTTCACTCTTTGTCCATTGACCTTGAACCTATTGTTAGTAACCGGATTCACCAATTCCACGGCTCCATGAGAATATACGTTCACTACTTCAAACGGACCACTCCAACGAGAACGTAACTTTCCCGGGAAAAGCTTCAATCTTGAATTAAACAATAACACCTTGCTTCCCGGAATAAGTTCCTTGTGCAAAATCTTTTTGTCATGGTACCTTTTTGTTCTCTCCTTGTACAACCGGGAGTTCTCATATGCCTCCAACCGATGCTCTTCAAGCTCATTCAAATGAAGTAACCTTTGCTCACCGGCTAGTTGCAAATCCATATTCAACTCCTTGATTGCCCAAAATGCTTTATGCTCTATCTCCACCGGCAAATGACAAGCTTTCCCAAAGACTAGCCGATAGGGACTCATTCCAATTGGCGTTTTGTAAGCGGTACGGTACGCCCACAATGCATCATTTAACCTCAAGGCCCAATCCTTCCTGTTTGGCTTCACCGTCTTTTCAAGAATGGCCTTTATTTGCTTGTTACTCACTTCCACTTGCCCGGAAGTTTGGGGATGATACGCGGTTGCAACCTTGTGATTCACCCCATACTTCTTCATGAGTGCTCCAAAAATTTTGTTGCAAAAGTGAGAACCACCATCACTTATAATCGCCCTTGGAACGCCAAACCTACTAAAAATCACATCTTTGACAAACTTGACAACAATATTAGCATCGTTAGTCCGGGTAGGAATTGCTTCCACCCACTTTGACACATAATCCACCGATACTAAAATGTATTCAAAACCACATGAAACCACAAAAGGACCCATAAAATCTATGCCCCATACGTCAAACAAATCCACAACCAAGTTATTCGTGAGAGGCATTTCATCCCGCTTACCAATGTTACCGGTTCTTTGGCATCTGTCACAACTTTTACTAAAAATGTATGCATCTTTAAAAAGACTTGGCCAAAAGAAACCCGATTGTAACACTTTTTGAGCGGTTTTCTTACCACTAAAATGACCTCCACAATGCAATTCATGACAAAAAGAAAGAACATTTTGTTGCTCATTTTCATGAATGCATCTACGAATAACCATATCGGGACCATGTTTAAACAAATATGGGTCATCCCAATAATATTGCTTAACCATTGACAAAAATCTTTTCCTCTCTTGACTCGAAAAATCTGGATTTAAAACCCCCGTAGCCAAAAAATTTACAATGTCGGCATACCAAGGTTCACAATCCTTAACAACAAACAACTGCTCATCGGGAAAATTTTCATTCAAGGGAATTTCACTCACACACCCCTTTTCAAGTCTAGACAAGTGATCCGCCACAACATTCTCACAACCCTTTTTGTCTTTGATGGAAATATCAAATTCTTGTAAAAGCAACATCCATCTTAACAATCGGGGTTTGGCATCTTGTTTGGAAAGCAAATAACGCAATGCAGCATGGTCCGAATAAATAATCACTTTAGATCCTAGCAAGTAAGAACGGAATTTTTTCAAAGCAAATACCACCGCCAAGAATTCCTTCTCGGTTGTAGTATAATTCAATTGAGCATCATTTAACATTCTACTTGCATATTGGATCACATGTGACTTTTTATCAATTTTCTGACCCAAAACTGCACCCACCGCAAAATCGGATGCATCACACATTATCTCAAACGGTTGAGTCCAATCCGGACCCACAAGAATAGGGGCTGAAGTCAATTTTTCCTTCAACAAATTAAAAGACTTGAGACATTCTTGGTCAAAAACAAATTCCGTCTCTTTAGCAAGCAAGTTTGTTAACGGCTTACAAATTTTAGAAAAATCTTTTATAAAACGCCGATAAAAACCCGCATGACCAAGAAAGCTACGAATTCCTTTAACATTTGTTGTCGGAGGCAATTTAGATATTATCTCAATTTTTGCCTTGTCAACTCAATCCCTTTTCTTGAGACCAAATGACCCAACACAATTCCATGCTTAACCATAAAATGACTCTTTTCCTAACTTAAAGTTAAATTGGTATCATAACATCTTTTAAGAACCAAAGTCAAATTATCTAAGCATGCATCAAACGAATTACCATACAACGAAAAATCGTCCATAAATACCTCAACAAACCTACCAATCATCTCAGAAAAGATCGACATCATGCACCTTTGGAATGTAGCAGGAGCATTGCATAAACCGAAGGGCATCCTTCGATATGCAAATGTTCCAAAAGGGCATGTAAATGTGGTCTTTTCCTGATCTTCCGGAGCAATGGGAATCTGATTATAGCCTGAAAAACCATCTAAGAAACAATAATATTCTTGACCACCGGCCTCTCTAGAATTTGGTCAATAAATGGCAAAGGAAAGTGATCCTTTCTAGTCGCCGCATTAAGTTTTCGGTAATCGATAACCATGCGTTGACCAGTGACCATTCTAGTAGGCAAAAGCTCATTATCCTCATTCTTAACAACAGTAATTCCGGACTTTTTAGCAACAACATGAACAGGACTTACCCACTTACTATCGGAAATAGGATAGATAATACCCGCATCCAACAGTTTCAAGACTTCTTTTCTTACCGCCTCAAGCATGTGAGGATTCATCCTCCTTTGATTCTGCCGGACTGGCTTGGCATCATCCTCCATATGGATTTTGTGCATGCACATGGTTGGGCTAATTCCTTTTATGTCAGTAATGCTCCAACCAAGTGCGGACTTATGTCGCTTCAACACATCCAACAACCTTCTTTCCTGCAATTCTGTTAAGTCCGAAGCAATAATAACAGGCAAAGAATCATTTGCACCAAGAAAAGCATACTTTAAGCTAGATGGAAGTTGTTTAAGATCTAACTCGGGAGGAGAGACCATAGATGGCAAATGCTTAGGATTAAAATTACCTAAAGATTCCAAAGGAACCTTTTCAGTAATTTCCTCCATAACATCCATCTCAGCAAGAATGGCCCTCGCCTCATTTTGATCAAAAACACCTTCCATAACTAACTCATCCACAAACTCAGAAACAAGAGAGCCCTCAACATCACAAAATAAACACTCATTAACCTCATATGGCCTTTTCATGGAATCAAAGATAGAGAAATTAACAATTTCATCCATGACAGTTAAAGACAAACTTCCATCTTTCACATTAATTACCGCATCTGCGGTAGCCATAAAAGGTCTCCCCAACAAAATAGGGACATCATTCACATCTTTAGCATCTCTTTCCATATCAAGAACCACAAAATCAACAGGGATAATCAGTTTATCAACTTGAACTAAAACATCTTCTACTATTCCCTTTGGATATTTGACCGAACGGTCCGCAAGTTGCAAGGTCATAGTAGTAGGTTTTAGTTCACCCAACCCAAGCTCCACAAACAAAGAATAAGGCAACAAGTTAATGCTAGCTCCTAAATCTAACATTGCCCTCACTTTCTTAGAGTCCCCCAAAGAAATCATCACATTAAAACTACCGGGGTCTTTAAGCTTAGGAGGCAAATTCTTTTCAAAAACAGCACTAACTTGGTCCGAAACCACAATTTTTTCGTTCGGGGCATACTTTCTTTTATTTGTGCTCAATTCCTTGAAAAATTTAGCATAGGAAGGAATATTTTTAATTACATTGAGCAAAGGCAAATTTACATTCACCTTAGAAAGCATGTCATACAATTCTTTAAATTGTGTTTCGACCTTATTCTTGACCAATCTACCGGGAAAAGGGACAGGAGGCACATAAGGCTTAAGAGGTGGAGTTGGAAGTTTCTCCTCGGGAGTCACTTCAACTCGTTCCTCGGCCACAACTTCATTCTCATGCAAATTGTTATCATCTATAGGAGAAGGAGAAGAGTGTACCTCCTGAAGAGTCTTACCACTCCTCAGGGTGACGGCCTTTGCTTGTTCCGGTTGACTCGGTAGTGTACCCGGATTGTGCTTTTGGAGTGCCTCGGCAATTTGACCCATCTGATTTTCGAGCTTTTTCAGGGAAGCTTCTTGGTTCCCCATTCGTTGGTCCATGATCACCTGATTCTGTTGAGCGGCTTGAATGAATTTCTGCAACGTTTCCTCCACACTTGGCCTTGCAGGCCCTTGTTCTTGCGGCTGCATTTATGGTTGGTATTGTTGCTGAAATTGACCCTGCCCTTGATTTCCTCCCCAAGAGAAATTGGGATGATTCCGCCAACCCGGATTGTAAGAGTTGGAAAACGGATCATTCCTCACTCTTGGTTGAAAAGCGTTCATTGCATTTGCTTGCTCAAGAAATTCCGGGAATTGGTCTCTCAATGGGCATCCCATAATATCATGGGAGTTCACATTACAAATTACACAACTCGTGCCCGAACTTCCCTCTCCTTGATTTCGCCCTTGGTTTTGACCTTGGCTTTGAGCCGTCATCATTCCCATGAAATTCTTCATTTGCGTAGTCAATGCCGAAACTTGTTGCGCTAGAACATCATTAGACTCAACTTCATAAACGCCTTTTCTTCCTCCTCTCACACTTTTCTGCTGCGAATTCATGCCAAGTCTCTCATATAAAGCTCTTGTTTCATCAGCAGTTTTCTCACCCATAGCACCCCCGGCTGCATTATCCACTTGTGCTTGACCTTGTTGAGTCAACCCATCATAGAAGGCCTGATTTAAGAGGGCTAAAGGAAACCCGTGATGAGGACATTGGACTAGCAACATCTTGAATCGATCCCAAGCTTCATGAAAAGCTTCACCGGCTCCTGATTGAAAGACATTATCTTGGACCTCAAGTCGGATGTCTTTTGATGAGAGTAAAACTTTGCCATGAACTTGTTGTAGACTTCCGTCCAAGTGTTAAGAGAGGCCGGAGCAAGTGCCATAAACCATGTCTTGGCAGCATCCTTCAACGTATAAGCAAAGCACCTCATTCTCAACTGCTCTTCGGTTAGTTGCCCCAATGGAAAACCTTGCACGGTGCTATAGAACTCTCTCATGAAGGTAATTGGGTCTTCCGATGCCATCCCATGAAATGAAGGGAGCATGTTGAAATGGAGGTTCTTCAACTCATAACTCCTTGCTGCTTGTGGGAGTACAATACATGATGGCGATGGTTCAATTACCGGACGTGCAAAATCACCCATCATTTGTGGTTCCGCCATTTTAACTTCTACTTCAGAATCGGAGATCTCGGACTGTTCAGAGTAAACCGAATCACTTTCTGTATCACTTGGTTCCGGGTGCTTCCTCTTGTTGATGCGATGAATGTTGTGGTCAATTGGTAGCAAATCTGGTTGTAGTGACCTACGACCAAACATTCAAATCTGCAACACCAAGTTAAAACAAGACAAAAAATATATACACAAAATACTATTCACAATAGCAAATAATTAAAACAACTTTAAATTTCACGTCCCCGGCAACGGCGCCAAATTTTGACGAACGTCGAAACGTCAAAAATAAATTTCCAACTCAACTATCTACAAGTGATTTGTAAATAGGGTAAGTCGGGTCGAACCACAGAGACACGAATTTAAAGTGTAGGAATTATTGCTATAACAAAAAGTTTGTAAAGTGAAGGATTTGTTGATTTGTTTAAGACTAATGTGTTTGCAAAAATTAAGTAAAAGTGATTATAAAAGATTTCAATAATAAGGAGACAATTCCCGGAATTGGTTTCACAAATTATGCTCAAGTTTCACAATTCATCAATCAAAGTGCACTTGGGGTTTTGTTCTTACAAAAGTATGATTGGGACACTTTGGCGGGTGATTTGCAATCAAGTGTTTCTAACTAATATATTCCCTTGGCCCGTTCATAAATTAGTTAGAAACCCATTTTAGAACTTAAGAACACCAAATAAACCACAACTCTTATGAATCGTTTGGCGGGGATTCAACAAATTGTGAAAATCAAGCCAAGACTAATTTCAATTGTAAATTTGGCGGTTCACAATTGAAATTCTAAATAATTCAAGAACAATTATTTGATCAAGACAAGAGTTCTAAAATTCCATTGAAAACAACTTGATTATCCCAAGTACTACAAAGATAAAGATGAAAAGTAAAACTTAAAACATAAAATGTTACCTCCAATTCCAAGAACTAAGAAATTAGCTATCCATGAAAAGTGAAGAACACCAAGAAAATTCTAAGAAAATTCTGCAAAAGTACCTAGAGAAAAGATGATGATTCTCTACTTATATGTCTCTAAAAAAACTGAAAAAAACAATAATAAGAAATAAATAACCCATGTTCTCCAAAAACCACTGCTGCAATTAACCCATTATTAAAACCATAAACAGTCACCATTAATAATAATCATTAATCCCCATCAGTACCAATCCGCCTGGAAGCCTTCTGCAAAACGCCTCGTGGGCGGTCGCCCACTTCACCCTGGGCGGTCGCCCAGTTCTCCAGAAACATTTGGTCTTCACAACTCATACTCGTGCGCGGCCGCCCACACTGCATTGCGCGGTCGCCCACACCGGCAGAAGGTTCAAGACTTCAACACTTTTTCTCCTGAGCGGCCGCCCATAAGAACCTGAGCGACCGCCCACACGCACAGACTGTTAGGCCCATTTTCTTTTCTTTCCTTCCGGCCCAGCTACTTGAAATGGCCCAAATTCCATCCTCCTTTGCCCAACTTTCATTCTTGCATTGGCCCAGCTGCTTTCTTCCACTACAATTGCCTTGGTTTTGTCCCACTTATAATTCGATTCAACCCATAATTGCATCGTCCCAATTTTCCACTTGATTTATTCACAATTGTTCCCGATTTCCAAACTTGAACCACTGAAACTAAAAACACTAAAAACATCCATTAAACACACAAAACTCAAGGATTAAGCAAATAATAAGTTCGTAAAGTAGTCAATGGATGAGTGTAAAACTCACTCATCACCAGCCTCAAATGTTCTTCATGATCCTCCTTTGTCTTAGAGTAAACCAAAATGTCATCAATAAACACAATCACACACCTGTCCAGATATTCTTTAAATACCCTATTCATCAAATCCATAAAGACAGCAGGAGCGTTGGTCAGTCCAAATGGCATCACCAAGAACTCGTAATGACCATACCTTGTCCTAAATGCTGTTTTGGCAATATCTTCATTCCTGACCTTCAATTGATGATATCCGGAACGAAGGTCTATCTTAGAAAAGTGACATGCTCCTTGCAGCTGGTCAAACAAGTCATCAATCCTAGGTAACGGATACTTGTTCCTGATCGTGACTCGATTCAGTTCGCGGTAGTCAATACACAACCGCATCGACCCATCCTTCTTTTTCACAAATAATACTGGAGCACCTGATAAGTGACTATTATATAGTCAATTATCCTAGTTTTTATATACTTTTACACAAATAAATCATCACTTTTTATTTAGTTTTTAGTATTTTTACTTACTTTTGTTATTTTATTAGATTTTACGTTTTTGGTATGTTTTATACATTTTAGACAGGTTTAAGGGTCTTTTTATTTATACAAAGGATTCATGGACATTTTGGTCCGAAAGGATGGAGGAACACCAAGCAAAATAAGCACTCCAAGCTGAAAACCAGTCGGAGCGGCCGTGCAGCAAAACTGGGAGCGGCCGTGCATCATAGGCCATGGCCGGCCATCTTGGCCCATGGAGTGGCCGAGCACTGAAGTGACCTGGCCGTGCCAAACCAGGAGCGGCCGTGCAGCTATATATGGAGCGGCCGTGCAAGTCTCCAAATTCAAATCCAAATGCGGCGCCAAAGAGGACACGGCCGTGCAAAATCCTTGACACGGCCGTGCAAGTCGTGACTGCGGATGTAAAGGCACCTTTTGATGGCACCCAATTGAAGAGTCTCCTTCCATTTATAAATAGGACCCTTGTAATCAGAGTCTTAGATAAGAATTCTTAGAGAGAAATTACGATATTAGATAGATAGAAGATACAAAGATTTGTAACAACAATTTTCCAAAGGAGTTTGAAGATCAAAGTCATTATTTGTTCTTGGAATCACTTTGGAGGAAAAGCAATAAAAGTGAAGCATTATTCTCGGCAATCATAAGTCTTTCTTACTCAATCTCTATTTATACTTTTATGTTATCAATGGCTTGTGAGTAATCCCCCATATTCTTGGGGTTGGAAACTTCAAAAGCATGCTTATTCATCATTCAAAAATGTTTAGTCTTGTCTTCTTTCTTCATCTAAAACAATCTCTTTATATTATTCTCTAAATGCCTTACATTTTGGCGATATCCAATTTGTATGATTCGAGTCAATTGAGAGAAGTACCTAGCGGAGAATCTCGATTGACGGAACCATATAAAGAAACTAGGTTCATTGATCACGAGAGTAGTTCAATGGCCTAGGGATGTTCCTTTAATGGAAAGTATGTTGACTTCCGTCCTTAATGGATTCTAACTAATTATGGTCAGCTAGAGATAAGCCGGAATGCCCGTTTGTGACAGGGCGGGGGCAAACATAAACGGATTTCTCAAACAGTTAGGACATAATTAGTGAAGAATACAAACGCTATTGTCTTAGCCCGAAATAGCGTAGGCTTAACATACCATCCTTGCTTTTTATGAAAACCTTTTATTTCTAAGACAATGACAATTTGATGAATAAGAATATGTGTATGATTTCCAATCCCGAGAATGCTTCGTTTTATAAGATTTCAATTAAAGTATTTTCTGTTTATGCTCTCTCTATTATTCTAAAACAAATTTTATCTACCCCCAATCTTTTCTATATTTTCTAAAGACAAAAATATCCCTTAAGTAAACCCTGTCTCTGTGGGATCGACTCGTACTTGCACCCGCTATATTACAATAGCCCGTGCGCTTGCGGATATAAAATAATCAGTTAGGTTTCGACCGAACAAGTTTTTGGCGCCGTTGCCGGGGACAACAGTTTACTTTTTATTTTTGTCTTTACTACAAAATTTTTTTGTTTTTTATTTTATTTTTACTATTTTGCTTTCTTGTCCTATAATCTGTTACGTTTAATTTTTCTTCAAGTGTTTTTCTTGTAGTTTATGAAACGGTCTCGGACATTCGTTGACAACTTTGATCCGGAACCCGAAAGAAGCTTTCACGAAAGATTAAGAAGATTTATAGAAACTCTACAAAAACACATGAACGGAGAACCGCAAACACCTGCTAGGACCCTACGGGACTTTGTTAACCCAAGTACCCCGGGAACTAGATCCCCTATTGTTGTGCCAAATGCCGGAGCAGCAAACTTCGAGATAAAGCCGCAATTATTGCACATGGTTATGAATAACCAATACAGCGGCCTTTGCCTTGAAGATCCCCATCTACACATCCAAACATTCCTTGAATATTGTGATACTACACGTATTCACAATGTTACGGTGGAAGCAATCCGGATGCGCCTCTTTCCTTTCTCTCTCAAGGATAAGGCGAAACAATGGTTGAATTCGGTCCCCCAGAATTCATTAACAACATGGGACCAAATTCAAGAAGCATTCCTTGGTCGATTTTTCCCACCAAGCAAGGCGCCGAGATACGAACAAAGATCACTAACTTCATCAAACGGATAGTGAGACTTTGTATGACGCATGGGAACGGTTCAAGGAACTTCTCAGAATGTGCCCCCACCACGGGCTTGAAAAGTGGTTGATTGTTCACACCTTCTACAACGGTCTCATTTTCAAAACAAGAGAGACCATTGATGCCGCTGCAGGAGGAGCATTGATGAACAAAGGAGTCGATGAGGCATACGACCTTATCGAAAACATGCATTGAACCATTACCAATGGTCAAGCGAGAGGGAGCAGCAACAAGTTACGCCCGGTAAATATAATGTTGATGCAGTTACTCTTCTCTCCTCTAAAGTTGACATGCTTTTGAAAAAATTTGAAAATCTTAATGTCAATCCCATTGCTAGTGTAAATGTGTTATGCGAACTATGTGGGTCTAACTCACATACTACGGATAAGCTGCGAGTTACTGACGTTACTTCTAACGATCAAGTGAACTTCGTTAATTCTTTTGGGCAAAAAGGGGGGATGTATTCTAACACATACAATCCCGAGTGGAGGAATCACCCCAATTTTTCCTATAAGAATAACAACGTTCTTAACCCGCAATCATCTACACAACCTCCGGGATTTGCACCTAAGAATTTCAACAACAATGCAAGTACCTTCCCCCTAAATCTAAATTAGATCTTATAATGGATTTTGTAGTGGAAAATAAAAATTCCCAAGAAAAGATCAATAATGAATTTAGGGAATGTTTTAAACTACTTAATGCTAGGTTTGATAACTTGGCAGCGCATAATAAGATGCTAGAAACCCAACAAGCTCAACAGGCTACCCCATTGAATAGACCACAAGGGAGTCTTCCCGGTCAACCTCAAAGGCCAAATGAGCAAGTTAATGTAGTAAAAACTAGGGATGAGCAAGAAAAGAAAAATGAATGCCCTAGAAATAATCATAGTCCAATCCCTCCGATGATTGAGACTAGTTTGGGGACGAGAATCCCCTAGAGAAAAGGCAAGGATTATGATGAATTCCTTGATAACCTAGATGCCATTAATGTTAACATTCCTTATTTTAGAAAAGATGAAGATATGCCTTTAGCCGTTAAACCTTTGAAAAAATTAATTTTTGAAAAAGAAAGGCTAGAAGAGAATGAGAATGTTATGTTAGCGGAGGAGGTAAGCACCGTTTTGCAAAATAAAGACCCTCCAAAATTAAAGGATCCAGGTACATTCACCATTCCTTGTTGTGTTGGCAGAATAAACATAGATAACGTTGTCCTTGACTTAGGAGCAAGCGTTAGTATAATGCCATTATCGGTTAGCGAGAAGCTTGGTATAGGGGAACTCAAACCCACAACCATAACTCTCCAATTGGCAGACCGATCCGTTCAATACCCCGTTGGTATTATGGAAAATTTGCCTTGTCGAGTAGGGAACTTAATCATCCCTGTCGACTTTGTTATCTTGGATATGGCGGAAGACCATTATATTCCCGTCATTTTAGGTAGGCCATTTCTTGCCACTGCGGGGGCAATTATAGATGTGAAAAATGGCACATTTTCCCTAAATATAGGGAAAGAAAGAGTCGAATTTAGTATGCACAGGCCAGTTCTCGAAGATCCCTATCTAGAGGCCTATACTCCTAGTGAAGAAGATTGGATCCCAAATGAAGAGACCTACACCCCTAGCGACGAAAATTGGATTCCTAGTGAAGAAGATTTAATGGGTGAGGAAACAAAGTCAAAGGAAGAAATAAAAAATGATCCCATAAATATTGAACCTTTGATTTGCAATAATGGTTTAGATATTTCTGCATGTCCCAAAGCTAACAATGCAGTGAAAAAGTCAAAAAGAACAAAGACGGAGGTCACTTCGAGTTTCCGAAAGTGCAAAGACTATAGGTCACTTGTTCTACCCAAGAAGTCGGGATGAAAGAAATGTCTACCGCGGAAGATACTTATTACCCGGAGGATTGCAATGGCAAGTTGTCAATGACAAAAGGCCAACCAAGTATCATGCATCTCCTACTACCGGGAAGGGGTCAAGCTAAGGACCTAAAACAAGCATCATCGGGATGGTAACCGATGGATTATTTTTGTTTTATTTTCATTTTATTTTATTTTAGTTTTTATCATATTTGTTTGTGCTAACCTTGTTTTATAGGGAAAAAGATTTAAAAATGGTGAAGTTTGGTTCGCACGGCCGTGCAGCTCTTCTTGGAGCGGCCGTGCAGTTCATATCGAGTTGGAGCGGGTTGACTCAGTAAAAGGACACGGCCGTGCAAATTCCTTGACACGGCCGTGCAAGGCGTGCAGGGAGTTGCGTCGTTCCGAGTCAAAAGACGCAACCTTTCCCCTCCTCCCTCATTTACTTCATCTTCAACCTCTCTCCCTCAAAACCTCCGCCCCACCCACTTTAAATACCCACTCCTACACCATTTTTACTCACAATTCAACCCCCAATCCTCCTCAAATCCTCTACTCAACCATTTCTCTCATACCAAAATCAGTCCCAAAACCCTCCTAAAACCCCAATTCCAAAAATACCAAAACCCTTCACCCATTTCAACAAATTGAAGAAGGATTACTCCGAATTAAGGTGCAAGAAGGAAGCTTTTTGGTATCTAGTGGCTATTCATCGAAGATTACAAGCTTTTCAAGCTCAGATTTGGGTAATCTACTTTCTTCTTCTTTTAGCTAAATTTTTTGGGTTTTTAGAAAATTTTCAATGGAGAGAGGAAAAGGAAAGGGAAAGGCTGCTGAAAGAGGTTCGAAAAGGTCCCGAAAGGAACCATCTCCTACCCCTAATCTAAACCCAACGCTCAATGATTTGGGTATTGAGTTTAGAGAGCCTTCCGAAGTGGCTAGATTCACCGCCCTTCATCAAAAGAGAATTAGACCAACCCAATTCCCAGATGTTCCTGCCCTTAAGGCCCTAGATGTCTACAAAAATGTAAGGAAGTTTCACATGGGATTTGGTTGTGGTGGTTTTCTTGAGTTGAATGCAAAGACTTACGAAAGGATAACTTTGGAATTCTTGTGCACTATGAGGAAGGAATTTACAACGAAATTTGTGGAAGTACGGGAGCCATACCAATTGATACATTTGTATTTTAGGCTTGGTGGGGAGGAGTTTCATCTTACCTCCTTCGACATAAATAGAATTTTGGGTTGGCTGCTTTCACCAACTATGAAACCGATTTTCCTATAGAGTTTAGGGAGAATGTGTTTTGGGAGCAAATAACCGGAATTCCATCCTTCAAATCTAGAACCGCAAAAGCCTCATCTATTATTCATCCCGTTCTCCGGATTATGCACGAGATTCTATGCATGTACGGTTTTGCAAGGGAAGATAAGGGAACAGTGAACAAGAAGGAGTTGTTTTTGTTATGGTCTATGGTGAGGGCTCATAGGAAGGTGAATTTGAGCCATTTCTTGATCGAGTTATTTAGTGATATCGTCTCTCCAACTTTCAATGGAGAGATCCATATTGGTGGTATTGTTACTTTGTTTGCTAACCATTTTGGGTTTATGGTGCCCGCCAATGAAGTCGCGGTTTCGGGTTCTACAAAGTTGGATATTCCAACTCTACGGGTAATGCAAATGATTTCAGATAGAGGACGTGGAGAGTACAATTGGTTGGTAGGGCCGGGTAAAACGCCCTACATTGTTTTGCCTAGTCCCATCCTCCCATTTGCCCAAACTTATCAACACCAAACATGGATCTTTCCAATTTCCATGAGTCTCGAGGAGGGCCAATCAAGCCAAGCAAACCAAGAGGAGGAAGAAGAAGAAGAAGAAGGAGAGCAACATCAACCCAACCACCCCCCTTTGCCACCGGATTTTAATGAAAGATTTGACCGGATCGAGCTTCAAAACAATCAAATAATGACCCGGTTCGACACTTTCAACAATGAATTTCATTACTTCCGGAATGATATACAAAATCGTGTGGGGACGATTCAAAGGCAAGTGAACACCATCTTCAACTACGGGGTCAACAATTGGGATGATTTCCCACAACCACCTACCTACCCGAGATCCATTTTAGTAAGTTTTTCCCTTTACCCTCCCTAGATTTAGCATTGTTCCTTGAAACATTGAGGACAATGTTCATTTCAAGTGTGGGGGGGTAAATCTATCCTTTATTTTTCGCTTTCTAGTTTTTAAATTTTACTTGCTTTCTAGGATAGATTTAATCGCTTTCTAGTTTTTAAATTTTACTTGCTTTCTAGGATAGATTTAATCGCTTTCTAGTTGCATTTTTTTCTTTTGTATGCATGTATAATAGTATATAAAAAAAAAAAAAAAATCCCTATGATGATCAAAAATCATTATCATTATGCTTGCCATTTGCCCTAGTATGAATGCCTATTTATCTTTCCTCTCATATTTTCTATACACTTAGAAATCTATAAAAAGGAAAAGTATAAGGGATCTTTTTAGGAAAAAATTGAAAGCCTCATAAGTTGGTATAGCACAATATAGAATCTCATCAAGAAAAATGCATTTGATTAGAAGGAATTCTTTTTATGCTTGGTCATTTATGCAAATTTTGAATATATTCCTTTAAGATTGTACATTTTTTTATCTTTATTAGATATTTATTCCCTTTTTAGAAGTACCTTTTTGTTTGCATCCCTTGAATCACACCCTTTCATAAATTCCATCCTTCCATTTTTTAAATCAAGTCAAAGTAAAACACTTCTATCTTATTGATAAAAGAGTGACAATTGTCACCAATCCTTAAAAGCAAAAAGAAACATATTATCTCCTAAGTAACTCGGAGCACGGCGTTCGCTGCGACGATGCTTCCTTGCCAAAACGGAAATAATATCCAAAAGTATTCTTGATCTAAATATTAGGAACATGGGGCTCGCGATCACAATGTCTCCTACTTGAAAGGATCAAAAATAACTTAGGTCTTTTGCAAAAATATAACACGTACAAAAATAAGATAAATTTGTTTGACTTTGACGAGATTTTTTCCACTACCATCATCCATTCTTCACCCTTGTGATTCAAGAATGTAATACAATTCTTCGGAACTTCTAAATTGTGAATAAATGTTTATACCTTCTCTTGTACGTCTTAAAGAAATAAAATTCATCTTTTCTAAAAAAATCACTCTAAAAAGTGACAGCTTTTTCTACCAAGAAATAAATCTAAAGATTCTTCCTTCTAGCATGCTTTACTTGGTCAAAATTCTATATATGCTATATTAGGTTATTTTCTTGCATTTTATCTCTTTAAAAATATCCCTAAAATATTTCTTCCTAAATTAATTTTTAAAGGTATTCAAAATATGATTAGATAGATAAAGGCATTATCTACAAGGCATTTAAGGGCTTGCTACTTTATTTCTGAGGGATCAATCGGTTTTTCTCCCTCTCCGTATTTCATTCTAAGTTTGCTTGGGGACAAGCAAAGGCTTAAGTGTGGGGGAGTTTGATAAGTGACTATTATATAGTCAATTATCCTAGTTTTTATATACTTTTACACAAATAAATCATCACTTTTTATTTAGTTTTTAGTATTTTTACTTACTTTTGTTATTTTATTAGATTTTACGTTTTTGGTATGTTTTATACATTTTAGACAGGTTTTAGGGTCTTTTTATTTATACAAAGGATTCATGGACATTTTGGTCCGAAAGGATGGAGGAACACCAAGCAAAATAAGCACTCCAAGCTGAAAACCGCCGGAGCGGCCGTGCAAAGCAAAACCAGAGCGGCCGTGCATCATAGGCCATGGCCGGCCATCTTGGCCCATGGAGTGGCCGAGCACCGAAGTGACCTGGCCGTGCCAAACCGGGAGCGGCCGTGCGCCTATATATGGAGCGGCCGTGCAAGTCTCCAAATTCAAATCCAAATTGGGCGCCAAAGAGGACACGGTCGTGCAAAATCCTTGACACGGCCGTGCAAGTCGTGATCGCAGATGTAAAGGCACCTTTTGATGGCACCCAATTGAAGAGTCTCCTTCCATTTATAAATAGGACCCTTGTAATCAGGTCTTAGATACGAATTCTTAGAGAGAAATTACCGATATTAGATAGATAGAAGATACAAAGATTTGTAACAACAATTTTCCAAAGGAGTTTGAAGATCAAAGTCATTATTTGTTCTTGGAATCACTTTGGAGGAAAAGCAATCAAAGTGAAGCATTATTCTCAGCAATCATAAGTCTTTCTTACTCAATCTCTATTTATACTTTTATGTTATCAATGGCTTGTGAGTAATCCCCCATATTCTTGGGGTTGGAAACTCAAAAGCATGCTTATTCATCATTCAAAAATGTTTAGTCTTGTCTTCTTTCTTCATCTAAAACAATCTCTTTATATTATTCTCTAAATGCCTTACATTTTGGCGATATCCAATTTGTATGATTCACTAATTGAGAGAAGTACCTAGCGGAGAATCTCGATTGACGGAACCATATAAAGAAACTAGGTTCATTGATCACGAGAGTAGTTCAATGGCCTAGGGATGTTCCTTTAATGGAAAGTATGTTGACTTCCGTCCTTAATGGATTCTTACTAATTATGGTCAGCTAGAGATAAGCCGGAATGCCCGTTTGTGACAGGGCGGGGGCAAACATAAACGGATTTCTCAAACAGTTAGGACATAATTAGTGAAGAATACAAACGCTATTGTCTTAGCCCGAAATAGCGTAGGCTTAACATACCATCCTTGTTTTTTATGAAAACCTTTTATTTCTAAGACAATGACAATTTGATGAATAAGAATATGTGTATGATTTCTAATCCCGAGAATGCTTCGTTTTATAAGATTTCAATTAAAGTATTTTCTGTTTATGCTCTCTCTATTATTCTAAAACAAATTTTATCTACCCCCAATCTTTTCTATATTTTCTAAAGACAAAAATATCCCTTAAGTAAACCCTGTCTCTGTGGGATCGACTCGTACTTGTACACGCTATATTACAATAGCCCGTGTGCTTGCGGATATAAAATAAACCGTTAGGTTTCGACCGAACAGCACCCCACGGGGATACACTGGGTCTAATGAAACCTTTATCCAATAGTTCTTGTAACTGATCCTTAAGCTCCTTAAGTTCTGCAGGCGCCATCCGATATGGTGCCTTAGAAATAGGACCAAGATCTTACTAGGTCTATAAAGAACTCCACTTCTCTCTCAGGTGGAACGCCAGGCAAGTCTTCAGGAAACACATCCTTAAACTCTTTGACTATTGGAAGTTCTTCAATCTCAACTCCCTTTTTACGATTATCAACTATGCTAGCAATATACCCTTGACAACCTTTCCCTATCAATTTCCTAGCCTTTAAAGCCGAAATGATCCTTAGTACCCTTACCGGCTTAGAACCTTTAAAACTAAATTTTGATTCCCCTGGAATACAAAAAGTGACTTCCTTCTTAAAGCAATCTATCTTAGCATGATAAGATGTCAACCAATCCATTCCCAAGATTACATCAAAATCTTGGATATCCATCCCAATGAGGTCTGCACTCAAGTCCCTTCCTCCTAAGTGCACATGACAATCCTTAAAAATGGAAGTTACCGCTACCGATTTCTTAACGGGAGTATCGATAACCAATTCAAATTCTAACTTTTGTGGAATTAATTTTATACGACGAGCAAAGCATGAGGATATCACTGAATGTGTAGCACCATAATCAAGTAAAGTATATGCATTATGAGAGCAAATTTGGATGGTACCTGCCACCACCTCATTCGTAGCTTCGGTGTCCCTTGCCGTCATTGCAAAAATTCTTCCTTGCTGCTTTCCCTTATCTTTATCATCCTTATCCTTATTATAAGCCCCTTTAAGAGGTTCGGGACAACTTTTGACCTGATGACCAATCTTTCCACAATTGAAACAAGCACCTGTTGTACGGTAACATGCCTTCGTCTCATGTTTACCTCCACATGTTCGACAACTCACAGGGTTCCCTTGAGTCTGACTTTTGTTCGTCTGAAACCCCCCTTGACTGCGATTGTTATCAGTCACGAACCTTTTATTGTTGTTATTGCCATGGTGACTCGGCTGACCTCGAGTCCCTGCTGAAACATTCTCCACTCCCCTTTTTTTCTCAGACTTTTTCTTTTGAAACTCCATGGATTCTTGTTCTACCAGACGTGCTCGATCTAACACTTCAAAGATATGTGGGCGGCTTTAGTGCGGCCAAAGCGATAACTAATCTTCGAATTTAAACCTCTCTCAAATTTCCGGGCCTTCTGGCTCTCATTTTCAAAGAAAGCCGGCGCATAGCGCATTAGCTCCACAAATTTAGCATCGTACTGATCTACGGTCATTTCTCCTTGTACCAGATCCAAGAATTCAACCATCTTCCTTTCTCTAACACTTGGGGGAAAGTACTTATTGTTGAAAGCCTGTACAAACATGTCCCACGTATACTCTGCCGTTCCAACTTGTTCGGCTCGACGCTTTTCCGCTTTCCACCACTGGTTCGCTTCCCCTTCCAGGACAAAGGTGGCAAAAGTCACCTTTTGTGCATCCGTGCACGTCATGGTTTCAAATATCTTCTCCATACTTTCCATCCAATGTTCAGGTTTTATTGCCCCAGCTGGGCCCGAGAATGCCTTTGGATTCCGCTTTTGAAAACTTTCCAATGGGTCCTTTGTATTTTGTTGGGTCGGAGCCATTGTCCCTTGAGTTTGGGCTTGAGACACTTGTCCAACCCCTGCCACAATTGCTTGTGTCAGGTTAGCCAATAACGTGGCTAGTGTAGGATCGGCTTGATTATTTCCATCATTTGTGTTCCGTTCTTCGCCACCTTGGTTGGACCGGGTTCGCCTACCGCCACGTCCTCTCCCAGACATGCTGCTCTGAGAAAATATGCGACTAATATTAGAGACATTCCTAAATTTGCGTCAACTGAACCCAATTCAGACTAAAATTTTATAAAAGTGAAATAGTAGAAGCATAACTATCCTTCATTATAATCATCCAACTAATACAAGTTTTTTTCCTACTACAAGTCCCGATTTCTAAAAAAAAAAAAAAGAACTAATTAAAGTTATTGAAATTATCCATGAATGCTATGCTCCATCACTGTCGTCGTCGCTGCTCCAATACTCATCCTCCATGCTTTCCCATGATTCCTCATCTGAATCAATATTCACAACATCGAGCGGTGCATAGTCAGCTAGTTCCATTTCCTCTTCCTCCTCCTCCTCTTCTAGGTCTTCCTCTTCCTCATCCTCACTTACTTCTTCTTCTTGTTCTCCTTCCTCTTCTTCCGACTCATCATCGACTTCTATAGGCTGATATTTCGACCCCTCTTCGGTAATTTCCCCAATTTGCTTCTCAAGCATTACCACTTGCTCCACCAGTTCATTTCTTTGGGCCCTTAAGAGGTCACGCTCCTGGAATACTAGAGCATATAACTCATTAGAGACAAAAGGAAATTCTGGAACATCCATTCCAGGCTCCAAATTCATTAGAGGCTCAAGACTGTATTCAATTTCAGGAAATATCGGTTCCCCAAGAAGAGGTCCCGACAATATAGGATCGGGAACAACAGGTTCAGGAGGTACTGGATCTGAATCAACTTCTGGCTCGGGTACCAAAGGTTCGTGATTAACTTCCTCTACTTCAGGGATCACTGGTTCCGGGTCAACAACGGGTTCCGCAATATGCTCGGGGTTATTTACTATAATTTCACCATCAGATTCGGACCCCGAATCATTAGTAGCAATACTACGATGAGCACTACGATGAGCACTGGACTTCCTAGCTGTTTTGATTAATCGCGCCATACCTGCAAACACCAATTTCTATAAGTCCACGATAATTATTTCCTACCGTTTTAGTGTCTCTCACCTAAGTTCTAAAACCTCAGGACCTAAAACCAAAGCTTTGATACCATTCTGTAACGACCCCAAATTTCCACAACAATAAAAATAATAATTCTCCAATATAAATAATAATTCAAAACCAAATAACGGTAACTAAAATCCACAAAATCTTTAAAGTCTTACAAACTCTCAAATAATTGCAATACCTAACTAAAAAGTCTAAAATGAAATAAGCCAAAACGATCCTTGAACTCCTTATGAAGTGCTCCCGAACCGTTTCACATTCTCCCTATATGAAATCTGGAAGAAAAGAAGATGAAATGGTGAGCGAACAATGCCCAGCAAGTTCATATACAACCCTCCTAAGCATTAAGGAGGAGTTGACCTGAAGGAATATCAAACGATACAAATTTCAAATAACAATCGAAGACATAACAGAACACAAATTCGAAATAGTTATTTACAAAATCAATCTCAAACCAAATGTCTTTCAAAATCTCAACGGTTTCACAAACTGAGTTGATAAATATTTTGGAGTTCCAATGATGACGAAATCGATTCAAATTGACTCGAATGATTTACTTAATTAAAACCGTCCCATACCAGTTTTAACTAACTAAACCATTTACAGATTTTTAGGAATTTCAAATGACTGATAAGCTGAACAAAGTTGACTCGAATGATCTAGTTATCTACAACTGTCTCATACCAGCTGTAGATAATCAAATCATTCACAGACATCATGATCACATAAGTGGTCCACTGACCTTATCAAACCAAAATCCCACAAAGGGAACAAAAGCCCACAAAGAGCACTAATACCCACAAAGGGAACAAAAGCCCACAAAGAGCACTAATACCCACAAAGGGTTCGAAAGCCCACAAAGAGCACAAGGTTGACTCCGCAGAGTCCTAAGTTTGCCCGAAGGCTAAAATATCTAATATACCCCGCCGAAGCAGGTTGTCTAACTTAGTGATCATTGATGGAATACAAAATCATTTTATATCAAAACTCATTTTATACAAAATACGAACTTTCATAAGGACAATAATATTTTCGTATTTACGAAATCAAAAGAACGATATAGCAAACATATCAATTACCAAGGCAAACGTTGTACATACATGAATTGAATAGCTTTCTTTATGGATGGATGAATGTTTACATCTACTCATATTTCAGTATTATGCAGTAGTGCCGAGGTTGAAGAAGAAGAAGATCATGCAGAAGATGAAGTGAAGTTTGAGGAATCAGTGTTGCGATTATAATTCGATGACTGTGTTTGGCTGTTCTCAGGAACATTAGTACCATACAAGGCAGATGAGGAAGACAAAGGAGGAGCGAAATATGTTGCCACTGGCATCTTTGAAGGAAGAATCGGGAGTGGAGCAGCATCATTGAGGACAGAAATCACTTGCCTCATGGATGGGCGGATGTTTTCATCCGGATGAGCACACCACAGCCCTACAATCATCAGACGATTGACTTCTTCTTCGTCAAAGTCCGTTCCTAATCTTGGATCCACTGCTTCAAGAAGCTTCCCTGTTCCATACAATTCCCAAACCCATTCCACCAAGCTCACTCGGCCTGCCTGAGCCTTGATCTCAATGGTTTTTCTTCCACAAACTATCTCCAATGCCACCACCCCAAAGCTGAACACATCAGTTTCTTTGGTAGCCTTGCCTGTGATGCAGCATTCAGGGGCCATGTAGCCCCTGGTCCCAGCCAAAACTGTGGTTTGTGAACCCTTTTCATGATCAACAAGCTTAGCCAACCCAAAATCCCCGAGTTTAGCATTGAAATTTGAATCCAGCATAATATTGCTCGATTTGATATCTCTATGCAAAATGCATTGCTCCCATTCTCCATGCAGATAGTGTAATGCATAGGCCAAGCCTTGAGAAATTTTGTACCTAACTCCCCACGCTAATAAGCTCTTTTCCTTGAAAAGATGAGAATCTAGGCTTCCCTTTTCCATAAACTCATAAACTAGCAGCAGCTCTTTGTTTTGATGGCACCAACCAATGAGTTGCACTAAATTCCTATGCCTCAATCTGCTAATAATCTTGACTTCTGATTTATACTCCTTTATACCTTGTTGGGAACTCTTTGACACCCTCTTAACAGCAACATAGGAGTCTGATTCCCTAAAGTAACCCTTATAAACACCCCCAAAACCCCCCTCACCGAGCTTCTCTTTCTCTGCAAAGTTACTAGTGGCACGGGCTAATTCGTCGTAAGAAAACATTTTTGCCCCCGTACCCATTTCAAATTCATGGTTCATCTCGCCATCAAATCCATCATCATCTCCATACTCTCTCCTCCTTTTCTTCCACAGAACGAATCCAATCAAAGCAAGCCCAACAAAAACACAAGCTCCAATACTCAAACCCACAACAACACCTGTTTTATTTCCCTCTTTTTGTGGGATTGGACTTCCGATAGGCCCTTCGTTGTTCTTATCAGTTTGAAAATCAGAACTGTTGAAACTCCATGATTTGACATTATTTTTCTCAAAGTTAAATCCTGTTGCAGCCGTGAAGCCGAATATAACCCATTCTGGCAATTCCATACGCAGATCAACTGTGTACGAAAGCCCAGACTGTATCACTCTTGTGTTATTTTGAAAACCAGTAAAAGAGACACTCAGGTTTTTTGAAACAGAATCGTAGTTGATCCAAGCTTCATTCTCTACCCCGTAAGTAATATTGCTAAACCATTTTGCAGTCGTAACGGAAGTAAGAGAGTTAATGTTAATGCCTACATGATCACCAATGGAAAAATTTGACGAGTCCGTTGGATCCCAACCACTGTTGGGATAAGTATCAAACTCCACAGCAACAAATTTATCAATCGCAACATTCGTGGTGCTATTGAACGGAAGTCCAATAGATCCACCAGACACAATTGCCGAATTGTTATCAGCAAGGAAGAAAGTAAGGCCATCAGCATAAGCTGCAGCTCGATTTGAATCAATTACAAAGGTGAAATTGGTACTAAAATCAGCCAGTTGACCTGAAGCATTGTCCCAAAGGTGGAAGGGTTCCCTATATTTTGCTTGACCAGCTTTATCTGACCTGTCTAATCCAATATCATTAGGGGTGACCTGGATTCCTTGGTTTGAGATATAAGCATCGCCTTGTGTTATAATGGCTGTGTTTGAATTATCTGGTCTGATTTTGGTCAGGTTAAAGTTCAGAGGACTTGCAAAAGGGATAATGGCAAGAAAAAATATACCAAACTTTATAACGGAAAGAGAAGAAGGATGTACGGAAGAAAGGAGGAGGAGGAAGCTCTTATTCAAAACCATGAACATTGTAGGTTTCTGAAGATTTCTTTACTGTCAATTTGATTTCTCTCTGATTACCTACACTTTCCTTTAAGCATCTTTACTCATAACACTTCATTCACATTCCTCTCTCCTTCACCTCAGTTTCACGTCATCAATTATCAAAAACACAACTCCAAACAATTTTATCTCCATTCATGACAAAAATCATCATTTCTCTCTCCTACTTTTTATTATACCCTACCATATTTTCTCTTTCCTACTCATTTATATTACATTTATTACTACTATAAATAATTATTAATTATTGTATTATATAAATAATTAAAAAAAAAACACAAAAAACAGTGCATCCAAGTGAATAATTGGTCCACCACTTCATTCCCATGCCGTGAAGCCCGTCACCTGCAAGAACAAAAAACAGAAAAGTTATCCATGACTTTTCTAAAGTCATGTTTGGGAGAGTCAAGCCCGCCACATCAGCCATGCCATTTCCTAAAAGTTATTGATGCAATTGCTCTTAGAAATTAGAATAAACATAACATCAAATTGTTAAATACTGTCTTTAATAGAATTTAGAATAAACAAAATAAAAAATAAACCTAAGACCCTTGGTCTTGTGGTATGCTGTACGACTTTCCTACGGGGAGGTTCGGTGTTCGATTCCCACTAAAATTATTATGTGAAATTGCCATGAGTTTCAGGTTCCTTAGGAGCCCCCGGGGCACATCCGTGCAGTTAAGAAAGCAGCATTGCTGGGCTTGCAACCTCAGCGTGGGGAGTTCGAATCTTGGCAGGAGCAGCTGGGCATATCCCGCGATTTACCTCCGCCAGATACCTGAGGCCTGAATGTAATCCAGATTAGTCCCAGGCGATCTTTGGGAACCCATCAAAAAAAAAAAGAATAAACAAAATAAGCTTAGCTAACTCCTTGAGTCATCTTGATTTTGTTAAGTGTCCACAAAATCATCTTTATATTTCTAATAAAGACCATTTAATAATTTTCAAATGTTAATAAACTAGTCTTCATCCTCTAATATACTCTCTCCGTCCCACTTCAAGAGTTCTACTTTTCCTTTTTGATCCGTCTCAGACTAAGAGTCTCATTCCATAAATGACAAATTTTGAATAGTATTTCGTACATTTATACCCTTATAATGTAAATATATTTATAAAAAAAATTCATTCATTATGCTATTATAATGTTAACATATTTACAAAAAAACCAATTAAAAAGAGGTTTTATCATAAATGTTTTAACTTTTACATTCTCTCACCTCTAATCTTCTACCCACTTGCAATTCTTTATTCATTTTTTAAAAAAATTCTTAAGAAGCGTGAAATACTATCCTAGAACCTTTGAAGTGGGACGGAGGAAGTATTTTTTATCTGAACCACCGGTATCCAGATAATACATTTAATACCGACTAATCTGGTTCAATACATGTATTGTTAGTGAAAACTAGTGTTACAACCGTGGTTTTAGCCACTTCAAGGTGATGAAAATGGAAATTGATTCAACACATAGTTTTAGCCAATGATTTTTGAACATGGGTAGAAAGAAAGTGGAAAAATGATCTATACTACTCACACTCTTTGAAAACTTTTGGAAATGTGCAATTTTTTTTATTTTCATTAATTAATCAACACTATGTGTCTAGACTATGTTGCAATATTTGAACGTTTTCTAATTATTTCTTTAAAAAATAATTGTTTAAAGAGCTTTAAAATTTATTGTTTTTAATTTAGAAAAATTGAAAAAATACCCAAATCTTTCTCTCTCTCTCTCTCTCTCTTTCTCTCCCTCTCCCTCTCCCTCTCCCTCTCCCCTACACAATACATAGACACACGTACATGCAGACCCACTCACCCACCCACCAATGCTGAATGTTAGTATTGGATAGTCTGCAATATTTTAACATGTTATAGTGACAAAGGTCGGAAAATTTATTAGGTAAAAGTAACAAGATTGAAGACAAAGATGATAAGTGGAGACTCCACTAGCTTACATATCTCCCCACAGCCCTTGATTGCTGCAAAGCAAAATGGAGTGCACGCTGGCCATCTACTCAGCTAATGCACTCATAGATAAAACATTAGTTTATTAATACTCATTTTATCTTATTATTATATCACACCTAAATTAGGTTTATGTCACTACCACTTGCTTTTGTTTCCTCCTCCATACACCAATCACATATCTTGTCGTATGCTAATCCCATTTCAGAGTTTTTTCGACCACAATTTTTATCCTAATTATCTTATACTCCCTCCGTCCCAATCTAAATGTCTCAAAATGGGTTCGGCACGAGAATTAAGAAAAGTGATGTAAGAAAGAGAAAAAATTTAAATGTTGTGTGTATGAAAAATTAAATAGGAGAGAGAATGAGTAGGTGAAATAGCTAGAAGAGAGAATGTTGTGAGTATAAAAGTAAAGTAGGAGAGAGAATGAGTGGGTGGAATAGTAAAAAAAACTTTCTTTTTTTGGGTTGAGACATTTTAAATGGGATGCCCAAAAAGAAAAGTTGTGACATTTAGATTGGGACGGAGGGAGTATTGTTTTTTTTTTTTTTTTCACCTCTTAGGACAACTCCAATGGTAATGGTAGTCCTAGTACCAAGGGTATCAAAATCAAATTTTGATACCCATAAGAGATGGTCTCCTGTGAGAACAAGGGGATCCGTCTCATACATGAGACGGGTCGACTCATAACCATGGGACATTTCAATGAGAGAATGGGTAGAGGCGCAAAATCTGAGATGGGCAGCGCTAAATGCTGTAATTTGGCGGTAAAAGTTTCCCGCTCCCGCCAATATGCTTGGATACTCCATTTGGGTATTTATTCAATTCCTAGAATCGGGTCGGGCTTCTACCCAATGCCAAGGCAAGTGGGTTTTTCTTGAAAAATAATTTTAGGCCCGATGATATTGATTTTAAGCAAATTTTAATAACATTTCTCTCAATTTTAAAATAAATATTCAACTGCCAAGAACTGCTTAGGTTCTGTTTAGTAAATTAAATAATAAAAAACGATTTTTTTTTTCTATTGATGTGGTTTGGGACACAAAATGTTTATAAAATTTCTTTCAAAAAATTTTAGCTAATATTTTCTCTGTTCCGATAGTTCCGATTTAAAGTTCTTACTTTTCTTTTTATTATAGGAATAACTCCACGAGACCCCTTTTTTTTTTTTGCTTTTTTTTTTTAGTTTTTATATTATTTTTTCGGCTTTTCAGTGGTTTAGAAAAAGTAGTAGTTACCATCTCTTAATGTAATGACTGTATACATATAAAGTAACATTGTTCATAACGTAATACCTGTTTTAAAAAAACAAAAGCTCGTTTTTACCCATTTTTTATCTATAGAAATATGTTACAATTTCATTTATTAAAGTGTTACATTTACTTGTATAAACTATTACATTCATATACATAAGTTATTACATTTCAAATGTAATACAAACTATATGTATTACATTTGAAATGTAATAACTTATGTATATGAATGTAATAGTTTATACAAGTAAATGTAACACTTTGATAAATGAAATTGTAACATATTTCTATAGATAATGTAATACTTTTACATGTATCATGATAAATTTTTATATTTTATTTTTTTTCCATTTGTGAAAAGTAATAGTTACTATAACATAATGTAATAATTGTATGCATATAAAGTAATAGTTTGTATACATTAAAGTAATACATATATACAGAAAAGTAATAGTGTTTTTCCCTATGTTTTCTTCGTTTGGCAAAAATAATACTTATTATAAATAAAATGTAACAAACGTGTTATTTATATGTAATAGTATTTGTACATAATTATAACACATATGTATAGATATCTATATGTTTTCAAATAATAAGTTATAATGAGTTCAAATTTATTATGATACATGTAAAAGTATTACATTATCTATAGAAATATGTTACAATTTCATCTATCAAAGTGTTACATTTACTTGTATAAACTATTACATTCATATACATAAGTTATTACATTTCAAATGTAATAGGGGAGCGTCCGCTCCCTATTCTCAGAAAGAAACTGGGCATTAAAAAAAAAAAAAAAAACAAAAAAAAAAAAAAAAAAAAACAAAACTCTTTACCTTCCCAACTCCTTCTTCCTCCCTACTTCCTTCTTTATTTCTCTCTCCACCCGCCATTAACAATCCTCCACCACCAAAACCGTCAGCCTCCCCATCTCTCTCCTCTTCATCTTCTTCCTTGACTTCTCCTCCCTCCATTAAACACCACTCTTCTTCTCTCTCCAACCCAGAATTTGGCCCTCACCCCCCTACTTTCTCTCTCTATCCGAAAACCCACATATTACAACCATTAAACCACGAATTTAACCTACCCACCTCCTTCTCCATCAATCCCGACCTCATACCCACCACATTCAACCTTCAATTTCATCCGTGGTGCATGAATTAGAAAACCCTAGAATTTTTGAATTTGGGTTTTTATTTTGAAAAAAAAAACTGTGGAAGCTATGTTTTGGATATTGAAAACAATGGAGTATGTTCCTGGGATCAGGTTCCACCGGATTAAGGCTCTAGATCAATTGGGTGTTGATCGCAAAAGGTTGGGCCGATCCAACGACATTCATAGTTGTGCCGTCTCTTTGCAGCTGTTGGAGTCACTCCATTGTTGTCGAGGAGTGAGGAGGGAAACTTTGGGGGTTAGTGTGTGATGGGTCGGGTGATGTAACGGGTTTCGGGTCGAAATGACCCATCTCATGGATGAGACGGGTATCCCTGTTCTCACATAAGTTTTTTTCTACCCATAAACACTATTTGCATAGGTATAGAAAAACATCTCCAACAATGGGTATCAAAAATTAGGTACCAAATTGGTTTTTTTTTTTTAAGTTAATAACTTTATTAATATTTTTAATATGATAAATAATTTTGAACTATAATAAGGATAAGGAGATATGGACGGTTGGGGGTTGAATTAAGTGGGTGAGTGGGGTTTTTGATTGTGATATATGTTAGATGGGAAGGCTGCAGACATTGTCCCAACACCAATTTACGCGCAAGTTTCCTTCGCCCTTTTGTGATCATGATGTCTGTGAATGATTTGATTATCTACAGCTTGTATGGGACAGTTGTAGATAACTAGATCATTCGAGTCAACTTTGTTCAGCTTATTAGTCCTTCGAAATTCCTAAAAATCTGTGAATGGTTTAGTTAGTTAAAGCTGGTATGGGACAGTTTTAAATAATAAACCATTCGAGTCAATTTGAATCGATTTCGTCATCATTTGGAACTCCAAAATATTTGTCAACTCAGTTTTGTGAAACCGTTGAGATTTTGAAAGACATTTGGTTTGAGGTTTGGTAAAAAACTATTTCGAATTTGTGTTTTGTTATGTCTTCGATTGTTACTTAAAATTTGTATCGTTCGATATTCCTTCAGGTCAACTCCTCCTTAGTAACCGGAGGGGTTGTATATGAACTTACTGGGCATTGTTCGCTCACCCTTTCATCTTCTTTTCTTCCAGATTTCATATAGGAAGAATGTGAAACGGTTCGGGAGCACTTCATAAGGAGTTCAAGGATCGTTTTAGTTTATTCATTTTTAGACTCTTTAGTTAGTTGTTGTAGTTATTTGAGAGTTTTGTAAGATTTTAAGGATTTTGTTGAGCTAGTGGATTGTACTAGCCGTTGAAATTGTTACCGTTTTCAGCATTTAAGTTATTTCAAATTGTGGTTAGTTTTTAAATTATGGTTTTAGTAGCCGTTGGAGGTTATTTTATTATCAAATAAGTATTATTATTGTTGTGGAAATTGTCGTTACGTATGGTATCAGAGCTTTGGCTTTAGATCTTTGGGAGTTTAGAATGGGTAAGGATAAGTTTGATTTTGGCTTTAGATCTTTGGGAGTTTAGAATGTGTGAGGATAAGTTTAATTTGAGCCTTAGGTTTGACCTCATTGTCATTCTTGGAGTATTTAGTATAGATTGATATGATAAGATTAGTTGCTTCATCGGATTGTGAAAGTTTAGAGGACTAAACTTCTTTTAAGGGGGTAAGTATGTAATATCCAAGAAAATAATAATATTATTATTAATAATAATAAATAAAATGATATCATTAGTTTACCTACATCAATGAGAAATAAGTAGGATGATTATGGACCTAAATTAATGAGAAATAAATAGGATGATTATAGACCTACATTAATGAGAAATAAGTATGATGATTATTGTCATTATATTTTCATATTTATGCATAATAAAATATGATAATTATTAGTGTTTATGTCTAACATTTAACATGAAAATTCTTGGTGGTTACTCTAAGAATTCTAATTGGTGGAAGTAATGAGTTTTCTTGGGAGTTACTCTTTTAAGCACTATATAAAGGAATTTAGACAAACATTGTTTGTAAACAACCTTGGTGGTTTTTGGTGAGATAAGGGAGAATCCGTAGAGAATAGTGAAAAAAAAAACAAGTGAGATTTTGGAAAGCTTAACCGAAGGGTTCGCTAGATTTTGAAGAACATAGCAATTACTCTCAAATGAGGTAAGGGATTATACATCTTTAAGTTAATTGATTTCCGCTCCGTTTCATTTTTTAGGCTTTCGCATATTTCTTGGCGATGTACGTTTCTTTGATACGTAAAAGCTGACCTTGTGTCAGTATTTGTTTTGACTCCCTCGGTTACCGTCATTTGTTAATCTTTTGCTGTTCATTTGCTATATCGTTCTTTTGATTTCGTAAATACGAAAATATTATTGTTCTTATGAAAGTTCGTATTTTGTATAAAATGAGTTTTGATATGAAATGATTTTGTGTTCCATCAATGATCACTAAGTTAGACAACCTGCTTCGGCGGGGTATATTTGATATTTTGGCCTTCGGGCAAACTTAGGACTCTGCGGAGTCAACCTTGTGCTCTTTGTGGGCTTTTGTTCCCTTTGTGGGTATTAGTGCTCTTTGTGGGCTTTTGTTCCCTTTGTGGAATTTTGGTTTGATAAGGTCAGTGGACCACTTATGTGATCATGATGTCTGTGAATTATTTGATTATCTACAGCTGGTATGGGACAGTTGTAGATAACTAGATCATTCGAGTCAACTTTGTTCAGCTTATCAGTCCTTTGAAATTCCTAAAAATCTGCGAATGGTTTAGTTAGTTAAAGCTGATATTGGACAGTTTTAAATAAGTAAACCATTCGAGTCAATTTGAATCGATTTCGTCATCATTTGGAACTCCAAAATATTTGTCAACTCAGTTTTGTGAAACCGTTGAGATTTTGAAAGACATTTGGTTTGAGATTTGGTAAATAACTATTTCGAATTTGTGTTTTGTTATGTCTTCGATTGTTACTTAAAATTTGTATCGTTCGATATTCCTTCAGGTCAACTCCTCCTTAGTAACCGGAGGGGTTGTATATGAACTTACTGGGCATTGTTCGCTCACCCTTTCATCTTCTTTTCTTCCAGATTTCATATAGGAAGAATGTGAAACGGTTCGGGAGCACTTCATAAGGAGTTCAAGGATCGTTTTAGTTTATTCATTTTTAGACTCTTTAGTTAGTTGTTGCAGTTATTTGAGAGTTTTGTAAGATTTTAAGAATTTTGTTGAGCTAGTGGATTGTACTAGCCGTTGAAATTGTTACCGTTTTTAGCATTTAAGTTATTTCAAATTGTGGTTAGTTTTTAAATTATGGTTTTAGTAGCCGTTGGAGGTTATTTTATTATCAAATAAGTATTATTATTGTTGTGGAAATTCGGGGTCGTTACAAATAATATATTTATTGGATATGCACATAATAGTAGTGCTTATAGATTTCTTGTGTATGAGTCGAAAATTGATGCTATACAAAAAAAATACTATAATGGAATCTGTGAACGTATCGTTCTTTGAGAATATATTCCCGTGTAAGTCAAGAAATGAGGCAAGCTCATCGACTAGGGTAATAGATTCAATAGAAGACGAACATGTTCAAGATGAAAGAGAAGAAGAAGAGGTAGAACCTCGACGGAGCAAAAGAGCTAGGATTGAAAAATCCTATGGTCCGGACTTTCTAACCTATATGGTAGAAAGCGAACCACAAAGTTACAAAGAAGCCGTTAGCTCTTCGGAAGGACCTTTGTGGAAGGAAGCAATTAAAAGTGAAATTGATTCCATTTTGCAAAATCACACATGGGAACTAGTGGACCTTCCTCCGGGAAGTAAAACACTAGGATATAGGTGGATTTTCAAAAGAAAAATGAAAGCGGACGGAACAATTGATAAGTACAAGGCCCGACTTGTAATTAAAGGTTACGTACGTAAAGAAGGCCTAGACTATTTTGACACGTATTCTCCGGTCACGAGAATAACGTCAATAAGAGTAGTACTTGCAATTGCCGCATTGAGAAATCTTGAAATACATCAAATGGATGTAAAAACAGCCTTTCTAAATGGAGATTTAGAAGAGGAGATTTACATGGAACAACCCGAGGGGTTTGTTGCACATGGACAAGAAAAGAAGGTGTGTAAATTAGTAAAGTCATTGTATGGCTTGAAACAAGCACCAAAACAGTGGCATCAGAAATTTGATAATGCTATGATGCAAAGTGGATTTAAGATAAATGAGTGTGACAAATGTGTCTATACTAAAACCACAGAAAATGGCTATGTCATTTTGTGTCTTTATGTAGACGACATGCTTATCATAGGGAGTTGTGATAAAATGATAAAGTCCACTAAAGATATGTTGAACTCAAAGTTTGACATGAAAGATATGGGGTTAGCCGACGTAATCCTTGGCGTGAAAATTTCAAGAATGTCAAATGGACTTGCTTTAAGCCAGTCACATTATGTGGATAAAATTCTTGAGAAATTCAGCAAGGATGACTTAGCTATTGCTAGAACCCCAATAGACATGAGTCAACATCTATCAAAGAATAGAGGTGACACAGTTTCTCAAGTTGAATACTCGAGAATCATTGGAAGTCTAATGTACTTGATGAGTTGTACTAGACCAGATATTGCTTACACGGTTAGCAAACTGAGTCGGTATACAAGTAATCCCGGAGCGGAACATTGGAATGGTATAGTGAGAGTACTAAGGTACTTAAGATATACTCGTGATTTTGGATTACATTACACTAGACATCCAGCTGTGATAGAAGGATATAGTGATGCTAATTGGATATCATATATCAAAGACTCAAGGTCTACAAGTGGATATTTATTCACATTAGCAGGTGCAGCTATATCATGGAAATCTTCTAAGCAAACTGTTATAGCCAGATCAACCATGGAATCTGAGTTTATAGCATTAGATAAATGTGGTGAAGAAGCCGAATGGCTACGCCAATTTCTAGAAGATATTCCAAGATGGGAAAAGCCCGTGCCCGCAATTAGTATACATTGCGATAGCCAATCTGCGATTGGTAGGGCACAAAGTCATATGTATAATGGTAAGTCTAGACATATACGTCGAAGACATAATACCATTAAACAACTACTTGCAACTGGCACCATATCTATTGACTATGTGAGGTCAAAAGATAATTTGGCGGATCCGCTAACCAAAGGGTTAAGTAAAGAGATAGTTGCAAGGTTGACATTGGGAATGGGTTTAAAGCCTCTTGAGAAGTTAAATGCATCGGAAAACCCAACCTAGTTGACTGGAGATCCCAAGATCTAGGTTCAAAGGGACAACCTAACTGTTAATAGACTTGTAGCGTCACTTGATACCAATACATCATTTAGGACAAGGTATGGCTTTTAATGATTCTTATGTGAAGTAAAATGGATTACTTAAAAGAATCACCTATGTGAGAAAGAAGTAGAGGCTACTTCGAGGAGAATTGTGTGAGGCTCAATTCTTAGACCTTCTCACAGAACCAGGCATTGTGATCCAAGGCCATGAATGGACACAGCTATGAGAGCTGAATTGTGTTAGGGAGATACCTGTGTAAAGTATATGATCGGCTACACAAAAAGCTAGCAGTTCAAGGACATCGTGTCTACTGATTAGCGAGTAGAGTAAATATGCTTTTACAAGGGAAGGTTCAAAGGGCAAACCCCTACCTATCCTATGCAGGTTTTCGACTGCCGGACTTTATCACCTTTCCTCATGAATTTCCTTCATGTGGGGGATTGTTGGAAAAATGGTGTGTTTTGAAGGAAATTAATGGTTTAATTTCTAAAGGGTAATTTTGTCAAATTACTTAATTGGTTTGTGTTTGTGAAATAAAATATTTAATTGTCCAAAATGGGTTTTGGATGAATTAAATTTAGATGCTCAAAGGATTTGGCCAAATAAATTTTGATTTTGTAAATCAAAATTGGTTTTGAATCAAAATGGGCATTGATGATTGTGTGAATTTTCAAATTGTAATGACCAAGCAATAAGTATCAAAACATAAATCCGGATATTAAATGGGTTTAATAATCTCGGTTTAATAGGTTTAATTTCAGGTTTTAATTATGATTAATACTGAAAATTAAATCCTAAAATGGCCGTTTTGATTCTTGGCTTTAATAGGTTTAATTTCAGTTTTTAATTGTGATTAATACTGAAAATTAAATTCTAAAATGGCCGTTTTGATTCTTGGCTATATAATGGTGTTGACAAGCTTGAAAATCATAAGAACACAGCAGAAAAATACACATTTGCTCCTGCAAATCCTCTTCCATTTTCTCTTTGGTTGCATATTGTCATATCCTTCCTTGGCCTCCTAGCTTGCATATACAAAGAAGTGGTGATATTGTTCAAGCACAATTCAACTCGCCGGGAACTTTAGGTGCAAAGTGCCCCCGGTCCGCACGTTCTATCCTGGGAGACAAGCGATCCAAGAAAACTCAAGCACACTCGGTGAGGGATCGAATATGTCTTAAGGAGACAGTGGTTTCATTGGGCTCGTGCAGAAATTCAACAACTTTCTCCTTTAGTATTTTCTGTTTTGTTAATTATATTGTTTTATATTTTCTGTAATTGTACACCCTTGTGTAACAATCTTAAGACATATTCGATCCCTCACCGAGTGTGCTTGAGTTTTCTCGGAACGCTTGTCTCCCAGGATGAAACGGAGTAACCGGACGGTGGTTGCACAAGAATACCTCCGGCGAACTGAAGTCGATGCTTTAACTTTATCACCACGAATGCAATGCAAGGAGGCCAAGGGGAAGAAGAACAATATGCTGCAAAAATGATTGTGGAGATTGTGAAAAAACTGTGTTTTTTCCCTTTGTTGTTGTGTTCTATTTATACAATTCTCCATAGGAAAACTGCTCAAGAAATTAAAACCACGTTTTTAATTTCCTCAATGAATATTGCAATAATAATCCATGAATTTTCACTTTAATTCGGCAGTTACAGGAGCTGAAACAGTTTCTGGGAGTGAACAGCTGCGCACGAGGCGCCCGCCCCGACCCTTCCAGGCGCCCGCCTCGGAGTCTCGCCAATGGGGCTGCAGCTTCTGTCCTCGAGGCGCCCGCCTCAGCCATGGCGAGGCGCCCGCCTCACTTCCTGTTTCCATTGGGTCAGTTTTCTTAAAAAAAATGCAAAAAGTGGGCTCGCGCGGACCGGCAATTTCGGAGCTACATTCGTGTCCGCAGGACGCGCATGCACATGAGTTCGGTAGTCCGAAGCCTAATTCGGTCCATGATTTGCACCCCCCCTGCGCACCTGTGCGCGAGAGAGAGCTTCTATGTACCACAATCTTACTCCCTACCAAAGTGTAGGAGTATTTAAACTTAGCCACTTTTTCATCTTTTTCCAATGTGGGATAACCACATTTTACCCATTCCAATCCATTAACTTTGAACCTTCATATCTCATCCATTAACTTTGAGCCTTCATACCATTCTGTAACGACCCAAATCTCGGTCCCCTATTTGTGGGTCCCAACCTTGAGTCCGTTACTCTTACCAATACAATACATAATTAATTCAGCGTGAATATATCCAAAATTATTCTTTGATCATTATTGCAACCCAAACGGTCTAGGGTTCAATCTAAACTGACATACTTACAATTTAAAACTCAAAAGTCTTACATCATTACTCAATGTCTAGAAAACATAAAATTTAAAAGATGAATATTCTCAAATCATCCTCCTTCTAACGCTTACCTGAAAAAAACAGAGAATACGAAAGGGTGAGCGAACAATGCCAGTAAGATCATATACGGACCCCTCCGAATACTAAGAAGAGGTGACCACAAAAATAAACAATCTTTTTCAACGAGGCAATAGCAATGAGAATGATGACATCCAATATTTATTCTAAAAGAATCAAAACGGAACAATTAACAATACGATTCAATCATTATCAAACGAATATTTTAACAGAGTCATGATCACATAAGCGGTCAATCGACCTTATTAAACCAAAAGCCCACAAGGAGCACAAATACAAAACGGTGATTCCGAAACACCCCACTGCTAATCCTCAGCAGTGAACAAAAATGCCAAAAGGCCAATTTACATTTATACCCCATTAACATGGGTTGTTTAGCTTAGTGATCATGTGGAAAATTTCCAATTCATATTGAGATATGCAAATACTTCATGTACAAAAAATATTAACATGAAGTAACAAAAATTGGAGATATTGAAATATTTGACTTTTAGCAAAAGACACTGTTCGACGGAGTCAAAGCAAGTATCAACCCAAGGTTGACTTTTAGTATTTTCAAGGACGGACATTTTCAATAAAATTCATGGAAACCTACGAATTGAAATGAGACATCAATTACCTAATTAGAGTTATAATCCTTTACCTTGAATGAATGTTTTTGCTAAGGTTTTCGAAGGACAACAAAGCCCTCAAATCTGCCTTCCAAAATCTATATAAAAAAATATAATACATAGTGTAAGATGTTAAGTGAAAACATCATTAACTTCTTCTTTCACTTCGGACCTCTTCCCAAAAACCCAAGAAACTCATTTCAATTCTTACTCTTACTCCCACCCGTACACACACTATACGTACACACACAATCACTTTTTCTTTTTATTCTTGTCATTTCCCTTGTACTTTCCTTACCAATTTCTTTGTTAACTTTTACCAAAGAATAGTAACTTACTCAATTTTCCCCAACCACAAATACATATATAGTACTAGGACACTTATCTCTTCCTTCTTTCTTTTCTCTACACGTACACGCCAAGCCAAGACCCACACCAACTTATCCTTTTTCAATCTTTAATCTTTAGCTATTTGTGCACAATACAATCTCAAAAGGTACTATATATACTCATTTTAGGCAAGAAACGGATGACAAAGTAATTCCATTTCAATTACTACCATTTACTATGCAAATAATAATTGACCCATCATATACCCAAATTATTACACCCATAAATTAACAGTTTTTAAATCCATATAAATTTCCCTACTTAATGCTCATTATTTACTTATTATTATTCCCCTACTTAATGCTCATTATTTACTTATTATTATTTATTTATTTTGTTTTATTTTATTATTACTTATTTTTATTATTATTATTTCTGGCTCACTATTTAAAACTTATTTATTTATTTATTTATTTATTAATATGATTATTATTATTTCTGGATATTACATACTTACCCACTTAAAGAAAGTTTGGTCCCCAAACTTAACGTACCTTGTCAAACAAAGAGGTGTGGATACTTCTCGCGTATCTCACTTTCCAGCTCCCATGTCACTTCCCTTTCGGAATGGTTACTCCATTGAACTTTAACGTAGGGAATGACACGTCGCCGTAAATTTTGATCCTTTTTATCCACAATCTTGATAGGTTGCTCTTCATAACTGAGATCTTCTCGAATCTGTAACGGCTCGTACTCGATGACGTGGTTCGGGTCTGGTACATACTTCCTTAACATAGATACATGAAACACATTATGAACTCCAGCTAACATTGGAGGCAACGCAAGCTTATATGCCACCTCTCCAACCCGTTCCAAAATTTCAAAAGGTCCAACGAATCGGGGACTAAGTTTTCCCCGAATACCGAATCGCATGATACCCTTGGTCGGAGATATTTTCAAGAATACATGATCTCCTACCTCGAATCCCAATTCGCGACGTCGTTTATCGGCATATGACTTTTTGTCGGCTTTGAGTCCGTTAGCAACCTCTTTCTAATAGAGTGGATCTTTTCTATAGTGACCTGAACTAACTCTGGTCCCAACAACTTTCTTTCTCCCACCTCATCCCAACATGTAGGAGAACGACATTTTCGTCCATATAGAGCTTCGTACGGTGCCATTTCAATGCTCGCATGAAAACTGTTGTTGTACGTGAATTCTACCAATGGCAAATGATCATCCCAATTCCCTTTCCAATCCAATGTGCAAGCTCTTAACATATCCTCCAATGTTTGAATGGTCCTTTCCGATTGACCATCCGTTTGTGGGTGGAAGGCCGTACTCATGCATAAGCTGGTTCCCATGACTCGTTGCAAGCTTTTCCAAAATTTTGACGTAAACCTCGTGTCTCGATCTGACACAATTGATACTGGGACTCCATGCAGTCTTACAATCTCTCTTATATAAAGCTTTGCCAATACTTCAATAGAGTCGGTTACTCGAATAGCAAGGAAATGGGCGGACTTGGTCAATCTATCTACAATGACCCAAATGGCGTTGTACCCCTTAACTGTTCTTGGCAATCCAGTGACAAAATCCATAGTAATCTGTTCCCACTTCCACTCGGGTACAGGTAAAGACTGCAATAATCCGCCAGGTCTTTGGTGTTCAATTTTAACTTGTTGACAAACTAAACACCGAGAAACAAATTCCGCTATTTCTCTCTTCATATTGTTCCACCAAAATGTATCTCGCATGTTCCGGTACATCTTCGTACTTCCAGGGTGAACCGCAAACTTTGAACAATGAGCCTCCTCCAAGATTTCTTGTCTAAGCTTAACATCCGACGGCACACATATCCTTGAGCCATAGCGGAGAATGCCTTCCTTATCCATACGGAACCCCGTCTCATCCCCTTCACTCAAATTTTTCATTATTTCCATCAACTCTTCATCGCCAAACTTGTGCCTCCTTAATCCTCTCCATCACACTCGAACAACGCTCAATTGTGCCAAGTACCCTTATCCCTCGAACAATGACTTCCATAGAAAAGGGTTCAAAGTCATTCAAACAATAACTTCCAGCTTCTAAAAGAGATGCCAAACTCCCTTTATACTTACGACTCAAAGCATCGGCGACCACATTGGCTTTTCCTGGATGATACAAAATTGTGCAATCATAGTCTTTTAGCAACTCTAGCCACCTCCTTTGCCTCATATTCAACTCCTTCTGAGTAAAAATATATTTAAGGCTTTTATGGTCGGTGTAGATTTCACACGCCACGCCATACAAATAATGCCTCCATATCTTCAGAGCAAAAATTACTGCTGCCAACTCCAAATCATGCGTTGGGTAGTTTTTCTCATAATTCTTCAGTTGTCTTGATGCATACGCAATAACTTTCCCATCTTGCATTAGAACACATCCAAGGCCATTGAGTGACGCATCACTATAGACAACAAACTTCCCATCCGCCGTAACGCTAAGATTGGTGCAGATACTAACCGCCTCTTTAACTCTTGGAAACTTGCTTCGCATTCATCTGTCCATATAAATTTAGCCTTTTTCTGCATCAACTCTGTTAATGGCATTGCAATCTTAGAGAAGCCTTCTACAAAACGTCGGTAGTAGCCTACGAGGCCCAAGAAACTTCTAATCTCCGTAACGGTAGATGGCCTATCCCATTCCATTACTACTTCAATTTTTGTTGAGTCCACCGCAACTCCTTCTTTAGATACTACATGACCCAGAAAAGCAACCTTCTCTAACCAGAATTCACACTTCTTAAACTTTGCATAGAGTTTCTTATCTCGTAAGATTTGAAGTACCAGCCTCAAATGTTCTTCATGATCCTCCTTTGTCTTAGAGTAAACCAAAATGTCATCAATAAACACAATCACACACCTGTCCAGATATTCTTTAAATACCCTATTCATCAAATCCATGAAGACAGCAGGAGCTTTGGTCAGTCCAAATGGCATCACCAAGAACTCGTAATGACCATACCTTGTCCTAAATGCTGTTTTGGCAATATCTTCATTCCTGACCTTCAATTGATGATATCCGGAACGAAGGTCTATCTTGGAAAAGTGACATGCTCCTTGCAGCTGGTCAAACAAATCATCACTCCTAGGTAACGGATACTTGTTCCTGATCGTGACTCGATTCAGTTCGCGATAGTCAATACACAACCGCATCGACCCATCCTTCTTTTTCACAAATAATACCGGAGCACCCCACGGGGATACACTGGGTCTAATGAAACCTTTATCCAATAGTTCTTGTAACTGATCCTTAAGCTCCTTAAGTTCTGCAGGCGCCATCCGATATGGTGCCTTAGAAATAGGACCAGTACCCGGTACTAGGTCTATAAAGAAATCCACTTCTCTCACGGGTTACCTTTAAGAAATCACCTATGTGAGAGAGAAGTGGGGCCGCTTCGAGGAGAATTGTGTGAGGCTCAATTCTTAGACCCTCTCACAGAACCAGGCATTATGTTCAGGGCCATGAACGAACATAGCTATGAGAAATGAAGTATGTTAGGACATTACTTGTGTCTAGTATATGATCGGCTACACAAAAAGCATATCGATTCAAGGACATCGCGTCTATCGACTTGCGAGTAGAGTAAATATGCTAGTTCGAGCGGAGGTTCAATGGGCAATATCCCCACACCTTCGTATGCAAGTTTTTGTCTGCCGGACTCTATCACCAATCTCGTCCTCAATTTCCTTCATGTGGGGGATTGTTGGAAAAGTATGTTGTGTGTGAAGGAAATTGTGTACATTTCCTTGGAAAAATCGTTTGTCGTTGGACAAAGATTATTGTGGGTTCATATTCTACTCCGTGAGAACATGAAAATGATATTTTATTTGTTCAATTTGAAGATTGGATGATAAAAATATTACAGCTTAAATAAATGGATGAAAGTTGGAAATGTGAGTTTGTCTCACATGTGAAAAGAATGGAAAAACTAGTTGATAGTTTTGGCCATTTTTTATTGAATTATAATTCTTTTAATTCAAGATTAATTCCAAGAATAACTTTCAAAGTTAATGTCCATTTATGATTGGCAAATGAAACTCCAAGAATAAATTGATGGCAATGTTAATTGTTGAATTAAGATGATCATCAATATGTGGATTAATTGGAGAGTTAATCCTTGGGGAGTTTTGAGCTATAAAAGAAATACCCACAACTCTTTGAAGAAAAGAGAAAAAAAAATAGAGAAAAAAATAAGAGGAAAACACACAAAAAGAAGCTTTTTCCATCAATCTTCTTCTATCCTCTTGCAATTAGTTCATCTTCTTCCTTTGCCCTCCTTGAATAATTGGAATGGTGATATTGTCCAAGCATATTAGTTCATTTCGCCGGAAAGCTCAAGTGCGAAGTGGTTCCGGTTAATCCGTTTTATCCTGGGAGACTAACGCCCGTTGAAACCTCAAGCACTCGTAGAGAGGAGGACGAATTAGTCTTAAGGAGAGTGTGTTCTCACACGACTCGGATACAAGAGATTAAAGATGGACAAACCCAATGAAGAGATCAAATACGGTTGTATCTTTCTTTTTATGATTTTTCAGAATTGTTGTATATTATATTTTCAATGTTGTAATTTGTTTTCCTTTCTATATTTTCAAGATTTTTCTACCATCTGTAACGACCCCGAATTTCTACAACAATAATAATACTTATTTGATAATAAAATAACCTCCAACGGCTACTAAAACCATAATTTAAAAACTAACCACAATTTGAAATAACTTAAATGCTGAAAACGGTAACAATTTCAACGGCTAGTACAATCCACTAGCTCAACAAAATTCTTATAATCTTACAAAACTCTCAAATAACTGCAACAACTAACTAAAGAGTCTAAAAATGAATAAACTAAAATGATCCTTGAACTCCTTATGAAGTGCTCCCGAACCGTTTCACATTCTTCCTATATGAAATCTGGAAGAAAAGACGATGAAAGGGTGAGCGAACAATGCCCAGTAAGTTCATATACAACCCCTCCGGTTACTAAGGAGGAGTTTACCTGAAGGAATATCGAACGATACAAATTTTAAGTAACAATCGAAGACATAACAAAACACAAATTCGAAATAGTTATTTACCAAATCTCAAACCAAATGTCTTTCAAAATCTCAACGGTTTCACAAAACTGAGTTGACAAATATTTTGGAGTTCCAAATGATGACGAAATCTATTCAAATTGACTCTAATGGTTTACTTATTTAAAACTGTCCCATACCAGCTTTAACTAACTAAACCATTCACAGATTTTTAGGAATTTCAAAGGACTGATAAGCTGAACAAAGTTGACTCGAATGATCTAGTTATCTACAACTGTCCCATACCAAATAGATAATCAAATCATTCACAGACATCATGATCACATAAGTGGTCCACTGACCTTATCAAACCAAAATCCCACAAAGGAAACAAAAGCCCACAAAGAGCACTAATACCCACAAAGGGAACAAAAGCCCACAAAGAGCACAAGGTTGACTCCGCAGAGTCCTAAGTTTGCCCGAAGGCCAAAATATCAAATATACCCCGCCGAAGCAGGTTGTCTAACTTAGTGATCATTGATGGAACACAAAATCATTTCATATCAAAACTCATTTTATACAAAATACGAACTTTCATAAGAACAATAATATTTTCGTATTTACGAAATCAAAAGAACGATATAGCAAATGAACAGCAAAAGATTAACAAATGACGGTAACCGAGGGAGTCAAAACAAATACTGACACAAGGTCAGCTTTTACGTATCAAAGAAACGTACATCGCCAAGAAATATGCAAAAGCCTAAAAAATGAAACGGAGCGGAAATCAATTAACTTAAAGATGTATAATCCCTTACCTCATTTGAGAGTAATTGCTATGTTCTTCAAAATCTAGCGAACCCTTCGGTTAAGCTTTCCAAAATCTCACTTGTTTTTTTTTTCACTATTCTCTACGGATTCTCCCTTATCTCACCAAAAGCCACCAAGGTTGTTTACAAACAATGTTTGTCTAAATTCCTTTATATAGTGCTTAAAAGAGTAACTCCCAAGAAAACTCATTACTTCCACCAATTAGAATTCTTAGAGTAACCACCAAGAATTTTCATGTTAAATGTTAGACATAAACACTAATAATTATCATATTTTATTATGCATAAATATGAAAATATAATGACAATAATCATCATACTTATTTCTCATTAATGTAGGTCCATAATCATCCTATTTATTTCTCATTAATTTAGGTCCATAATCATCCTACTTATTTCTCATTGATGTAGGTAAACTAATGATATCATTTTATTTATTATTATTATTAATAATATTATTATTTTCTTGGATATTACATACTTACCCCCTTAAAAGAAGTTTAGTCCTCTAAACTTTCACAATCCGATGAAGCAACTAATCTTATCATATCAATCTATACTAAATACTCCAAGAATGACACTGAGGTCAAACCTAAGGCTCAAATTAAACTTATCCTCACACATTCTAAACTCCCAAAGATCTAAAGCCAAAATCAAACTTATCCTTACCCATTCTAAACTCCCAAAGATCTAAAGCCAAAGCTCTGATACCATCTGTAACGACCCCGAATTTCCACAACAATAATAATACTTATTTGATAATAAAATAACCTCCAACGGCTACTAAAACCATAATTTAAAAACTAACCACAATTTGAAATAACTTAAATGCTGAAAACGGTAACAATTTCAACGGCTAGTACAATCCACTAGCTCAACAAAATTCTTAAAATCTTACAAAACTCTCAAATAACTGCAACAACTAACTAAAGAGTCTAAAAATGAATAAACTAAAACGATCCTTGAACTCCTTATGAAGTGCTCCCGAACCGTTTCACATTCTTCCTATATGAAATCTGGAAGAAAAGAAGATGAAAGGGTGAGCGAACAATGCCCAGTAAGTTCATATACAACCCCTCCGGTTACTAAGGAGGAGTTGACCTGAAGGAATATCGAACGATACAAATTTTAAGTAACAATCGAAGACATAACAAAACACAAATTCGAAATAGTTATTTACCAAATCTCATACCAAATGTCTTTCAAAATCTCAACGGTTTCACAAAACTGAGTTGACAAATATTTTGGAGTTCCAAATGATGACGAAATCGATTCAAATTGACTCGAATGGTTTACTTATTTAAAACTGTCCCATACCAGCTTTAACTAACTAAACCATTCACAGATTTTTAGGAATTTCAAAGGACTGATAAGCTGAACAAAGTTAATTCGAATGATCTAGTTATCTACAACTGTCCCATACCAGCTGTAGATAATCAAATCATTCACAGACATCATGATCACATAAGTGGTCCACTGACCTTATCAAACCAAAATCCCACAAAGGGAACAAAAGCCCACAAAGAGCACTAATACCCACAAAGGGAACAAAAGCCCACAAAGAGCACAAGGTTGACTCCGCAGAGTCCTAAGTTTTCCCGAAGACCAAAATATCAAATATACCCCGCCGAAGCAGGTTGTCTAACTTAGTGATCATTGATGGAACACAAAATCATTTCATATCAAAACTCATTTTATACAAAATACGAACTTTCATAAGAACAATAATATTTTCGTATTTACGAAATCAAAAGAACGATATAGCAAATGAACAAAGAAAAGATTAACAAATGACGGTAACCGAGGGAGTCAAAACAAATACTGACACAAGGTCAGCTTTTACGTATCAAAGAAACGTACATCGCCAAGAAATATTCGAAAGCCTAAAAAATGAAACGGAGCGGAAATCAATTAACTTAAAGATGTATAATCCCTTACCTCATTTGAGAGTAATTGCTATGTTCTTCAAAAACTAGCGAACCCTTCGGTTAAGCTTTCCAAAATCTCACTTGTTTTTTTTTTTCACTATTCTCTACGGATTCTCCCTTATCTCACCAAAAGCCACCAAGGTTGTTTACAAACAATGTTCGTCTAAATTCCTTTATATAGTGCTTAAAAGAGTAACTCCCAAGAAAACTCATTACTTCCACCAATTAGAATTCTTAGAGTAACCACCAAGAATTTTCATGTTAAATGTTAGATATAAACACTAATAATTATCATATTTTATTATGCATAAATATGAAAATATAATGACAATAATCATCATACTTATTTCTCATTAATGTAGGTCCATAATCATCCTATTTATTTCTCATTAATTTAGGTCCATAATCATCCTACTTATTTCTCATTGACGTAGGTAAACTAATGATATCATTTTATTTATTATTATTAATAATAATATTATTATTTTCTTGGATATTACATACTTACCCCCTTAAAAGAAGTTTAGTCCTCTAAACTTTCACAATCCGATGAAGCAACTAATCTTATCATATCAATCTATACTAAATACTCCAAGAATGACACTGAGGTCAAACCTAAGGCTCAAATTAAACTTATCCTCACACATTCTAAACTCCCAAAGATCTAAAGCCAAAATCAAACTTATCCTTACCCATTCTAAACTCCCAAAGATCTAAAGCCAAAGCTCTGATACCATCTGTAACGACCCCGAATTTCCACAACAATAATAATACTTATTTGATAATAAAATAACCTCCAACGGCTACTAAAACCATAATTTAAAAACTAACCACAATTTGAAATAACTTAAATGCTGAAACCGGTAACAAATAAAATAAATAATAATAAGTAAATAATGAGCATTAAGTAAGAAAATTAATGTATAATTAAAATCATCATTAGGGTGGGAAATAATGGGTGTAATAATGTGAGGAGAGTATGGGACAACCGTTAATTGTGTAGTAATTAAAAGTAATTAAAAGGGAATGCCTAGGGTCAGCCGTTTCTTGAATAGAGGGAGTATATATATATCAAATGAGTTTTAGTTCACAAATAATGAAAGAGTAAAAAGTTGACAAGTTGCTGTGCATTGGAAAGAGAGAAAGAAAGAAGAAAAGGTAAGTTCATTCTATTGTTTTGATTTATTTTGGGATTAAATAACTAGGGTGATGTCCCTTTTTTCTAAGTAGGCCTAGGAAGTTGACGTGAAGGGACACCTCGGTTGAAAAGAGAAAATCATTTGAGTTATATTCATCCAAGTTAAAATGCTGATACGGTATTATTTTATTTATGTTCAATGTTAGATTTTGGCAAAGGTGATTAAGCGTGTCGGACTAATTGTCGAGTACAGCTAAGGTAAGGGATTATACCTCTAATTAGGTAATTGATGCTCATTTCCATTCGTAGGTTTCCATGAATTTTATTGAATATGTCCGTCCTTGAAAATACTAAAAGTCAACCTTGGGTTGATACTTGCTTTGACTCCGTAGAACAACGTCTTTTGATAAAAGTCAAATATTTTAATATCTCCAACTTTTGTGACTTCATGTTAATATTTTTGTACATGAAGTATTGTTATTTGCATATCTCAAAATGAATTGGAAACTCTTCACATGATCACTAAGCTAAACAACCCATGTTAATGGGGTATAATTGTAAATTGGCCTTTTAGGCATTTTTGTTCACTACTGAGGATTAGCAGTGGGGTGTTCCGGAATCACTGTTTTGTATTTGTGCTCCTTGTGGGCTTTTGGTTTGATAAGGTCGATTGACCGCTTATGTGATCATGGCTCTGTTAAAATATTCGTTTGATAATGATTGAATCCTATTGTTAATTGTTCCGTTTTGGTTCTTTTGGAATAAATATTGGATGTCATCGTTCTCATTGCTATTGCCTTGTTGAAAAAGATTATTTATTTTGTGGTCACCTCTTCTTAGTATTCGGAGGGGTCCGTATATGAACTTACTGGGCATTGTTCGCTCACCCTTTCGTATTCTCTGTTTCTTTCAGGTAAGCACTAGATGGAGGGTGATTTGGGAATTTTCATCTTTTAAATTTTATGTTTTCTAGACATTGAATAATGATGTAAGACTTTTGAGTTTAAATTGTAAGTATGTCAGTTTAGATTGAACCCTAGCCCGTTTGGGTTGCAATAATGATCAGAGAATAATTTTGATATATTCAGGCTGAATTAATTATGTATTGTATTGGTAAGAGTAACGGACTCAAGGTTGGGACCCACAAATAGGGGACCGAGATTTGGGTCGTTAATCTCTTCATTGGGTTTGTCCATCTTTAATCTCTTGTATCTGAGTCGTGTGAGAACACACTCTCCTTAAGACTAATTCGTCCTCCTCTCTACGAGTGCTTGAGGTTTCAACGGGCGTTAGTCTCTCAGGATAAAACGGATTAACCGGAACCACTTCGCACTTGAGCTTTTCGGCGAAATGAACTAATATGCTTGGACAATATCACCATTCCAATTATTCAAGGAGGGCAAAGTAAGAAGATGAACTAATTGCAAGAGGATAGAAGAAGATTGATGGAAAAAGCTTCTTTTTGTGTGTTTTCCTCTTATTTTTTTCTCTATTTTTTTTTCTCTTTTCTTCAAAGAGTTGTGTGTATTTCTTTTATAGCTCAAAACTCCCCAAGGATTAACTCTCCAATTAATCCACATATAGATGATCATCTTAATTCAACAATTAACATTGCCATCAATTTATTCTTGGAGTTTCATTTGCCAATCATAAATGGACATTAACTTTGAAAGTTATTCTTGGAATTAATCTTGAATTAAAAGAATTATAATTCAATAAAAAATGGCCAAAACTATCAACTAGTTTTTCCATTCTTTTCACATGTGAGACAAACTCACATTTCCAACTTTCATCCATTTATTTTAGCTGTAATATTTTTATCATCCAATCTTCAAATTGAACAAATAAAATATCATTTTCATGTTCTCACGGAGTAGAATATGAACCCACAATAATCTTTGCCCAACGACAAACGATTTTTCCAAGGAAATGTACACAATTTCCTTCACACACAACATACTTTTCCAACAATCCCCCACATGAAGGAAATTGAGGACGAGATTGGTGATAAAGTCTGGCAGACAAAAACTTGCATACGAAGGTGTAGGGATATTGCCCATTGAACCTCCGCTCGAACTAGCATATTTACTCTACTCGCAAGTCGATAGACGCGATGTCCTTGAATCGATATGCTTTTTGTGTAGCCGATCATATACTAGACACAAGTAATGTCCTAACATACTTCATTTCTCATAGCTATGTTCGTTCATGGCCCTGAACATAATGCCTGGTTCTGTGAGAGGGTCTAAGAATTGAGCCTCACACAATTCTCCTCGAAGCGGCCCCACTTCTCTCTCACAAAGGTGATTTCTTAAAGGTAACCCGTTTTACCCCGCTCAAATTTTCGACGTGTAAGAATCATTAAAAGCCTTAAGCTTATCCTTGTCCTTTCGGGATGTCACTAACATGAATGGACTTGGGGTTGGTTCCCCCACAGTGACGCTGCAAGTCTTTTAACAGTTAGGTTGTCCCATTGAATCTAGTTCTTGGGATCTCCAGTCATCTAGATTGGGTTTTCCGCTGTGTTTAACTTTTAAGAGGCTTACGTCTCATTCCCCTCATCGAACTTTCAACTAACTCTCTATTTAACCCTTTGGTTAACGGATCCGTTTATCATTTGACTTCACATTGTCAAATTAGTTGAGAGTAGTTATTTAATGGTATTATGTCTTAGATATAAATGCCTAGACTACCATTACACACATTGATATATGTCATGTCAATCATAAATTGACTTTAGAAATATACCATCTTGCTAACACAAGATTTATCCATTTGATAATTCAGTTAAATCCCAGCTATTTCATATTGATCCTTTCAAATAATTCAAGAATATCCACCTAATGACTTGTTTAATCACGAGTCCATTAGTTTTCCTTGAATTTGAATCAACAGATCAAATTGACTAGAATTTTTCTTAGTTAACATATCGTTTTTGGATTTAATAAACAAAGTGACGTAGACACTCTTGTTTAAATCCACACAATCAAACCTTTGATGTCTTTATCTTTGTACTTGTCTCAAGTCATACAATGACTTTACAAACTAGCACATTTTCTTCTAGGTTCCATTTCTTGAACCGTAACACTTTGATCTATTTCATTCAAAGTATCATATATTCACTTTCAAGAATTTGACATCAATACTTGATTTCTAATGATTTTATTTTCTTTTGATTTTTATATATATTCAAACTTATTGAATCATATATAACAAACCAATATCCACAATTGTTATGAACATAACTCTTGAAACATAATCCACCATTTAGTAACCAAATTCAATTTCTTTGGTAATTGGACTTGCTACTTTGCGAAACACCCCACATTAACAAGTGTACGTAGGCCTACGTTTCCATATTTCATATGGACATCTCATTGTTTTCTTGGGGAAACCTTTCGAAAAGGTAATTATTTTCCAAAGTATACTCACCCCCACATTTTCAGGGTAGTCCTAAAATTAGCAATAATGCCAATTTTCATTATTAACACCATTTGATTATGGTGTACATTGTGGACACTTTGTTTCATTGCTCATATACAACAAACCCCACGGATTGTTCTATGTAAATTTTCTCTTCTAAATCGACATTTAGAAAGGTTATTTACATCCGGTTGATGTATTTCAAATTCTGCTATGCAGCAATTGCAAATACAATATTTATTCTCGTGATGAGAGAATAAGTATCATAGTAATCTGATACCATTCTTTAACGACCCAAATCTCGGTCCCCTATTTGTGGGTCCCAACCTTGAGTCTGTTACTCTTACCAATACAATACATAATTAATTCAGCCTGAATATATCAAAATTATTCTCTGATCATTATTGCAACCCAAACGGGCTAGGGTTCAATCTAAACTGACATACTTACAATTTAAACTCAAAAGTCTTACATCATTATTCAATGTCTAGAAAACATAAAATTTAAAAGATGAAAATTCCCAAATCACCCTCCATCTAGTGCTTACCTGAAAGAAACAGAGAATACGAAAGGGTGAGCGAACAATGCCCAGTAAGTTCATATACGGACCCCTCCGAATACTAAGAAGAGGTGACCACAAAATAAACAATCTTTTTCAACGAGGCAATAGCAATGAGAACGATGACATCCAATATTTATTCCAAAAGAACCAAAATGAAACAATTAACAATAGGATTCAATCATTATCAAACGAATATTTTAACAGAGCCATGATCACATAAGCGGTCAATCGTCCTTATCAAACCAAAAGCCCACAAGGAGCACAAATACAAAACAGTGATTCCGGAACACCCCACTGCTAATCCTCAGCAGTGAACAAAAATGCCTAAAAGGCCAATTTACAATTATACCCCATTAACATGGGTTGTTTAGCTTAGTGATCATGTGAAGAGTTTCCAATTCATTTTGAGATATGCAAATAACAATACTTCATGTACAAAAATATTAACATGAAGTCACAAAAGTTGGAGATATTAAAATATTTGACTTTTATCAAAAGACGTTGTTCGACGGAGTCAAAGCAAGTATCAACCCAAGGTTGACTTTTAATATTTTCAAGGACGGACATATTTAATAAAATTCATGGAAACCTACGAATGGAAATGAGACATCAATTACCTAATTAGAAGTATAATCCCTTACCTTAGCTGTACTCGACAATTAGTCCGACACGCTTAATCACCTTTGCCAAAATCTAACATTGAACATAAATAAAATAATACCGTATCAGCATTTTAACTTGGATGAATATAACTCAAATGATTTTCTCTTTTCAACCGAGGTGTCCCTTCACGTCAACTTCCTAGGCCTACTTAGAAAAAAGGGACATCACCCTAGTTATTTAATCCCAAAACAAATCAAAACAATAGAATGAACTTACCTTTTCTTCTTTCTTTCTCTCTTTCCAATGCACAGCAACTTGTCAACTTTTTACTCTTTCATTATTTGTGAACTTAAACTCATTTGATATATATATACTCCCTCTATTCAAGAAACGGCTGACCCTAGGCATTCCCTTTTAATTACTTTTAATTACTACACAATTAACGGTTGTCCCATACTCTCCTCACATTATTACACCCATTATTTCCCACCCTAATGATGATTTTAATTATACATTAATTTTCTTACTTAATGCTCATTATTTACTTATTATTATTTATTTTATCTATTTTTATTTTATTATCACTTATTTTTATTATTATTATTTCTGGCTCACTATTTAAATTTTATATATTTATTTATTTATTAATATGATTATTATTATTTCTGGATATTACATACTTACCCACTTAAAGAAAGTTTGGTCCCCAAACTTAACGTACCTTGTCAAACAAAGAGGTGTGGATACTTCTCGCGTATCTCACTTTCCAGTTCCCATGTCGCTTCCCTTTCGGAATGGTTACTCCATTGAAATTTAACATAGGGAATGACACGTCGCCGTAAATTTTGATCCTTTTTATCCACAATCTTGATAGGTTGCTCTTCATAACTGAGATCTTCTCGAATCTGTAATGGCTCGTACTCGATTACGTGGTTCGGGTCTGGTACATACTTCCTTAACATAGATACATGAAACACATTATGAACTCCAGCTAAAATCGGAGGCAACGCAAGCTTATATGCCACCTCTCCAACCCGTTCCAAAATTTCAAAAGGTCCAACGAATCGGGGACTAAGTTTTCCCCGAATACCGAATCGCATGATACCCTTGGTCGGAGATATTTTCAAGAATACATGATCTCCTACCTCGAATCCCAATTCGCGACGTCGTTTATCGGCATATGACTTTTGTCGGCTTTGAGCTGTTAGCAACCTCTTTCTAATAGACTGGATCTTTTCCATAGTGACCTAAACTAACTCTGGTCCCAACAACTTTCTTTCTCCCACCTCATCCCAACATGTAGGAGAACGACATTTTCGTCCATATAGAGCTTCGTACGGTGCCATTTCAATGCTCGCATGAAAACTGTTGTTGTACGTGAATTCTACCAATGGTAAATGATCATCCCAATTCCCTTTCCAATCCAATGTGCAAGCTCTTAACATATCCTCCAATGTTTGAATGGTCCTTTCCGATTGACCATCCGTTTGTGGGTGGAAGGCCGTACTCATGCATAAGCTGGTTCCCATGGCTCGTTGCAGGCTTTTCCAAAATTTTGACGTAAACCTCGTGTCTCGATCCCACACTTGCATGTATTGGTATGATGGGATTTGATTTTACTTTACCCACCAAACTTCTTAGGTATGTGAAGTACTTAGATTCATACATTAATGTCAATTGTTCCATTTCTTTTAACATTCTATTTCTCAATCTATGTATATGGTTTAATTTAGCTTTCACTAATTTCTCACAATTTTTTTTTGTTTCTTTTCCTTTAGGTTGGGAAGATAGTTCTTGTTCGCTCACCCTTTCGTATTCTCTGTTTTTTTCAGGTAAGCGTTAGAAGGAGGATGATTTGAGAATATTCATCTTTTAAATTTTATGTTTTCTAGACATTGAGTAATGATGTAAGACTTTTGAGTTTTAAATTGTAAGTATGTCAGTTTAGATTGAACCCTAGACCGTTTGGGTTGCAATAATGATCAAAGAATAATTTTGGATATATTCACGCTGAATTAATTATGTATTGTATTGGTAAGAGTAACAGACTCAAGGTTGGGACCCACAAATAGGGGACCGAGATTTGGGTCGTTACAGAATGGTATCAAAGCTTTGGTTTTAGGTCCTGAGGTTTTAGAACTTAGGTGAGACACTAAAACGGTAGGAAATAATTATCGTGGACTTATAGAAATTGGTGCTTGCAGGTATGGCGCGATTAATCAAAACAGCTAGGAAGTCCAGTGCTCATCGTAGTGCTCATCGTAGTATTGCTACTAATGATTCGGGGTCCGAATCTGATGGTGAAATTATAGTAAATAACCCCGAGCATATTGCGGAACCCGTTGTTGACCCGGAACCAGTGATCCCTGAAGTAGAGGAAGTTAATCACGAACCTTTGGTACCCGAGCCAGAAGTTGATTCAGATCCAGTACCTCCTGAACCTGTTGTTCCCGATCCTATATTGTCGGGACCTCTTCTTGGGGAACCGATATTTCCTGAAATTGAATACAGTCTTGAGCCTCTAATGAATTTGGAGCCTGGAATGGATGTTCCAGAATTTCCTTTTATCTCTAATGAGTTATATGCTCTAGTATGCCAGGAGCGTGACCTCTTAAGGGCCCAAAGAAATGAACTGGTGGAGCAAGTGGTAATGCTTGAGAAGCAAATTGGGGAAATTACCGAAGAGGGGTCGAAATATCAGCCTATAGAAGTCGATGATGAGTCGGAAGAAGAGGAAGGAGAACAAGAAGAAGAAGTAAGTGAGGAAGAGGAAGAGGAAGACCTAGAAGAGGAGGAGGAGGAAGAGGAAATGGAACTAGCTGACTATGCACCGCTCGATGTTGTGAATATTGATTCAGATGAGGAATCATGGGAAAGCATGGAGGATGAGTATTGGAGCAGCGACGACGACAGTGATGGAGCATAGCATTCATGGATAATTTCAATAACTTTAATTAGTTCTTTTGTGTTTTTTTAGAAATCGGGACTTGTAGTAGGAAAAAAACTTGTATTAGTTGGATGATTATAATGAAGGATAGTTATGCTTCTACTATTTCGCTTTTATAAAATTTTAGTCTGAATTGGGTTCAGTTGACGAAAATTTAGGAATGTCTCTAATATTAGTCGCATATTTTCTCAGAGCAGCATGTCTGGGAGAGGACGTGGCGGTAGGCGAACCCGGTCCAACCAAGGTGGCGAAGAACGGAACACAAATGATGGAAATAATCAAGCCGATCCTACACTAGCCACGTTATTGGCTAACCTGACACAAGCAATTGTGGCAGGGGTTGGACAAGTGGCTCAATCCCAAACTCAAGGGACAATGGCTCCGACCCAACAAAATACAAAGGACCCATTGGAAAGTTTTCAAAAGCGGAATCCAAAGGCATTCTCGGGCCCAGCTGGGGCAATAAAACCTGAACATTGGATGGAAAGTATGGAGAAGATATTTGAAACCATGACGTGCACGGATGCACAAAAGGTGACTTTTGCCACCTTTGTCCTGGAAGGGGAAGCGAACCAGTGGTGGAAAGCGGAAAAGCGTCGAGCCGAACAAGATGGAACGGCAGAGTATACGTGGGACATGTTTGTACATGCTTTCAACAATAAGTACTTTCCCCCAAGTGTTAGAGAAAGGAAGATGGTTGAATTCTTGGATCTGGTGCAAGGAGAAATGACCGTAGATCAGTACGATGCTAAATTTGTGGAGCTAATGTGCTATGCGCCGGCTTTTTTTGAAAATGAGAGCCAGAAGGCCCGGAAATTTGAGAGAGGTTTAAATTCGAAGATTAGTTATCGCCTGACTGCACTAAAGCTGCCCACATATGCTGAAGTGTTAGATCGAGCACGTCTGGTAGAACAAGAATCCATGGAGTTTCAAAAGAAAAAGTCTGAGAAAAAAAGGGGAGTGGAGAATGTTTCAGCAGGGACTCGAGGTCAGCCGAGTCACCATGGCAATAACAACAATAAAAGGTTGGTGACTGATAACAATCGCAGTCAAGGGGGGTTTCAGATTTAACAAAAGTCGGACTCAAGGAACCCTGTGAGTTGTCGAACATGTGGAGGTAAACATGAGACGAAGGCATGTTACTGTACAACAGGTGCTTGTTTCAATTGTGGAAAGATTGGTCATCAGGTCAAAAGTTGTCCCGAACCTCTTAAAGGGGCTTATAATAAGGATAAGGATGATAAAGATAAGGGAAAGCAGCAAGGAAGAATTTTTGCAATGATGGCAAGGGACACCGAAGCTACGAATGAGGTGGTGGCAGGTACCATCCAAATTTGCTCTCATAATGCATATACTTTACTTGATTCTGGTGCTACACATTCAGTGATATCCTCATGCTTTGCTCGTCATATAAAATTAATTCCACAAAAGTTAGAATTTGAATTGGTTATCGATACTCCCGTTAAGAAATCGGTAGCGGTAACTTCCATTTTTAAGGATTGTCCAGTGCACTTAGGAGGAAGGGACTTGAGTGCAGACCTCATTAGGATGGATATCCAAGATTTTGATGTAATCTTGGGAATGGATTGGTTGGCATCTTATCATGCTAAGATAGATTGCTTTAAGAAGGAAGTCACTTTTTGTATTCCAGGGGAATCAAAATTTAGTTTTAAAGGTTCTAAGCCGGTAAGGGTACTAAGGATCATTTCGGCTTTAAAGGCCAGGAAATTGATAGGGAAAGGTTGTCAAGGGTATATTGCTAGCATAGTTGATAATCGTAAAAACAGAGTTGACATTGAAGAACTTCCAATAGTCAAAGAGTTTAAGGATGTGTTTCCTGAAGACTTGCCTGGCGTTCCACCTGAGAGAGAAGTGGAGTTCTTTATAGACCTAGTACCGGGTACTGGTCCTATTTCTAAGGCACCATATCGGATGGCGCCTGCAGAAATTAAGGAGCTTAAGGATCAGTTACAAGAACTATTTGATAAAGGTTTCATTACACCCAGTGTATCCCCGTGGGGTGCTCCGGTATTATTTGTGAAAAAGAAGGATGGGTCGATGCGGTTGTGTATTGACTACCGCGAACTGAATCGAGTCACGATCAGGAACAAGTATCCGTTACCTAGGATTGATGACTTATTTGACCAGCTGCAAGGAGCATGTCACTTTTCCAAGATAGACCTTCGTTCCGGATATCATCAATTGAAGGTCAGGAATGAAGATATTGCCAAAACAGCATTTAGGACAAGGTATGGTCATTACAAGTTCTTGGTGATGCCATTTGGACTGACCAACGCTCCTGCTGTCTTCATGGATTTGATGAATAGGGTATTTAAAGAATATCTGGACAGGTGTGTGATTGTGTTTATTGATGACATTTTGGTTTACTCTAAGACAAAGGAGGATCATGAAGAACATTTGAGGCTGGTACTTCAAATCTTACGAGATAAGAAACTCTATGCAAAGTTTAAGAAGTGTGAATTCTGGTTAGAGAAGGTTGCTTTTCTGGGTCATGTAGTATCTAAAGAAGGAGTTGCGGTGGACTCAACAAAAATTGAAGTAGTAATGGAATGGGATAGGCCATCTACCGTTACGGAGATTAGAAGTTTCTTGGGCCTCGCAGGCTACTACCGACGTTTTGTAGAAGGCTTCTCTAAGATTGCAATGCCATTAACAAAGTTGATGCAGAAAAAGGCTAAATTTATATGGACAGATGAATGCGAAGCAAGTTTCCAAGAGTTAAAGAGGCGGTTAGTATACCACCAATCTTAGCGTTAAACGGCGGATGGGAAGTTTGTTGTCTATAGTGATGTGTCACTCAATGGCCTTGGATGTGTTCTAATGCAAGATGGGAAAGTTATTGCGTATGCATCAAGACAACTGAAGAATTATGAGAAAAACTACCCAACGCATGATTTGGAGTTAGCGGCGGTAATTTTTGCTCAAGATATGGAGGCATTATTTGTATGGCGTGGCGTGTGAAATCTACACCGACCATAAAAGCCTTAAATATATTTTTACTCAGAAGGAGTTGAATATGAGGCAAAGGAGGTGGCTAGAGTTGCTAAAAGACTATGATTGCACAATTTTGTATCATCCAGGAAAAGCCAATGTGGTCGCCGATGCTTTGAGTCATAAGTATAAAGGGAGTTTGGCATCTCTTTTAGAAGCTGGAAGTTATTGTTTGAATGACTTTGAACCCTTTTATATGGAAGTCAATGTTCGAGGGGATAAGGGGTACTTGGCACAATTGAGCGTTGTTCCGAGTGTGATGGAGAGGATTAAGGAGGCACAAGCTGGCGATGAAGAGTTGATGGAAATAATGAAAAATTTGAGTGAAGGGGATGAGACGGGGTTCCGTATGGATAAGGAAGGCATTCTCCGCTATGGCTCAAGGATATGTGTGCCGTCGGATGTTAAGCTTAGACAAGAAATCTTGGAGGAGGCTCATTGTTCAAAGTTTGCGGTTCACCCTGGAAGTACGAAGATGTACCGGAACATGCGAGATACATTTTGGTGGAACAATATGAAGAGAGAAATAGCGGAATTTGTTTCTCGGTGTTTAGTTTGTCAACAAGTTAAAATTGAACACCAAAGACCTGGCAGATTATTGCAGTCTTTACCTGTACCCGAGTGGAAGTGGGAACAGATTACTATAAATTTTGTCACTGGATTGCCAAGAACAGTTAAGGGGTACAACGCCATTTGGGTCATTGTAGATAGATTGACCAAGTCCGCCCATTTCCTTGCTATTCGAGTAACCGACTCTATTGAAGTATTGGCAAAGCTTTATATAAGAGAGATTATAAGACTGCATGGAGTCCCAATATCAATTGTGTCAGATTGAGACACGAGGTTTACGTCAAAATTATTGAAAAGCTTGCAACGAGCCATGGGAACCAGCTTATGCATGAGTACGGCCTTCCACCCACAAACGGATGGTCAATCGGAAAGGACCATTCAAACATTGGAGGATATGTTAAGAGCTTGCACATTGGATTGGAAAGGGAATTGGGATGATCATTTGCCATTGGTAGAATTCACGTACAACAACAGTTTTCATGCGAGCATTGAAATGGCACCGTACGAAGCTCTATATGGACGAAAATGTCATTCTCCTACATGTTGGGATGAGGTGGGAGAAAGAAAGTTGTTGGGACCAGAGTTAGTTCAGGTCACTATAGAAAAGATCCACTCTATTAGAAAGAGGTTGCTAACAGCTCAAAGCCGACAAAAGTCATATGCCGATAAACGACGTCGCGAATTGGGATTCGAGGTAGGAGATCATGTATTCTTGAAAATATCTCCGACCAAGGGTATCATGCGATTCGGTATTCGGGGAAAACTTAGTCCCCGATTCGTTGGACCTTTTGAAATTTTGGAACGGGTTGGAGAGGTGGCATATAAGCTTGCGTTGCCTCCGATGTTAGCTGGAGTTCATAATGTGTTTCATGTATCTATGTTAAGGAAGTATGTACCAGACCCGAACCACGTCATCGAGTACGAGCCGTTACAGATTCGAGAAGATCTCAGTTATGAAGAGCAACCTATCAAGATTGTGGATAAAAAGGATCAAAATTTGCGGCGACGTGTCATTCCCTACGTTAAAGTTCAATGGAGTAACCATTCCGAAAGGAAAGCGACATGGGAACTGGAAAGTGAGATACGCGAGAAGTATCCACACCTCTTTGTTTGACAAGGTACGTTAAGTTTGGGGACCAAACTTTCTTTAAGTGGGTAAGTATGTAATATCTAGAAATAATAATAATCATATTAATAAATAAATAAGTTTTAAATTGTGAGCCAGAAATAATAATAATAAAAATAAGTAATAATAAAATAAAACAAAATAAATAAATAATAATAAGTAAATAATGAGCATTAAGTAGGGGAATAATAATAAGTAAATAATGAGCATTAAGTAGGGGAATTTATATGGATTTAAAAACTGTTAATTTATGGGTGTAATAATTTGGGTATATGATGGGTCAATTATTATTTGCATAGTAAATGGTAGTAATTGAAATGGAATTACTTTGTCATCCGTTTCTTGCCTAAAATGAGTATATATAGTACCTTTTGAGATTGTATTGTGCACAAATAGCTAAAGATTAAAGATTGAAAAAGGATAAGTTGGTGTGGGTCTTGGCTTGGCGTGTACGTGTAGAGAAAAGAAAGAAGGAAGAGGTAAGTGTCCTAGTACTATATATGTATTTGTGGTTGGGGAAAATTGAGTAAGTTACTATTCTTTGGTAAAAGTTAACAAAGAAATTGGTAAGGAAAGTACAAGGGAAATGACAAGAATAAAAAGAAAAAGTGATTGTGTGTGTACGGGTGGGAGTAAGAGTAAGAATTGAAATGAGTTTCTTGGGTTTTTGGGAAGAGGTCCGAAGTGAAAGAAGAAGTTAATGGGGTTTTCACTTAACATCTTACACTATGTATTATATTTTTTGATAGATTTTGGAAGGCAGATTTGAGGGCTTTGTTGTCCTTCGAAAACCTTAGCAAAAACATCAATTCAAGGTAAGGGATTATACCTCTAATTAGGTAATTGATGTCTCATTTCAATTTGTAGGTTTCCATGAATTTTATTGAAAATGTCCGTCCTTGAAAATACTAAAAGTCAACCTTGGGTTGATACTTGCTTTGACTCCGTCGAACATCGTCTTTTGCTAAAAGTCAAATATTTCAATATCTCCAATTTTTGTTACTTCATGTTAATATTTTTTGTACATGAAGTATTTGCATATCTCAATATGAATTGGAAATTTTCCACATGATCACTAAGCTAAACAACCCATGTTAATGGGGTATAATTGTAAATTGGCCTTTTGGCATTTTTGTTCACTGCTGAGGATTAGCTGTGGGGTGTTCCGGAATCACTGTTTTGTATTTGTGCTCCTTGTGGGCTTTTGGTTTAATAAGGTCGATTGACCGCTTATGTGATCATGACTCTGTTAAAATATTCGTTTGATAATGATTGAATCGTATTGTTAATTGTTCCGTTTTGATTCTTTTAGAATAAATATTGGATGTCAGCATTCTCATTGCTATTGCCTCGATGAAAAAGATTGTTTATTTTTGTGGTCACCTCTTCTTAGTATTCGGAGGGGTCCGTATATGATCTTACTGGGCATTGTTCGCTCACCCTTTCGTATTCTCTGTTTTTTTCAGGTAAGCGTTAGAAGGAGGATGATTTGAGAATATTCATCTTTTAAATTTTATGTTTTCTAGACATTGAGTAATGATGTAAGACTTTTGAGTTTTAAATTGTAAGTATGTCAGTTTAGATTGAACCCTAGACCGTTTGGGTTGCAATAATGATCAAAGAATAATTTTGGATATATTCACGCTGAATTAATTATGTATTGTATTGGTAAGAGTAATGGACTCAAGGTTGGGACCCAAAAATAGGGGACCGAACCCAAATCTCGGTCCCCGGTTTGTAGGTCCCAACCTTGATTCTGTTACTCTTACCAAGACAACACATAATTAATTCCGCTTGAATATATCAAAATTATATCCTGATCATACAGCAACCCAAACGTCTAGGGTTCAATCTAAACTTACATACTTACAATTTAAACTCAAAAGTCTTACATCATTATTCAATGTCTAGAAACATAAAATTTAAAAGATGAAAATTCTCAAATCGTCCTCCATCTAGTGCTTACCTGAAAGAACAGAGAATACGAAAGGGTGAGCGAACAATGCCCAGTAAGTTCATATACGGACCCCTCCGAATACTAAGAAGAGGTGACCACAAAATAAACAATCTTTTTCAATGAGGCAATGGCAATGAAAACGATGATGTCCAATATTTATTCAAAAGAACCAAAACGGAACAATTAACAATATGATTCAATCATTGCCAAACGAATATTTTAACCGAGTCATGATCACGTAAGCGGTCAATCGACCTTATCAAACCAAAAGCCCACAAGGAGCACAAATACAAAACAGTGATTCCGGCCAATTTACAATTATACCCCATTAACATGGGTTGTTTAGCTTAGTGATCATGTGGAGAATTTCCAATTCATATTGAGATATGCAAATAACAATACTTCATGTACAAAAATATTAACATGAAGTCACAAAAGTTGGAGATATTAAAATATTTCACTTTTATCAAAAGACGTTGTTCGACGGAGTCAAAGCAAGTATCAACCCAAGGTTGACTTTTAATATTTTCAAGGACGGACATATTCAATAAAATTCTTGGAAACCTACGAATTGAAATGAGACATCAATTACCTAATTAGAGGTATAATCCATTACCTCAAATGGATGTCTTTGCTAAAATTCTTCAAGGACAACAAAGCCATCAAATGTGTCTTTCAAAATCTTTCTCCTTTACAGTTTTACTATAAACTCCTTCACTTTCAACGCCAACAATTCACCTCTTTCTCTCGGATTTCTTTTTCTATGTGATGTGAAGGTGATCATCTATAAATGATTTTTTTTTTACCTCTATTTATACTTATTCCAAGATACTCCTTCCCCAAGTAATGTAACCACCAATCATAAATATTATTTATTCCTCAATAAATATTATTTATTCCTAATGATTACTAAAATAAAACTCCTTCATAATTACTTTGATATAAAGTCTTCAATAATTACCTCAATAATTACCTCCGATTAATACAACTTAATGATAGGTTTTAATTAGATTTAATCCCTACCAATTTATTACTCATTAATCAATTTTCATTTATTTATGATTATTTTTATATAATTATTTATTTGTTTATTTTTTTCTATGATATTACATACTTACCCGCTAATAGAAAGTTTGGTCCTCCAAACTTAACATACCTTGTCAATTAAAGAGGTGTAGATAATTCTCGTGTATCTCACTTTCATGTTCCCACGTCGCTTCTTTTTCGGAATGATTACTCCATTGGACTTTGACGTATGGAATGATACATCGTCTCAAAACTTGATCTTTCTTAGCTACAATCTTGATAGGTTGTTCTTCATAACTGAGGTCTTCTCGAATTTGTAATGGCTTATACTCGATTACATAGCTCGGGTCTGACACATACTTACTTAACATAGATACATGAAACACATTATGAGCTCCAGCTAAAATCGAAGGCAAAGCAAGCTTATATGCCACCTCCCCAACCCGTTCCAAAATCTTAAAAGGTCCAACGAATCGGGGAATAAGCTTTCCCCGTATACCGAATCTCATGACACCCTTGGTCGGAGCTATTTTCAAGAACACATGATCTCCTACCTCGAACCCTAATTCGCGACGTCGTCTATCGGCATATGACTTTTGTCGGCTTTGTGCTATCAACAACCTTTTTCTAATAGACTGAGTCTTTTCTATAGTGACCTGAACTAATTCTGGTCCCAACAACTTTCTTTCCCCCACTTCATCCAAACAAGTAGGATAACGACATTTTCACCCATATAAAGCTTCATACGGTGCCATTCCAATGCTCGCATGAAAACTGTTGTTCTACGTGAATTCTACCAATGGCAAATGATCATCCCAATTCCCTTTCCAATCCAATGTACAAGCTCTTAACATATCTTCCAATGTTTGAATTTTCCTTTCTGATTGACCATCCGTTTGTGGGTGGAAGGTCGTACTCATACATAAGCTGATTCCTAAGGCTCGTTGCAGACTTTTCCAAAATTTGGACGTAAACCTAGTATCTCGACCTGACACAATCGATATTGGAACACTGTGCAACCTCACAATTTATCTAATATACAATTGAGCCAATCTTTCGAAGGAATACATCAATCGAATAACGAGGAAATGGGCAGACTTTGTCAACCGATCCACAATCACCCAAACGCATTATATCCCTTCACTGTCTTTGGTAGTCCCACCACAAAGTCCATGGTTATATGCTTCCAATTCCACTCTGGTATAGGTAACGGCTCTATTAACACTCTAGGTCTCTAGTGCTCAAATTTAACTTACTGGCAAATTAAGCATCGAGAAACAAATTTAGCTATTTCCCTCTTCATATTTTTCCACCAAAAGGTGTCTCTCATATCTCAGTACATTTTTGTACTACCCGGATGGATTGCGAATCTTGAACGATGTGCTTCTTCAAAAATCTCTTCTTTAAGCTTAGCGTCCGATGGGATGCATATTCTGGAGCCATAACGTAAGATGCCTTCTTTATCAGTGCGAAATTCAGGATTTCCTCCTCCCCCTACACTTGCCCAAATGTCTTTTAGTTCTAGGTCTAATGCCTGCGCCTCATTGATTTTCTTTATCAACAAAAGTTGCACACCCAAATGTGGTAAGTAACCTTTACCTCCTCGAATGTTGATTGCCAGCGCTAGAGATTCACGATCGCCTAAGTTATATTTCTCTCGACTCGTAAGAGATGATATAATCCCCATACTCTTACGACTTAAAGCGTCATCTACCACACTGGCTTTCCCTGGATGGTACAAAATTGTGTAATCATAATCCTTAAGTAATTCTATCCACCTTCGTTGTCGCATATTAAACTCCTTATGAGTAAATATGTACTTAAGACTCTTATGGTCAATATAGATTTCACACGTCACACCATACAAATAATGCCTCCATATCTTCAGAGCAAAAACCACTACTGCTAACTCCAAATCATGCGCTGGATAATTTTTCTCATAATTCTTTATCTGTCTTGATATGCAATAACTTTCCCATCTTGCATTAGAACACATCCAAGGCCATTGAACGATGCATTACTATAGACAACAACTTCCCATTAGCTATCGGTAACGCTAAGATTGGTGCAGACACCTACCGCCTCTTTAACTCTTGGAAACTCGCTTCGCATTCTACTGTCCATACAAATTTAGCCTTTTTCTGCATCAGCCTTGATAATGGCATTGCAATCTTAGAGAAGCCTTCCACAAGACGTCGTTAATAACTTGCGAGACCAAAAAAACTTCTAATCTCTATAACTGTACATTGTCTATCCCATTCTACCACTACTTCAACCTTGGTTGGGTCCACTGAAACTTCTTCCTTAGACACTACATGACCCAGAAAAGCGACCTTCTCTAGCTAGAATTCACACTTCTTAAACGTGTAGAGTTTCTTTTCCCGTAAGGTTTGAAGTACCAGCCTCAAATGTTCTTCATGATACTCCTTTGTCTTATAGTAAACCAAAATGTCATCAATAATCACAATCACACATCTGTCAAGATATTCTTTAAATACCATGTTCATCAGATCCATGAAGACAGCAGGACCATTGGTCAATCAAATGGCATCACCAAGAAGTCATAATGACCATACCTTGTCCTAAATGCTGTTTTAGCAATATCTTTCTTGGCCTTCAATTGATGATATCCTGAATGAAGGTCTATCTTGGAAAAGTGACATGCTCCTTGCAGCTGGTCAAACAAGTCATCAATCCTAGGTAATGGATACTTGTTCCTGATCGTGTCCCGATTCAGTTCGCGATAGTCAATACACAACCACATCGACCCATCTTTCTTTTTCACAAATAGCACCGGATCACCCTACGGGGTTACACTGGGTCTGATGAAACCTTTATCCAATAGTTCTTGTAACTGATCCTTAAGTTCCTTAAGTTCTGCAGGCGCCATATGATATGGTGCCTTAGAAATAGGACCAGTACCCAGTACTAGGTCAATATAGAACTCCACTTCTCTTTCAGGTGGAACTCCAGGCAAATCCTCGAAAAACACATCTTTAAATTCCTTGACTACTAGAAGTTCTTCAAAGTCAACTACCCTTTTTTGGTTATCAACTATGCTAGCAATATACCCTTGACAACCTTTCCCTATTAATCTTCTGGCCTTTAAGTCCGAAATGATCCTTGGTACCCTTACCGGCTTGGAACCCTTAAAACTAAATTTCAATTCCCCTAGAATACAAAAGTGACTTTCTTCTTAAAGAAATCTACCTTAGCATGATAGGATGCTAACCAATCCATTCCCAAGATTACATAAAAATCCTGGATATCCATCCTAATGAGGTCTGCACTAAATTCCCTTCTTCCTAAATGCACTAGACAATCTTTAAAAATGGAAGTCACCACTACCGACTTCCTGACATGGGTATCGATAACCAATTCGAATTCTAATTTTTTTGAGGGATTAATTTCATACGACGAGTAAAGCCTGAGGATATCATAGAATGTGTAGCACCAAAATCAAGTAAAGTATATGCATTGCGAGAGCAAATTTGGATGGTACCTGCCACCACCTTATTCATAGCTTCGGCGTCTCTTGCCGTCATCGCGAAAATTCTTCCTTGATGCTTACCCTTATCTTTATCATTCTTATCCTTATTATAAGTCCCTTTAAGAGGTTCGGGACAATTCTTAACCTGGTGACCAATCTTTCCACAATTGAAACAAGCACCCGGCGTATGGTAACATGCATTCATCTCATGTTTACCCCCACATGTTTGACAACTCATAGGGTTTCCTAAAAAAACACAAAAAGAACTAATTAAAGTTATTGAAATTATCCATGAATGCTATGCTCAATCACTGTCGTCGTCGCTGCCCCAGTACTCATCCTCCATGCTTTCACATGATTCCTCATCTGAATCAATATTCACAACATCGAGTGGTGCATAGTCAGCTAATTCCATTTCATCCCCCTCCTCCTCCTCTTTCGGGTCTTCCTCCTCCTCTTCCTCTACCTCACTTACCTCTTCTATTTGTTCTCCTTCCTCTTCCTCTTCTTTCGATTCATCATCGACCTCTATAGGCTGATATTTCGACCCTTCTTCGGTAATTTCCTCAATCTGCTTCTCAAGCATCACAACTTGCTCCACCAGTTCATTTCTTTGGGCCCTTAAAAGATCACCTCCGGCATACTAGAGCATATAACTCATTAGAGACAAAAGGAAATTCTGGAACATCCACTCCAGGCTCCAAATTCATTAGAGGCTCAAGGCCGCTTCGAGGAGAATTGTGTGAGGCTCAATTCTTAGACCCTCTCGTAGAACCAGGCGTATGTTCAGGGCCATGATTGAACATAGCTATGAGAATTGAAGTACGTTAGGACGATACTTGTGTCAAGCATATGATCGGCTACACAAAAAGCATAACGATTCAAGGACATCGCGTCTATCGATTTGCGAGTAGAGTAAATATACTTGTAAGAGCGAAGATTCAATGGGCATTCCCACATCTTCGTATGCAAGTTTTCGTCTGCCGGGCTTTATCACCAATTCCGCATTATTCCTTCATGTGGGGGATTGTTGGAAAAAAGTGTGTTTTGAAGGAAATAATGAGTTATTTTCTTAATTTGTTATTTGTTAAAATGACAAATTGATTGTTGGATTGTGTTCTACTCCATGAGTACATTGAAATCATATATTCATTTGTCAAAAATGGTTGAGAAATGAATGAGATATGAAGGCTCAAAGTTAATGGGTTGGAATGGGTAAAATGTGGTTATCCCACATTGGAAAAAGATGAAAAAGTGGCTAAGTTTAAATACTCCTACACTTTGGTAGGGAGTAAGATTGTGGTACATAGAGGCTCTCTCTCGCGCACAGGTGCGCAGGGGGGTGCAAATCATGGACCGAATTAGGCTTCGGACTACCGAACTCATGTGCATGCGCGTCCTGCGGACACGAATGTAGCTCCGAAATTGCCGGTCCGCGCGAGCCCACTTTTTGCATTTTTTTTAAGAAAACTGACCCAATGGAAACAGGAAGTGAGGCGGGCGCCTCGAGGACAGAAGCTGCAGCCCCATTGGCGAGACTCCGAGGCGGGCGCCTGGAGGGGTCGGGGCGGGCGCCTCGTGCGCAGCTGTTCACTCCCAGAAACTGTTTCAGCTCCTGTAACTGCCGAATTAAAGTGCAAATTCATGGATTATTATTGAAATATTCATTGAGGAAATTAAAAACGTGGTTTTAATTTCTTGAGCAGTTTTCCTATGGAGAATTGTATAAATAGAACACAACAACAAAGGGAAAAAACACAGTTTTTTCACAATCTCCACAATCATTTTTGCAGCATATTGTTCTTCTTCCCCTTGGCCTCCTTGCATTGCATTCGTGGTGATAAAGTTAAAGCATCGACTTCAGTTCGCCGGAGGTATTCTTGTGCAACCACCGTCCGGTTACTCCGTTTCATCCTGGGAGATAAGCGTTCCTTAAAAACTCAAGCACAACGTGGTGAGGGGGCGTAATTTGTCTTAAGGAGAGTGTGATTTCACACGACTCGGACATCTTCGACAAATATTATCTTATATAAGATACAATCGTAGTAGCCGACCATTAATGACTAAGACCAGGAACGGTCTGATCAAATAAGGGGGAGGACCGCTCTTCGAAAGAAAAAAAAGAAAACTATCATAGTTCGGAGCCTAGCTCCAACTACTTCTTCGTAAGTGAGGTGAGGTACTTCTTTCGGTTTGAATTGAATAGGGGGTCGCCCTTTTTTTGGTTGAAGTAGCCACGACTTTGGTCGTAGTCAGTTTAAACAAATAAACCCAGTCCACTTGCAGCCATGTTGATGATCAAAATAACAAAGTTTAATGACTTTACCAGTCACTCGCTCTCGTATTAGAAGATTATCTCACCCTCTGGTCGACATTTCATTTTGGATGGTAGAACGAGGAGAAGGGGAAGGTAGAACCAGTGAGTTGCGAAAACTTCCTTCTGGATAGCAAATGATTACTATTTCCTATCAAGAAAGGAAGTTTTGCACGAGACAAACCCAAATTCGAGATTACTTGCTAATTTATGTTAGTAGTTAAGGGACAAAGGGAAGGTGACGAAGGTAATGCAGTCCAGCCGTCAAGCTGGCTGTGAGAGGGTTCCAGATGAGAGATTCGCTTCGTCGCAGCTTCTTCTCTCCTTCTCGTGTAAGGTATGCTCAACCTATCAGCCAACATTCCCTCATTCCCTTTCGCTTCATACTCTACGCCTTCGGTCGAGCTCTTTCAGAACCTGCCTTGTTTCGGCTTCGGGATGAGCGGAATCCATGGACCTAATGAGCTGGCGGGTTCAGACTTAGGGCTTCCTCCAGGTAGCTCCGAGTTCTTGAGTTCTTAAGGAGAGGAAAGGTAAGACTGACTTGATGCTGGGCAGCTCCTGAAGTAGCTCTTTTGTGAACTTCTCTTCGGAGCTTCTCAAAGAGGGGACCCTAGTGGGCGTTGAGTAGCCCCTCGATCCGTAGCTCTAGAAAGATAGTTGTTGTTTTCCCGAGTGAGTAAGTTAGGGCAGTAGCTCTCTCGGCTTGTTCCTTGACTAGGTCTATGATCTCTGGTCTGCTTCGATGAGCTAGTGATCTTGAGTAAGCCTTGTTACTACCTCCTTAGGTTAGGTGTACTGTAGAGGTTGAGTAATTATCTGAAAAAGCAGAAGTCACGTAAACACGGCATTTTAGACAGTCAAACAATCTTCCTTCCTCGAGCCGACCTGTGAAAAAGAAAAAGAAAAAGAGCATGAGAGAAATTTATGTTCTAAACCTTTCTAGCTACGAGGCTAATAAGAAAGATCATCCAAGAAACCTAGTGACGGAGTGGCAGATAGGGAGAGCTCAACAGAGTTCGTGAAGAAGGTCGGTAGTGGTTACAACAGTTACAAAACAAAGGACCTAGACTGGCCAACGGTCACACAGGGCATCCTTCATAGAGCGTCTAAGGAGTCGTGGAATCGCTTGGCTTCGGCTGACTCAGCAGCATGATTTCCGGATTCTCTCTGATCCCTTAGCAGCAAGGGGCAGTCATGACTCACATACATAGGGCAGAAGTGCGCAAGGAGCCGAACGATGATTTGCGGCGAAGCTAAAGTCGAGGAGGATAGATCAAAAGAAAGGACAGAGCCTGCCAGAAATTTTGAATGGTCTGGAATGACCCGATAAGCAAAGAGAGGAAGAACTATGCTACTCCGCAAAGTGCCTGTGTCGATCTCCATTGTGATCCCTGCCCGACCATGGGTAGTTGACTGCGCCCCTAACGCGATAAATAGTTAGACTTTCTCTTCTTTCACTCTCCTCAGCAGGCGTCCTAGTTCTGGTGAGAACCTAGTGAGGATCGGCATATCCAACTCCAATGGACCCTATTCCCTTGCTCGACTTGACTCTATTCTTTGATCCATCGTCTATGAAAGGCAGGGCACTCTATCCTGGAATCCCAACCTCATCAAATTTCCGGGGAAGTGAAAGAAAAAGTTAGTGTCTACGGGGGCGCAGAAAAGAAGGGGAAGACTTGGTTCTTTTGATTGAGTTGTAGAGCCAGTAGACTTTACTTTGAGCATGGGAGGAGGGAATTGTGAAGTTTGAGAAGGAAATTGACTAGGTTCCTAGAGAAAGGGTGATAGGAGAGGCAGGCTTCGCTAGTCAAGGACTGGTTCGGTGGGAAGCGATTCGAGGAGGCGAGGCGATAGGGAGTGAAGAAGGACTCCAGCGGGGCAAACTTTCTCACTTCCCTTCTTGCTTTAGAAAGACTCTGACATAACCTTCCAAGAAGTAATTGATTCGATAAGTGCAATAAACTTTAGCCCATGTCTTCGTATAAGTAATCTACAACGGCGAACTTTGCCAAATAGAGACTGCAAAAAAGCTTCTATTTATAGTGGAGGCCCTTAAGCTTTTTATTAGTAAGATTATAGTCTTGGTTCTCTAACATGGTTCAAACCTGGCTTTTCATGAGGAAGCCCATCCACTAGATTTTGCGGAATAATTGTCCTTTCCCCCTATAGATTTGAGTAGGAAAGGCCGACCCCAAGGAGCGAATAGTCCTTTGTTTTTCACGGGTATCGCCACTTGTTAGCATGTAACCCCTGCCCTATCGGGAAATTGAGCACTCCCGGCGAATGGAAGACTTGGTATACAAAGATCGAAGTCAAAATATGTAGCTCGTCTTTACTCTCTTTATCTCTATTTGCTGCTATTTGCTCCAAGTATTATGCTCGTACCCTACCTTTCACCTAGTGAGTTACGTAGACTACGAGAGGGTACCCACAAGACACGGGATTCTCCTAACCCTACGCGCTTTACTGTTCGGATAGTCATAAGGGAATATATAAAGAAGACGGGAAAGGTGTTTAAAGCTCTTTGCTACTCTGGCTAGTATAAAATGTGCCGTTGACCCTAGCCCTCGGAGAGGATAAAGAGTAGAGTTGTTTTGCCTTTGACTCATTAGCATGAAAGAGTCTGTTCCCACGTAACTTCAACAAGCGTCATTCTTACTCAAAGACCGAACTGGAATAGAAGAAGAAGCCTCACATATAATTCCCAAATCAGTTTCAAACTATACTCCTTACTAGATGAAAGAAAGAAAAAAAAGTAAAGAGAGGAGAGAGAACGAGTTGATAAAGGGCAAGAGGCGGGATGGGACGAAGAGGAATCGCTATCAAGTCGATAAAAGGACTGAAGTAAAGACAGGAATCACCAGTAATAATAAGTGCATTTGACACAAGTTCAGTCAAGAAGAAGTTACAACTCTGTCCTTTTTGACTTCCCCAAAGCCCTATTCTGATGCTAGAACAAGCATCATTTCAACCAAGCCTGGCAAGCAAGCATCCCTTACTCTGTCCCTCTTTCTTCGCTCAGAACCAAAGCCTATCATCAATCATTTGCGATGAGGACCGCCCTTAAACTCGAAAATATCTATGCGAGATAAGGAGACTTTCTACTTTCGCTATACCTTGCCCATGTCACCTGGGATGCAATCCTCTTCTAAGATGTTCGCTTGATCAAGTGCTTGACTCAAGCCCGGTGGTTTATCCAGTTGTCAACTCTGAAAGTCTAGATCCAGCCGCAACTCCTGAATTTCTTCGATTATTTGATTTGATGCTAGTCCAATCTTCTCCTTAAGGCCGATTGGTAGCCTTTGAATGAAGATTTCGCCGACCCTTTGAAGAGATTGAATGGGATAGGAAAGAAAGTTGTCTAAAGGGAATGTTTTAGTGAGATTAGCCCGCTTCCATTCATTCTCTTATTTCTATTTCATTTCAGGGTGTCTTTTTCTTTTCCTTTTCCTTTGCCCTTGTTCTCTTTTCTGAAATAGTTGCCAAGGTAGTCACCGAGATCTCTTTCCAAGGGTCCTCATCCATTCGTCACTAATAGATTCAGCAATTCATCGCTAACTTAGTTGATCCCCCGGAGCTGCTATTGGAACTCTTTTTCGAGCAACTATTGGAATGGAACTCTTCTTCATAAGCTCATCCGCATACGCAAATTCTTCCTTATTGACTCGTCCGTCTGCATCAACTGAAATGAAATGATCGATCCAAAGCCGAACAAAGGATCGAAACTCCTACCCTTAGCCGAACAAAGGATCGAAACTCCTACCCTTCCTTGGTCACTAAACTCAAGGTAATTACAAAGTGAGTCAGACTCAAAGATTCACCTTCACGCCCACGCCCTGGCGAGCTAAATTCTATTCCTTCGATTGAGGAAGCTGATCAAAAAAGAAAAGACCATAGAATAAAAGGAAGAAGAACTGGAACGATCGCCTTGGGTAATGCTATCCTTGCTTCATAGACTGGGGTCAATAGGACTTGCTTTATAGCTCAGGGAATAGCTCAGGTCAATAAAAACCCGGTGTAGTAGGGAATTTCGAACTTTAGATTTGCTTGAGCTCTAGAGACCTAAAAATATAAAGAAATGGAATAAGATAAAAATGAAAATGCAGGGAATGGAGAGGGATATGTTATCCCCGCCCGCCCCCGAAGTGGTTGATAGAATTCCTATAATGATAGACTTTGAAACCCAATAGGCCTATGAAAGCTAAGGGAAGAAGATCTCAGATCACTGTAGTTCGCGAGCCCTTTTGTTTAAGCAGTTCTTGTACTTTGAATGAATTCAAGCTAGTAATGAATTCAAGCTAGTGAAGTACTCTGCTTGAAGGGGGCCCACCTCACCACTCCCCTTCCCACGGCCAAGACCAACGGAGAGTCAGTTCATGCTTTGGCCGTGGCCTCGTCTTAAGACTAAGACTCTTGAAATACAAATAAGATCAGGAAGGCCATCATTGGGGCAAACAGGGCAATCGCTTCGGTTAGAGAAAAGCCCAAAATTGCATAACCAAATAATTGTTTCGCTAATGATGGGTTTCTAGCTACGGAATGAATCAAAGAACTAAAAACGTTATGGCAGCTCCTGCACCCCAAAATGAACCTTACATTTTTTTTTCTCTTCCACACTACTATTCCCTTCTCCTCACACTATTTTCTATAGGATTGCTTTCTATAGGATTGCTTTCTATAGGTTTGCTTTTTATAGTTTTGCTTTCTATAGGTTTGCTTTCTTCAAATTCAAGAGTGGTACCGTCGTTGCCGACGTGGATTCTTTTTACGAAACAATCCCTATTATTGTTCCATTCACAAACACGTGCAATCGTTTTTTGGTGGACAAGGAAACTTCGGTTATACATATAAAGTCGAAAGAGAATTAAAAGTATAATTCCCCCTAGCAAAATAATAACTACTCAACTATTCTGCTCAAGAGGATTCGGCCCGTATAGGTGCGGAGCAACCGTAGAAGCCTTTGTAGGCATCTCTTCTAATAACATTAGTTTTTTGAACATTCTTCTAAAAACAAGCAAATCCAGCTTTTTCATTCACGATTTTCACTTCTAAAACCACATTCGCGGCTGAAATACAAATAAGATCAGGTCTATCAAGGATTGTTGTCTTGTCTATCTACGATATTCATAGAACCGATCTTAATAAAGCAATACATAATCCCTCGTCCCTCTCCTTTGAGTCACTTCGTCTTTCTCCTTTTATGATATAAGAAGAACGACCAAGACGTATTCCCTTGCATACACGAAATAGGACAAAGAGACTTGCTTAAAAGCCGTCTTTTCTCATTACATCAGTACCAGTTTGAAGCTATTCACGTATAAAAAAGGAAGGGAAAAATAATTCATAACTTTCTAAGTTATATCAGCAAGTGGAACAATTTCCATGGGGCGGACATACCATTTAGTTCAAGACGAGCTCCAATTCCCTTTTGGACATCCATTCCGGGCTACCATTGAAAGAGCCAGATCAACTACTGTGACTGTAGACTTTCGTCTCGATGTCATTTCCGCGAGCGAAGATGGATTCAATTTGCTACTTTTGTGGGTCAACCCCGTCGTTTTCGTATGATTTGCACCTTCTCAAGACCTGCATTGTCTCAGATTCATTCTCTAGGTAAGGTCTTGCTCTCATCTTCTAAGGTTGAGTCTGATCATGTGACTGATGCTTATCGGGGGAAGGAATGCTTGCCCATAGAGAGGGGCTTTGCTCCGCCCCTTGATAGGGAATTCCTTGAGAATGAGCATCCCGGATTGGCTGGCCGTGAAAACGATGTTCGATGGGTCTCTTCTTTAGAGAGGAAAGAAAGAATATATCACTCTTCCTCTCCTGTCTAATCTCGTATGTAGTCTAGAATCAGATCTGAAGCTCTTTACTAGGATTGGAACAAGTGAAGAACGAGTGACCACAAGCTCCACTTAAGCGCTCGACATGCAGTTAGCTCAAAGCATGTTCATCATGTGGCCGAGCGAAGCGCACCTCTGTGAAGCATCCTAGCATCACTTTAGATAGGAACAGAATGGATTACTTACAACTTAAAGTAGGTTCTCCGGATCGATATAAGATACAATCGTAGTAGTATATACCCTATCCATATAATGACTAAGACCAGGAACGGTCTGATCACCAGGGGCTTCTATGTGGGATAGAAAAGACTGTATGAGAGTCAAATCTCAGTCTAGAGAATATCCCTCCTTCCGTCTTAGCTAGGCTTGGATCGAGGTCCCGGGTCAATTGATACATCCACGAGTTCGAGGGAAACGGAATAATGCAAGACTTGCATCTCTGCTACTGCCACTGATAGATCAACCCAGACTTTTTCCCAGGAAGTGCAGCAGAATATAAGAAGCGCATTTGCGCCTTTTTTTGTTAGGGAGGGACTGATTCTTTGCTAGCGGGAGAGGTTGATTCAATCGAGAAAGAATAGGAATAGAATGCGCACAGAGAAGGAGCTCTTGGAGGAAGGCAATAGTGAATGTACGAGCTGAGGTTGTTTTGAAATAACCGGTGTTAGCAAGAAGGGGAAGGAGCCCCTACTAGCTAATATCTGCTGGTCACGGGTCGAATTAGAGTACTTCAACTTGGAAGCTGAAATCCTACCTTTGATTTCTGCGCAAATCTCGTAGCTCCCTTGCGCTTGAAAATCCGGGCATTTCGCTCCTTCCAAGTATGATATATGGTCGCCGAAAAAGCAAGTTTCGCAATAGAGTTAATGAGACCATGCCCTGGATAATGGTGCATCACCCACTCGGCCTCATTTTGCAAGGGCAAGCAAGGGGGATCTCCTGGCTAGGAGGGTATTCAGCAAGTGCTTCCAAATCTCCTCAACATAAAACAATGGATAGTTGAAACCTGTTTTCAAGTCCGGGAGATGCCTTATCTTATATGGATAGGGTATATACTACTACGCCCCCTCACCACATTGTGCTTGAGTTTTTAAGGAACGCAGGATGAAACGGAGTAACCGGACGGTGGTTGCACAAGAATACCTCCGGCGAACTGAAGTCGATGCTTTAACTTTATCACCACGAATGCAATGCAAGGAGGCCAAGGGGAAGAAGAACAATATGCTGCAAAAATGATTGTGGAGATTGTGAAAAAACTGTGTTTTTTCCCTTTGTTGTTGTGTTCTATTTATACAATTCTCCATAGGAAAACTGCTCAAGAAATTAAAACCACGTTTTTAATTTCCTCAATGAATATTGCAATAATAATCCATGAATTTGCACTTTAATTCGCGCAAGCATTCTGAGGAAACAGCTCCGGAGTGAACAGTGCACGAGGCGCCCGCCCCGACCCCTCCAGGCGCCCGCCTCGGAGTCTCGCCAATGGGCTGCAGCTTCTGTCCTCGAGCCGCCCGCCTCAGCCATGGCGAGGCTCCCGCCTCACTTCCTGTTTCCATTGGGTCAGTTTTCTTAAAAAAAATGCAAAAAAGGGGCTCGCGCGGACCGGCAATTTCGGAGCTACATTCGTGTCCGCAGGACGCGCATGCACATGTGTTCGGTAGTCCGAAGCCTAATTCGGTCCATGATTTGCACCCCCCCTGCGCACCTGTGCGCGAGAGAGCGCCTCTATGTACCACAATCTTACTCCCTACCAAAGTGTAGGAGTATTTAAACTTAGCCACTTTTTCATCTTTTTCCAATGTGGGATAACCACATTTTACCCATTCCAACCCATTAACTTTGAGCCTTCATATCTCATTCATTTCTCAACCATTTTTGACAAATGAATATATGATTTCAATGTACTCATGGAGTAGAACACAATCCAACAATCAATTTGTCATTTTAACAAATAACAAATTAAGAAAATAACTCATTATTTCCTTCAAAACACACTTTTTCCAATAATCCCCCACATGAAGGAATAATGCGGAATTGGTGATAAATCCCGGCAGACGAAAACTTGCATACGAAGATGTGGGAATGCCCATTGAATCTTCGCTCATACAAGCATATTTACTCTACTCGCAAATCGATAGACGCGATGTCCTTGAATCGTTATGCTTTTTGTGTAGCCGATCATATGCTTGACACAAGTATCGTCCTAACATACTTCAATTCTCATAGCTATGTTCAATCATGGCCTTGAACATACGCCTGGTTCTGCGAGAGGGTCTAAGAATTGAGCCTCACACAATTCTCCTCGAAGCGGCCCCACTTCTCTCTCACATAGGTGATTTCTTAAAGGTAACCCGTATTACCCCGCTCGAATTTTTGACGCGTAAGAATCATTAAAAGCCATATGCTTATCCTTGTCCTTTCGGGATGTCACTAACATGAATGGACTTGGGGTTGATTCCCCCACAGTGACGCTACAAGTCTTTTAACAGTTAGGTTGTCCCATTGAATCTAGTTCTTGGGATCTCCAGTCATCTAGATTGGGTTTTCCGCTGTGTTTAACTTTTAAGAGGCTTAAGTCCCATTCCCCTCGTCGAGCTTTCAACTAACTCTCTATTTAACCCTTTAGTTAACGGATCCGCTAAATTTTCCTTTGACTTAACATAGTCAATGGATATTGTGCCAGTTGAGAGTAGTTGTCTAATGGTATTATGTCTTCGACGAATGTGTCTAGACTTACCATTATACATATGATTGTGTGCCCTTCCAATCGCTGATTGGCTATCACAATGTATGATGGCACGGGCTTCGTCCATCTTGGAATATCTTCTATAAATTGGCGTAGCCACTCGGCTTCTTCACCACATTTATCTAACGCTATAAACTCAGATTCCATCGTGGATCTAGCTATAACCGTTTGTTTAGAAGATTTCCATGACATAGCTGCTCCTGCTAATGTAAACACAAATCCGCTTGTAGACCTTGAGTCTTTTATATCGGATATCCAATTAGCATCGCTATATCCTTCGATTACCGCTGGATGTCTAGTATAGTGTAAAGCATAATCGCGAGTATATCTTAAGTACCTTAGTACTCTCACTATACCATTCCAATGTTCCGCTCCAGGATTACTTGTATACCGACTCAGTTTGCTAACCGTGTAAGCAATATCTCGTCTAGTACAACTCATCAAGTATATTAGACTTCCAATGATTCTCGAGTATTCAACTTGAGAAACTGTGTCACCTCTATTCTTTTAGATGTTGACTCATGTCTATTGGGGTTCTAGCAATAGCTAAGTCATCCTTCTTGAATTTCTCAAGAATTTTATCCACATAATGTGACCGGCTTAAAGCAAGTCCATTTGACATTCTTGGAAATTTTCACGCCAAGGATTACGTCGGCTAACCCCATATCTTTCATGTCAAACTTTGAGTTCAACATATCTTTAGTGGACTTTATCATTTTATCACAAATTTTCCTATGATAAGCATGTCATCTACATAAAGACATAAAATGACGTAGCCATTTCCCGTGTCTCTAACATAGATACATTTGTCACATTCATTTATTTTAAATCCACTTTCCATCATAGCTTGATCAAACTTTTGATGCCATTGTTTTGGTGCTTGTTTCAAGCCATACAATGACTTTACTAATTTGCACACTTTATTTTCTTGCCCGGCGCGAGAAAATCCTTCCGTTGCTCCATGTAAATTTCCTCTTCTAAATCCCCATTTAGAAAGGCCGTTTTAACATCCATTTGATGTACTTCAAGATTCCGCAATGCGGCTATTGCAAGTACAATTCTTATGGATGTTATTCTCGTAACCGAGAATATGTATCAAAGTAATCAAGGCCTTCCTTTTGCTTGTAACCTTTAATTACAAGTCTTGCCTTATACTTGTCAATTGTTCCATCCGTCTTCATTTTCCTTTTAAAAATCCACCTATATCCTAGTGGTTTACTTCCGGAGGAAGATCCACTAATTCCCAAGTGTGATTTTGTAAAATGGAATCAATCTCACTTTTAATGGCCTCTTTCCACAAAGGTCCTTCGGAAGAGCTCACGGCCTCTTTATAACTTTGTGGTTCACTTTCAAGCATATAGGTTAGAAAATCTGGGCCAAAAGATTTTTCTACCCTACCTCGTTTGCTCCGTCGAGGTTCTACCTCCGCTTCATCATTTTCATCATGATGATTTGTTCCTTCGACTTCTTCTTCTTCTATTGAATCATGTCTCCGTTTAGATGAACTTGCATCATCTCTTTTGCACGGAAACACATTCTCAAAGAAAGAAGCATTTCTTGACTCCATTATAGTATTCTTGTGTATATCTTGAATCTTCGATTCATGCACAAGAAACCTATAAGCACTACTATTGTGAGCATACCCAATAAATATGCAATCAATAGTTTTTGGTCCAATTTTCACCTTTTTGGGAGGTGGTATTGAAACCTTTGCAAGACACCCCCACACTCGCATGTATTGGTATGATGGCACTCTTCCATGCCACAATTCATAGGGGCTCTTATTTATTTTCTTTCGGGGCATTTTATTTAACACGTAATTTGCCGACAAGACGGCCTCTCTCCACATGTTATCCGGTAACCCCGAACTTATTAACATGGCATTCATCATGTCCTTTAGAGTCCGATTTTTCCGTTCGGCAACTCCATTGGATTGTGGGGTGTATGGTGGTGTTGTAACATGTTTAATCCCATGTTGAGCACAAATACCTTCAAAAGGGAATTCATACTCACCACCACGATCACTTCTTATGACCTTTATTTTCCGGTTGAGTTGATTTTCAACTTTATTTTTATAGAGAACAAACTTCTCTATAGCCTCATCTTTACTTTTGAGAAGATACACATAACAATATTTTGTGCTATCATCAACAAAAGTCATTAAGTACTTATTGCCCCCTCGTGTTTGTGTTGACTTGAAGTCACATAAATCCGTATGAACCAACTCAAGTGGTTCATTATTTACGTCTGACCGAATGGAACGGAGGTTTTGTAAACTTTGCCTCTACACAAGTTTCACATTTATGTTTGTAGTCTATTTTACATTTTGGTATGCAATTCATGTTAATTAATCTACGTATAGTATCATAGTTAACATGTCCTAGTCTACCATGCCACAAATTGGAAGACTCAAGCAAGTAAACGGAAGAATTATTCTTATTCATCACATTCATCTTAGGCTTGTTAGCCATTACATTGCTTTTAACAACCATAGCACTAAGCTTAAACATACCATCATAAACATAACCTTTGCCTACAAACATTCCACAACAATAATAATATTTAATTGATAATAAAATAACCTCCAACGGCTACTAAAACCATAATTCAAACACTAACCACAATTTGAATATAACTTAAATGCGGATAACAGTAACAATTTCAACGGCTAGTACAATCCACTAGCTCAAAAAAATCTTTAAAGTCTAACAATCTCTCAAATAGCTTAAATAACTAACTAAAAAGTCTAAAATGAAATAAATTAAAACGATCCTTGAACTCCTTATGAAGTGCTCCCGAACCGTTTCACATTCTTCCTATATGAAATCTGAAAGAAAAAGAGTATGAAAGGGTGAGCGAACAATGCCCAGTAAGTTCATATACAACCCCTCCGGTTACTAAGGAGGAGTTGACCTGAAGGAATATCAAACGATACAAATTTTCAAATAACAATCGAAGACATAACGAAGTACAAATTCGAAATCATTATTTAACAAATTCTCAAATCACATGTCTTTCAAAATCTCAATGGTTTCACAAACTGAGTTAACAAATATTTTGGAGATCCAAATGATGACGAAATCGATTCAAATTGACTCGAATGGTTTACTTATTTAAAACTGTCCCATACCAGCTTTAACTAACTAAACCACTCACAGATTATAAGGAAATTCAAAGGACTGATAAGCTGAACAAAGTTGACTCGAATGATCTAGTTATCTACAACTGTCCCATACCAGCCGTAGATAACTAGATCATTCGAGAAGTTGAATTAGAGACCAAAATTATTGGGCCTACCTAGAAATTATTCTCGGTCCCCTATTTGTGGGTCCCAACCTTGAGTCCGTTACTCTTACCAATACAATACATAATTAATTTAGCGTGAATATATCCAAAATTATTCTTTGATCATTATTGCAACCCAAACGGTCTAGGGTTCAATCTAAACTGACATACTTACAATTTAAAACTCAAAAGTCTTACATCATCACTCAATGTCTAGAAAACATAAAATTTAAAAGATGAATATTCTCAAATCATCCTCCTTCTAACGCTTACCTGAAAAAAACAGAGAATACGAAAGGGTGAGCGAACAATGCCCAGTAAGATCATATACGGACCCCTCCGAATACTAAGAAGAGGTGACCACAAAAATAAACAATCTTTTTCAACGAGGCAATATCAATGAGAATGATGACATCCAATATTTATTCTAAAAGAATCAAAATGGAACAATTAACAATACGATTCAATCATTATCAAACGAATATTTTAACAGAGTCATGATCACATAAGCGGTCAATCGACCTTATTAAACCAAAAGCCCACAAGGAGCACAAATACAAAACAGTGATTCCGGAACACCCCACTGCTAATCCTCAGCAGTGAACAAAAATGCGAAAAGGCCAATTTACAATTATACCCCATTAACATGGGTTGTTTAGCTTAGTGATCATGTGGAAAATTTCCAATTCATATTGAGATATGCAAATACTTCATGTACAAAAAATATTAACATGAAGTAACAAAAATTGGAGATATTGAAATATTTGACTTTTAGCAAAAGACGATGTTCGATAGAGTCAAAGCAAGTATCAACCCAAGGTTGACTTTTAGTATTTTCAAGGACGGACATTTTCAATAAAATTCATGGAAACCTACGAATTGAAATGAGACATCAATTACCTAATTAGAGGTATAATCCCTTACCTTGAATGGATGTTTTTGCTAAGGTTTTCGAAGGACAACAAAGCCCTCAAATCTGCCTTCCAAAATCTATCAAAAAATATAATACATAGTGTAAGATGTTAAGTGAAAACCCCATTAACTTCTTCTTTCACTTCGGACCTCTTCCCAAAAACCCAAGAAACTCATTTCAATTCTTACTCTTACTCCCTTTGGTACACACACACTATACGTACACACACAATCACTTTTTCTTTTTATTCTTGTCATTTCCCTTGTACTTTCCTTACCAATTTCTTTGTTAAGTTTTACCAAAGAATAGTAACTTACTCAATTTTCCCCAACCACAAATACATATATAGTACTAGGACACTTACCTCTTCCTTCTTTCTTTTCTCTACACGTACACGCCAAGCCAAGACCCACACCAACTTATCCTTTTTCAATCTTTAATCTTTAGCTATTTGTGCACAATACAATCTCAAAAGGTACTATATATACTCATTTTAGGCAAGAAACGGATGACAAAGTAATTCCATTTCAATTACTACCATTTACTATGCAAATAATAATTGACCCATCATATACCCAAATTATTACAACGATAAATTAACAGTTTTTAAATCTATATAAATTCCACTACTTAATGCCCATTATTTACTTATTATTATTCCCCTACTTAATGCTCATTATTTACTTATTATTATTTATTTATTTTGTTTTATTTTATTATTACTTATTATTATTATTATTATTTCTGGCTCACTATTTAAAACTTATTTATTTATTTATTTATTAATATGATTATTATTATTTCTGGATATTACATACTTACCCACTTAAAGAAAGTTTGGTCCCCAAACTTAACGTACCTTGTCAAACAAAGAGGTGTGGATACTTCTCGCGTATCTCACTTTCCAGTTCCCATGTCGCTTCCCTTTCGGAATGGTTACTCCATTGAACTTTAACGTAGGGAATGACACGTCGCCGCAAATTTTGATCTTTTTTATCCACAATCTTGATAGGTTGCTCTTCATAACTGAGATCTTCTCGAATCTGTAACGGCTCGTACTCGATGACGTGGTTCGGGTCTGGTACATACTTCCTTAACATAGATACATGAAACACATTATGAACTCCAGCTAACATCGGAGGCAACGCAAGCTTATATGCCACCTCTCCAACCCGTTCCAAAATTTCAAAAGGTCCAACGAATCGGGGACTAAGTTTTCCCCGAATACCGAATCGCATGATACCCTTGGTCGGAGATATTTTCAAGAATACATGATCTCCTACCTCGAATCCCAATTCGCGACGTCGTTTATCGGCATATGACTTTTGTCGGCTTTGAGCTGTTAGCAACCTCTTTCTAATAGAGTGGATCTTTTCTATAGTGACCTGAACTAACTCTGGTCCCAACAACTTTCTTTCTCCCACCTCATCCCAACATGTAGGAGAACGACATTTTCGTCCATATAGAGCTTCGTACGGTGCCATTTCAATGCTCGCATGAAAACTGTTGTTGTACGTGAATTCTACCAATGGCAAATGATCATCCCAATTCCCTTTCCAATCCAATGTGCAAGCTCTTAACATATCCTCCAATGTTTGAATGGTCCTTTCCGATTGACCATCCGTTTGTGGGTGGAAGGCCGTACTCATGCATAAGCTGGTTCCCATGGCTCGTTGCAAGCTTTTCCAAAATTTTGACGTAAACCTCGTGTCTCGATCTGACACAATTGATACTGGGACTCCATGCAGTCTTACAATCTCTCTTATATAAAGCTTTGCCAATACTTCAATAGAGTCGGTTACTCGAATAGCAAGGAAATGGGCGGACTTGGTCAATCTATCTACAATGACCCAAATGGCGTTGTACCCCTTAACTGTTCTTGGCAATCCAGTGACAAAATCCATAGTAATCTGTTCCCACTTCCACTCGGGTACAGGTAAAGACTGCAATAATCCGCCAGGTCTTTGGTGTTCAATTTTAACTTGTTGACAAACTAAACACCGAGAAACAAATTCCGCTATTTCTCTCTTCATATTGTTCCACCAAAATGTATCTCGCATGTTCCGGTACATCTTCGTACTTCCAGGGTGAACCGCAAACTTTGAACAATGAGCCTCCTCCAAGATTTCTTGTCTAAGCTTAACATCCGACGGCACACATATCCTTGAGCCATAGCGGAGAATGCCTTCCTTATCCATACAGAACCCCGTCTCCTCCCCTTCACTCAAATTTTTCATTATTTCCATCAACTCTTCATCGCCAGCTTGTGCCTCCTTAATCCTCTCCATCACACTCGGAACAACGCTCAATTGTGCCAAGTACCCCTTATCCCCTCGAACATTGACTTCCATAGAAAAGGGTTCAAAGTCATTCAAACAATAACTTCCAGCTTCTAAAAGAGATGCCAAACTCCCTTTATACTTACGACTCAAAGCATCGGCGACCACATTGGCTTTTCCTGGATGATACAAAATTGTGCAATCATAGTCTTTTAGCAACTCTAGCCACCTCCTTTGCCTCATATTCAACTCCTTCTGAGTAAAAATATATTTAAGGCTTTTATGGTCGATGTAGATTTCACACGCCACGCCATACAAATAATGCCTCCATATCTTCAGAGCAAAAATTACTGCTGCCAACTCCAAATCATGCGTTGGGTAGTTTTTCTCATAATTCTTCAGTTGTCCTTATGCATACGCAATAACTTTCCCATCTTGCATTAGAACACATCCAAGGCCATTGAGTGACGCATCACTATAGACAACAAACTTCCCATCCGTTGTCGGTAACGCTAAGATTGGTGCAGATACTAACCGCCTCTTTAACTCTTGGAAACTTGCTTCGCATTCATCTGTCCATATAAATTTAGCCTTTTTCTGCATCAACTTTGTTAATGGCATTGCAATCTTAGAGAAGCCTTCTACAAAACGTCGGTAGTAGCCTGCGAGGCCCAAGAAACTTCTAATCTCCGTAATGGTAGATGGCCTATCCCATTCCATTACTACTTCAATTTTTGTTGAGTCCACCGCAACTCCTTCTTTAGATACTACATGACCCAGAAAAGCAACCTTCTCTAACCAGAATTCACACTTCTTAAACTTTGCATAGAGTTTCTTATCTCGTAAGATTTGAAGTACCAGCCTCAAATGTTCTTCATGATCCTCCTTTGTCTTAGAGTAAACCAAAATGTCATCAATAAACACAATCACACACCTGTCCAGATATTCTTTAAATACCCTATTCATCAAATCCATGAAGACAGCAGGAGCGTTGGTCAGTCCAAATGGCATCACCAAGAACTCGTAATGACCATACCTTGTCCTAAATGCTGTTTTGGCAATATCTTCATTCCTGACCTTCAATTGATGATATCCGGAACGAAGGTCTATCTTGGAAAAGTGACATGCTCCTTGCAGCTGGTCAAACAAGTCATCAATCCTAGGTAACGGATACTTGTTCCTGATCGTGACTCGATTCAGTTCGCGGTAGTCAATACACAACCGCATCGACCCATCCTTCTTTTTCACAAATAATACCGGAGCACCCCACGGGGATACACTGGGTCTAATGAAACCTTTATCCAATAGTTCTTGTAACTGATCCTTAAGCTCCTTAAGTTACCCGCAGCGCCATCCGATATGGTGCCTTAGAAATAGGACCAGTACCCGGTACTAGGTCTATAAAGAACTCCACTTCTCTCTCAGGTGGAACGCCAGGCAAGTCTTCAGGAAACACATCCTTAAACTCTTTGACTATTGGAAGTTCTTCAATGTCAAATCCCTTTTTACGATTATCAACTATGCTAGCAATATACCCTTGACAACCTTTCCCTATCAATTTCCTGGCCTTTAAAGCCGAAATGATCCTTAGTACCCTTACCGGCTTAGAACCTTTAAAACTAAATTTTGATTCCCCTGGAATACAAAAAGTGACTTCCTTCTTAAAGCAATCTATCTTAGCATGATAAGAAGCCAACCAATCCATTCCCAAGATTACATCAAAATCTTGGATATCCATCCCAATGAGGTCTGCACTCAAGTCCCTTCCTCCTAAGTGCACTGGACAATCCTTAAAAATGGAAGTTACCGCTACCAATTTCTTAACGGGAGTATCGATAACCAATTCAAATTCTAACTTTTGTGGAATTAATTTTATACGACGAGCAAAGCATGAGGATATCACTGAATGTGTAGCACCAGAATCAAGTAAAGTATATGCATTATGAGAGCAAATTTGGATGGTACCTGCCACCACCTCATTCGTAGCTTCGGTGTCCCTTGCCGTCATTGCAAAAATTCTTCCTTGATGCTTTCCCTTATCTTTATCATCCTTATCCTTATTATAAGCCCCTTTAAGAGGTTCGGGACAACTTTGATTCCTCTTGCACTTGGCAAGATATCTGAAAGAAGATATGCCAAAGGTGAGTGAAGGAGAAACCGATGTTACAACCTTGGCTGCGGTTGAAACATGGAAGCATGGGGAGTACTTGTGCAGAAATTATGTCCTCAATTCGCTTTCAGATTCTCTCTATAACGTGTTTAATGAGAAGAAAACTGCAAAGGAATTGTGGGGATCGTTGGACCACAAATATAAAATTGAGGATGCGGGAACAAAGAAGTTCATTGTTGCCCGTTTCCTTGATTTTAAGATGGTGGACAACAAGAGTGTGAAATCTCAAGTGGATGAGTTTCAAACTATCTTGCACGAGATTCATGCCGAAGGTATGGTTATAAGTGAAAGCTTCCAAGTGGCTGCAATCATTGAAAAATTGCCTCCATCTTGGAATGATTTCAAGAACTACCTTAAGCATAAGCGAAAGGAAATGGATGTGGAAGGAATTATCCTTCGATTGAGTATTGAAGAAAACAATAGAGTTCTTTGAAAGCAAGTTTGTTTCTAGTGTGGCTAAGGCCAATGTGGTGGAGCATGGTGAAAGCTCCAAAGGGAAACGGTTTGGAAAGGGAAAAGGGAAGGTTGTGACAACTTCCAAGAATTCCCACTTGGGACCAAAAGGTGGTGTTTCCAAGAAGAAGTTCGAAGGAACTTGTTATAATTGTGGCGGTCAAGGCCACAAGGCTCATGCTTGCAAGTTGCCAAAGAAGGCTCGTGAGGCCAACATGGTGGAAGGCATTGCTAGAGACGTGTCCGAGATGCACCTCGCAGCTGTGATTTCCGAGGTGAATTTGGTGGGTTCAAACCCAAATCAATGGTGGATTGACACCGGCGCTACTAGACATGTGTGCTCCAATAGAGACATGTTTAGTACCTTTGTTGCTAAGGATGGCGAGAAGCTATTCATGGGGAATTCAGCCACCTCCGAGATCAAAGGAGAAGGAAAAGTGGTTTTGAAGATGACATCCGGGAAGGAGTTGACTCTCAACAACGTGCTTTATGTGCCCGACATCCGGAAGAACTTGGTGTCCGGATCGCTTTTGATAAAGCATGGATTTCGTATTGTGTTTGAGTCCAATGTAGTCACTTTGTCTAAGAGTGGAATGTTTGTAGGCAAAGGTTATGTCAATGATGGACTGTTTAAGCTAAGTGTAATGGTTGTGAAAGCGAAAGCTAATGATATGAATATCTCTTCCGTTTACTTGCTTGAGTCATCTAATTTGTGGCATGGTAGACTTGGTCATGTTAATTTTGATTCTATACGTCGTTTGACAAAAGCAAATTCTATTCCAAAGTTTAATGTTGATTGTAAACAAAAATGTGAAATTTGTGTAGAAGCAAAATTAACAAGAAAGTCATTTCCATCAGTTGAAAGACATAGTGAACCACTTGAATTGGTTCATACGGACTTATGTGACTTTAAATCAACACAATCACGGGGCGGCAATAAGTACTTCATGACTTTTGTAGATGATGGCACAAAGTATTGCTATGTGTATCTTCTAAAAAGTAAAGATGAAGCTATAGAGAAGTTTACTCTCTATAAAAATGAAGTTGAGAATCAATTAAACCGGAAAATTAAGGTGCTAAAAAGTGATAAAGGTGGTGAATATGAATCTCCATTTGAAGCAATTTGTGCTCAAAGTGGAATTAAACATATTACCTCGGCACCTTATACACCCCAACAAAACGGTGTTGCCGAAAGGAAAAATCGGACATTGAAAGAAATGATGAATGCCATGTTATTGAGTTCGGGATTACCGGATAACATGTGGGGGGAAGCCGTGTTGTCGGCTAACTATGTGTTAAACAAAATACCCCGAACGAAACAAGACAAAACCCCTTATGAACTATGGCATGGAAGAATGCCAAGTTATAAACACTTGAAAGTGTGGGGGTGTCTTGCAAAGGTAGGCATACCTCCTCCTAAAAAGGTGAAAATTGGACCAAAAACAGTTGATTGCATATTTATTAGATATGCACATAACAGTAGTGCTTATAGATTTCTTGTGTATGAGTCGAAAATTGATGCTATACAAAAAAAATACTATAATGGAATCTGTGAACGTATCGTTCTTTGAGAATATATTCCCGTGTAAGTCAAGAAATGAGGCAAGCTCATCGACTAGGGTAATAGATTCAATAGAAGACGAACATGTTCAAGATGAAAGAGAAGAAGAAGAGGTAGAACCTCGACGGAGCAAAAGAGCTAGGATTGAAAAATCCTATGGTCCGGACTTTCTAACCTATATGGTAGAAAGCGAACCACAAAGTTACAAAGAAGCCGTTAGCTCTTCGGAAGGACCTTTGTGGAAGGAAGCAATTAAAAGTGAAATTGATTCCATTTTGCAAAATCACACATGTGAACTAGCGGACCTTCCTCCGGAATGTAAAACACTAGAATATAGGTGGATTTTCAAAAGAAAAATGAAAGCGGACGGAACAATTGATAAGTACAAGGTCCGACTTGTAATTAAAGGTTACAGATGACGAAGAAGGCCTAGACTATTTTGACACGTATTCTCCGGTCACGAGAATAACGTCAATAAGAGTAGTACTTGCAATTGCCGCATTGAGAAATCTTGAAATACATCAAATGGATGTAAAAACAGCCTTTCTAAATGGAGATTTAGAAGAGGAGATTTACATGGAACAACCCGAGGGGTTTGTTGCACATGGACAAGAAAAGAAGGTGTGTAAATTAGTAAAGTCATTGTATGGCTTGAAACAAGCACCAAAACAGTGGCATCAGAAATTTGATAATGCTATGATGCAAAGTGGATTTAAGATAAATGAGTGTGACAAATGTGTCTATACTAAAACCACAGAAAATGGCTATGTCATTTTGTGTCTTTATGTAGACGACATGCTTATCATAGGGAGTTGTGATAAGATGATCAAATCCACGAAAGACATGTTGAATTCGAAATTTGACATGAAAGATATTGTAGCGTTGCGAGAAATAAATTCTGATTCCTTTTATTTTTTATGAGTCGCCACCTATATTATTTGATTGGAAACATAGAAAAACTATTTGAAAGAGATTTGAGTTCGGGGCTTAGGTTATGAAATGGGTAGGTTTAGAAGGCATCCATTTCACCCAATCCGAAGATCGGTCTTGCTAAAGAAAAGAGAGGTTTTCAAAAGAAGAGGTAAAAAACGAATCTAAATACTACAAATAAAGGTCCATTTGACGAGGTCAAACGGAATGTAGAATCGATTGCTTCGAGACCGTCTCCATGATTTGGAGAGGCTCTAGGCCGATCCTAGATTCTATGGACTTATACCACTCTAACAATCAATTAGAAGGAAGTTTAGGAATTACCTTGCGTGAGGTGATTTGGGCAGAGTTTCGACTCAAGTTTAGAGTCGACCCTTCACACGGACAGAGCTTCGCCTTGGTCCTTGGTTTGGAGATTGATGCTTTTTTATCAACAAGGTTGACAAACAAACTATGAGGTGAGTTTTTAGGGTGATTTTGAGGGATTCCTTCAGGGAAAGAAAACGACAAAATGTGTGTGTTGTGTAAATTCGAGGTTTGGGATTTTCGACCTCCGACCCCTGATCCCTTGGAAGTCACCAAGTATTTATAGAGGTTGGATATGAAGAAGTGGAGAGTTAAAACCCTATCAGATGGTTCTAGAACTCCTCTCCCATTGGTTGGCCGGAGAGATAAAGTTTTATCTCGAAAAGAGGTTGAAATCGACGAGGCGTCGCTGCAATCTGCAGAGGGGGATATCTCGCGCGAGACACGCCATCTCGCGGCGAGATATTGCTCCTGTGGGACGGTTTTGTCCTTTCCTCGTTATCTCGTATGCAGTTTAGTCCCAAACTAACGGTAGTTAGTCAAAACTTAACGAAACATGACGAAATGGTGGATTTCTACTTCTTGACTCAAAGCGAGACTTAGAGTGGTATAAGTATGTTCCGATGTGTTCAGAATGGGGTGTCTACAGAGCCCCTCGGCGACAAGTCTTATGAAAGAAGTCATGTCGACGATAGAAAAGACATCATTCTGAACATCGGGATGGTCGTGCCGCACGGCTGCCTACGTATCTCTATCGGAGAATCAGACCAAAACGTAGTTCGACTCCAAAACACGAAAAGGCTGCTTTATGTATTTTGAAAATCATTTGAAAATCGCGAAGATTTTGTTTTTGAAAAGGTAAATTCATACTGAGGAATCAAATCAAGACCCAATTCAGAATATACCTGCCTGTCTGAAGATTCGCCTGTTTAGGCTCCGAACCTGCGAGAACTATGTTAGAAAACAAAGGCTTACCTGTCCGGTCCTCTGAGTCCTGTCGGTTTTGTGACGATTCGCCTTTCTGGGCTCCGAATCGGGCTTTTTGTTGTTGGGGATGACGATTCACCTGTTTGGGCGTTGAATCGGGCTTTTGGTTCGACGATCCACCTGTCTGGGCGTTGGACCGGGCTTTTTCTGATGACGATCCACCTGTTTGGGCATTGGACCGGGCTTTTGGTTTGACGATCCACCTGTTTGGGCGTTGGACCGAGCTTTTTCTGATGACGATCCACCTGTCTGGGCGTTGGACCGGGCTTTTGGTTTGACGATCCACCTGTTTGGGCGTTGGATCAGGCTTTTTCTGATGACGATCCACCTGTTTGGGCGTTGGACCGGGCTTTTGGTTTGACGATCCACCTGTTTGGGCGTTGGACCGAGCTTTTCTGATGACGATCCACCTGTTTGGGCGTTGGACCGGGCTTTTTCTTTGATGATTCACCTTTCTGGGCTCTGAATCATGTGGATTGAGTTGATCTGTGGACCACTCGGTTCTCGGGCGGCCAGTGCCGTGCAAGGGCGATTGTGCGGGCGTCACGTTTGGCTCGTTTCGTGACTTGCGGTGCGGTTTTTCCACGTTTCCTCGCTAGTTTATCATTTCCCAGGGTAAATGTGTCAAAATTTTGAACTTTGACGTTACGTAGACACTTATTGTCGAGGACAATTTTTGTCCTTTTCCAGGAAAGGTTTATCTCGCCGCGAGATATGATATACTGCGAGATATCTTGTCGGGGCATATAAACAAGCTGACTCTTGTTTATTTTGAAAACATCTTTTCCAAAATTTCCTCCCTAGCTCAAGCCAAGGTCGCTTTCTTTGCAATTTTCTCGTGGATTTGATTGGTGATTCTCCCCCTAATCCATTCTCAATCCCTCCTCCCTCCATAATCTATGGCTCAAGAACAAAGGAACCCGATTTTGGGGAGCTATTTGCTAGGGAAGGACTATCCCCGCGATGATCTCACCTTCGATAGGCACGCCCACATCTCTACCGCTGTCCGGGAGGGCTTGGTAAGAATTCTATCTTCACCTCTTGTTTCTTGTATTGCATTGATCTTGAATCCCCTTTCCCTTGAATTCAAAACTCCCTCAATGGCCTTTTGTTCATGTTTGTGCTTAGAGCTAGGTTCCCCTTTGTGAATGTGTGCCCAAAATTTGGATTCACGCGAGTTTGAAGACATCCGGTTTAATTTGAAAAACGGAGTCGCCACGCCATTTTGATTACCTCAAAACTTTGAAAAAAAGGTTTTATGGGTTCGGAGGTTAAGTTACCCCTTGGGAAGAACGTTTGGCGTTCACCCAAGGTGCCTTGCCGGAGCAAGTCTCCCAAGATTTCATTAATCGTGCTTGCTTGCGTGCTTTCTTGTGTGCATGTGTTTGAAAATAAGGGGGGAAATGTCCCAAGTTGTCTTCCGGACGTACAAACCATTTGTTGGTTGTCGCTCGGGATTCCTTGGAATTTTATGTATTTGGGATTATGATCCCGTCCTCATCTTATGACTTGTGATCATCGCATTTTAAACCTTGGGACCCTCGGGACTTGCGTGATCGAGAGAATGACTCTCTTTTGGTCAAAGATGAGGTTCTTTAGAAAAGGAGGGTCCTTAGCCCATCAATCCTACGCTTTAAGACGGTCGAGCTCGTATAGAGGCTTCATACTTGTGAATGTGTGCCCAAATTCTTTTGTTTATTGGAATTCACGCGAGTTTGAAGACATCCGAGTTATTTGAAAAACGGAGTCGCCACGCCATTTTGATTACCTCAAAACTTTGAAAAAAAGGTTTTATGGGTTCGGAGGTTAAGTTACCCCTTGGGAAGAACGTTTGGCGTTCACCCAAAGTGCCTTGCCGGAGCAAGTCTCCCTAGATTTCATTAATCATGTTTGCTTGCGTGCTTTCTTTGTGTGCATGTGTTTGAAAATAAGGGGGGGGAATGTCCCAAGTTGTCTTCCGGACGTACAAACCATTTGTTGGTTGTCGCTCGGGATTCCTTGGAATTTATGTATTTGGGATTATGATCACGTCCTCATCTTATGACTTATGATCATCGCATTTTAAACCTCGGGACCCTCGGGACTTGCGTGATCGAGAGAATGACTCTCTTTTGGGTCAAAGATGAGGTTCTTTAGGAAGGAATGTCCTTAGCCCATCAATCCTACGCTTTAAGACGGTCGAGCTCGTATAGAGGCTTCATACTCATTCTTAAGCGATAATCGGAGATATAGGGTTCAAGGTTATCCTTTTCCTAAAGAAATCATGAACCTTTAATGGAAGGAACGATGCAAAGATGAGAACCTTTACACCGGTCCGTTCCAAGGTTGGGGGAAAGGGGAAATGCATGATAAAAAAATGACTCTTTAATGAAAAGATGACATTTTGGTTTTAGCAAATGATGCTTTTTGATTGAAAGAAATGATCTTTATGCAAATGATGCATAAAGATTTGATTTTTTATGCAAATGATGCATTTTTGTTGAAGAAATTGGCATTCATTATGCAAATGATGCATAAAGATTGCATTTTGAAAAAGCATATGATGCTAGTTTATGGTAAAGACATGGTCTTTAAAGCAAATGATGCTTGAACAAGGGATTTTGATGTAAAGGATGCGTTTTCATTGAAAAAAGATTTGATCTTTATATGCAAATGATGCATAAAGATAACATTTTTATTGGAAAATAGGGATTTTAGGTGCAAAGGATGCACCTTTATGAAAAAGACTACATTTTTATGACAAATGAGGTCTTAATGCATGCAAAGGGGGAAGGGGGTGATAAAGATATGATCTTTATGAATAAATGCCAAGTCCCAAGCAAGATATATGAATGCAATGAGCAAGTATATCAATTAAAATGCAAGGTTAGGGCGTGCGAGGTTACCAATCGTTTCCTTCGCTTCTTCGGACGGAGCTAGGAGGAGAGGTTCTTCTTGGGTCTTCAAGGAGGAGGGAGATGGCTTCTTGAGCTTCTTCTTCGCCTTCTTGAGCCTTCAAGGGTTTTTCTTCACGTCTGGACTGCTATGGAGTGTGTGTGTTTGATTGTTGGTGTTGTTGTTGTTCTTGTTGAAATGGGTAGAGGAGGGCTCTATTTATAGGCGATGCAGATAAGGCTAATGAAGCCGTGCGGCTGCGAGGCCCTTTGCAAATGAGGCCGTGCGGTCTTATCCACAATGACTCAGCATTCTAGAACCATGCAAGGTGGCATCATTCTAGAAGCTTCTCCCTAATTAAGAAAAACGTGTTTTCTTAATTAGGAAGGCTCCTTACAGCCCTAATTTAAATTTGGACTGTTCCAGGACATTTCCGGAACACTAGGAAAGTCCGGGGAATTACCGGAAAACTTACCGAAATGTCGGGAAAATTAACCGGAAGGCATGAGCCAGATTTGGGTACTTACAGAAGCCCCTCGGCAACGTCACTTGCAAGGCGAGTGGGGTTGTCGATAGAAAAGGATCCGATCGCGAATGCCAGACGGATTGGGAGACCAAGGTGGTCGAGTGGTGAACCTTTTGGAAGGCTACCTACGTATCCGGAGGAATCAAGCCGGGCCGTAGTTCGGGCTTAGGATCCGGGGAAGGAAGAAGAAGAAAATGACCTAGGAGGTCAAGCAATTGATCACGGGGACATGCTAGGAGTGACCCAGGTGGTCGAATTTTTGAGCTTTTATGAGGGGGCGCTTTATCACTGAGGAGTGACAAAGAAACAGGGTGACCAAAGTGGTCGAATGGCTGAACCTTTTATAAAAGGCTACCTACGTATCCCGGAGGAATCAAGCCTTGATCGTAGTTCAAGCATCACTAGATAGCTAGGAACGATGTCTAGGATCCTTGAGATTTTGACAATTCGGAGGCTGTCACCTGATGAAGCTAGAGCTTATGGCGCTATCTCTTTATGACGGAGATAGAGGTAACTTAAGTTGGGAAACTTGAGCGTACGTCACTATTCGCGGATAGAGGTAGCACAAGTTGGAATGACTTGGGCATACTTCACTATTCGCGGATAGAGGTAGCACAAGTTGGAATGACTTGGGCATACTTCACTATTCGCGGATAGAGGTAGCACAAGTTGGAATGACTTGGGCATACTTCACTATTCGCGGATAGAGGTAGCACAAGTTGGAATGACTTGGGCATACTTCACTATTCGCGGATAGAGGTAGCACAAGTTAGAATGACTTGGGCATGCTTCACTATTCGCGGATAGTGGTAGCACAAGTTGGAATGACTTGGAATGACTCGGGCATACTTCACTATTCGCGGATAGAGGTAGCACAAGTTGGAATGACTTGGGCATACGTCACTATTCGCGGATAGAGGTAGCACAAGTTGAAATGACTTGGGCATACTTCACTATTTCGCGGATAGAGGTAGCACAAGTTGGAATGACTTGGGCATACTTCACTATTTCGCGGATAGAGGTAGCACAAGTTGGAATGACTTGGGCATACTTCACTATTTCGCGGATAGAGGTAGCACAAGTCTAGAGTTCTGACAATTCGGAGGTTGTCACCTAGTGTTATCCCGTTATAACAGAATTAACGGAGGCCCAAAAACTTGGGAATAAAGCTTGATTGCTAAAGAAATAAGGGATATTTTACGAAAAGATGTTATCTTGGTTAAAAGATAACGGAAATTGCATGTCCAGTGGAAGGTCCAGGCGGGATTGTAATTTACGCTCGGGCGAATGAGGCCGCCGGCATGAGATGGAGAAAAAAGAAGCCGTACGGCTAGAAGCCTGTTTTTCCAGTTATTTAAAATCGGTTTTGAACGGGCATTGGGCACTTGTTGCCGCCCAAGAACGCAGAGAGAGAGAGAAGAGAGAGAGAGAGAATTTCGAAATTCTTCAACCCTTTTGCTTCCCTTTGATTGGAATGGATCCGGAGGGCAATCCCATACCGAGGCAAGCAAGGAGAAACATCTCGGCGGCCGCGAGAAGGAGGAGGAAGGAGCTCGTGCGGACGGAGAGGAAGTATGACTTCCTTACGCCTCCATCGGAGCTTTATCCGGGGAGAAGGGAGCACAAATCAACGAACCCGCGATCGGTTGGGGTAAGCATTCTCATTTTGCTCAAATCCGATGATTTTGCTTGATTTTTGAATGATTTAGGGCTTGACCCGAATTATAGGATTTTGAATGATTTTTTTTTTTTGAATGATTTTGAGATGCATGAACAACCTATGAGGCTAAGAATATGCATGTGCAATTTTATTTGACAAAAATTATGAGAATGACTCACTTTTTTCTCGCAAAATGAAGTAAGAATGAGAATTTTTTCAAAATATGAGACGGGGTTCTTGCCTTGTGCTAGAACTAGGTCAAAATTCTGATTTTCAATGAGAAAATATGATTTTGGAAGATGAAAATGATTTCATGCATGCCATTTTTTGAAAAATAATGCTTATGTGCGAAAAATTGTGATTTTGTGCTTTAGGAAAGCAATGACGCGTTTCAAGTGATGAAAGACACGTTTTTTATGCAAAAGATATGCTAGAGAAACTTTTATGAATGCTTTTCTTTTGAAAATATGTGCACTTTTGAAATATATGCATGCTTTTGAAATGATATGAAGGGTGCGCTTCTTTTGATGTGCTTGTCTACGAGGAGAACAAGTCTAGAGGACCGTCGGAGATTGCGGTTAAGCTTTGGCGAGAGGATGCCGGATTTTGAGAAGGATGGGGCAAATCCCAGCAGGTGGTGAGGGCTACCGGCTGGATGCATTCGTAGAGGCTATCGGCGGGGTGTCCACATCACCTCGAAGAGCGAGGAGCTTGGTCCGGGCCCTTTACGAGTTACAGTGGGACGGTACACATAGCTTTCACACAGTGGGAGAGGCTTACGATGACTCTGCCGATTTCACGGCTATTGCGGCCTACGAGTTCAGGGAGGCCCGTGACTTGGAGAGACCATATTACGGCGGAGGAGTTCCAGGCTTTGGTTGGATTTGAGCTGATTCCCAAGGGTGGGGATGGAGACACGGAATGTCGAGGTGGCGATTCGAGACTAGCATGCAGAACTTTTCTTTGCTAATGATGTGGCTTGCCCGGCTTCTAGAGCATTCATATGGTTGATGCTATCGGTCACCATCTTTGCCAGTGCAGGACGATAGCTATGACTTGCCTCCTCGACTCTCTGGAGGATGTTGATGGGATAGGGACGGTCTCTTGGGGAGAGGCCGGATTAGGCGGAGTTGTACTTCTCGTTGGACATGTACAGTCGGAACAAGGTTTGCTTCGATGGGTACTTTTCTTTTGCCCTTGAGGTAGTCTCCTTTCTTTTTTTTCTTTTCTCTTTTCTGTCTTGAGACTTTTATGAGAGAGAAAATGACCTTTTGATGTTTTGAACATGCGGGCTGGTTTTGTGAGGTGATCGGGTTCTTCCCTTGGAACCCGGCGAGTGATGTCACCATCTTCCTGCTATGGTTATTTGGAGGGAGATGCGAGAGATAAATTCACGGGGAAGACCCGGATTACCTTCGATTACAAAATGGTGAGGCCGGTCATCAACGGGGATGGGCACGATGGAGTGGACTTCTACCCCACAGGGGCGGTATCCGAGAGATTTTCTTTGGGAGATGCTATAGAGGTGACGAGGCGAGAGGAGGTGGCTCACGGGGCGACATGTGATGTCATCTACTTGGGGGACCGCTTCTCGAGACGGCATGGTCATGTTCCCCACTAGATGCCATTACTCCTTCGACCCTCCGGCCACGGATGCTGCAGCCCAGGGGCGGCCGGTGGATGAGATTGAGAGGTACCGGGCGAGGCGTAGGCTGCGGAGGAGTATTTTGATATGGACACCCCCTACTGTTGTGTTTGTGGAGCAGCGCTGAGGGCGCCACGAAGCTAGTGAAGGTGGCGGTCACTCGGGGATATGGGGAGGATGAGCCTGCGACCCGCCGATCCCTCTGCGCATCTGTCCTACGTGGTCCATGGAGTGCCGAGGAGGATGAGGATACTGTCCCCGATGCTAGGGAGCCGGTACACCTTGCCTTTGATAGCTTGTAAGTGTACTCTTAGGGTCTTATTCCCTTTTTAGCTTTCGGATTTTACGCTTTTGCAATTTTAGAGATTTTACGAGATTTTCTCTTCTTTTTCTCGGAGTTCCGGCTCGCACTTACGATAGGCTGGTTAGGCGAGAATAGGGGCTGGAAGGACATGTGCCGGTCTCTTACGAGGAAGGCGGCTGCGCTTCGAAGGCGGCGGCGGATCTGCCGCAGGAGCTGGGGCGCAAGAGACGACACGTCGGGGGCACGGCGTCTACCTCATCGGCCTCGGAGTACTCTTCCCGGTGCTATGCCTCGGGGGGCGGGACCCAGCCCGGCCCGACATTACAGGAAGCAGAGGTATGCGAGTCCGGGCACGATAATGTCCATCTATCGATGTGAGCGACCGGGAGGACTTGATGAGGAGGCTAGCATTTATGAGGCGAGCGGCGATGAAGATGAAGAAGAATCGGAGGCCTAGGAGGTCTCTAGAATAGACTTGGAACAAAAACAAACAATTTACAATTTTATGCACAACTTTGTTTATTTTTTGCTTTATTTGGGCGCCGATGGGGCGAAAACATTGTATTTATGTTTTATTTGCTTTTCTAATTCATGCTTTTTCAATTTGCATATTATACGAGCCTTGGGGCGACTTTTTTGCTTGGAATTGGGGGTGAAAATGGGCCAAAATGATTTATAATGGTGTATAAATGCTTGAATGGCTTACGGATATGTTTTGTACGGGTTTTGGTTGAAAAAGTGGGTGAAAACTCCCTTGGGCAGCAACTTTGGTTCTTTGCAGAATTTCTGCGAGAGAGCTAATGTAGCCGTGCGGCATGGCCTTGAGGGCAAATGTAGCCGTGCGGCTAACAGATTCTGTACGAATTTGGTTATTTTACGAATAAAAGCAAGGCTTGGCCATTTCATTTCATTTTCACTCTAGACTTGTCCCAATTGTTCCCGAGCATATTTTGGACCTAAAAGCACCATCTTTGATCACTTTGCGATGGAGAATCCCGTTAGATTGCAAAGGGGAAAGCGAGACCATTTTCTATCCGGTCTTCAATCTTGGGCGAGATATAACTTCCAAAATCACAAGGGGCTGCTTGATTCTTCCTTCAAGATCAAGTCTTTATGGCATTTGAGGGATCTCCCGCCCGATTGGGATCTGTTGAGAGCCGCGGCAAAGTTACAGGACGTCAGGAGACATGTTTCTTGCTTTTCTTACAACGAAATCGTCCCAACGCCACGAAGACTTGAGCCTTGATTGGGAGTCCGGAGGCGAGGCTATATCTATTCCGGCGATCGGAGACGTGCCGGTGACGGTAAAGCTTGCATCTTTTACTGCCCAGATTCCTTTGGGAGAGAGGTGAGAGGATGATGGTAGCCCGGATAGGATTGACCTTTACGATATCCGGGCAAGTTTGGGTCTCCGGATATGGCTGCGACCACGGTGGCTATGGATGCTTTCATTCTCTGCGTATTCTCTATTTTGTTCAACTGCTTTGAGTCCGTGGGGATCTGTCATAGTGGTCTCTTGGACATGGTCGAGGCTGCGAGGGTGGGAAGGATATTGTCCCATTGGTTTTGGGAGAGACATTTCATGGGATTGATAGGATGGCTCGGGAGACCGTTTCATGAGGTCAGGGAGTCCGGCTATGTTGACTTTGTAGGCTGCGGGGAGAGGCTCGGGGCTTTGCACAGGGGCTTTGCCGACTCGGTGCCCTTGGGTGATTTCTCGGAGAGGTGCACCTAGGCGGCGAGAACGGGGTAGGCTGGGAGGCGATGATGGCTAGGCTATCCGCCGGACATCCGTTGGTGGATACCACATTGGAGGTTGCGGACCCGGGAGGATATTTCGGGAGTCTTATCTTTGTGAGGGTTCCGAGGATTACCAGTCGTCCTTCTACATACCACTGCTTGGTATCCGGGCGGTTTGGGGCTTTACGGGAGCCATTGAGTGATTGGGAGGACATCAGGACCATGGAGGTGGTGTCATTGGACATGAGAGATCCGGCCCGGCTTCTCTTTCTTCTCGAGGGCTTGGACACATCTTTGCTTTCCCACCCGGGGCTATCTTCAGGAGCAGGAAGAGCACCATCTTGACCACTTTGTCTACTTGGGTAGTACGAGAGGGAGATGGGAACGACTCGAGGGCTATCTTGGAGGATAGACGTCGAGCTTTATTGGGAGGCGGCGCGACTCGAGTAGGACTCACGAGGAGGCTGAGGCTAAGGCGAGTTGCCGTAACCAATCGAGGTGACTTGGTCGGGGGATATGGAGGCTCGGTACAAGAGATTGTCGAGGGTTGCTCCTTTGGCCCGAGGCTCGGAGGGAGGAGGTGCGGACTCGTGCTCGGATAGAGAGAGGCGCTCATTGACACGGGGTTGAGTAGAGGCTCCGGTGAGGATACCGAGAGGTCGGGATGAGGGATGCCGACATTATTGAGAAAGAAAAGGAAGAAGACTCGACGAGGCCGAGGAAAAGGGAAGAAAGGCTGAAGAAGACTCGGCGAATGACGGACAAGTCTTTTCTCAAGATCCTCTTATTGCCATTTGCAAACACATTAGTTTATTTAGGCATTTTATTGTATTTTAGATCTTTTTAGCGAGAGTTAGCGAGTTAAGAGGTAGACCGTGCTTGAACTCATCAAGAAGTTTTTAACTTGTAATGAACAAGAAATATTATTTTAGAAATTAATCAAGACACATTTCATGGAAATTCAAATGTCTTTATTGATTGGGACCCGCTTTATGAAAGCGAAATGCCACTTTACTATTTAGGACACACTTCATGGAAGCTTAATCGTCCTTTTTATTATTTAGGACACATTTCATGGAAACTTAATCGTCCTTTTTATTGTTTAGACCGAACCATATATGGCGCCTACGTTCCCCTTTTACAAGAAAGGCTAAGGGGCTCGGGTCTTCGTAGTTCATTACAGTGAACTAATAATTTTTCATGTGCGGCCATGTCTTTGCCTAGCAAACCGCCCTTTTGGGGTCTTGACCTATTGGGCATTACTCTTTTTTGCACTTTTTTTTTTTTTCTTTCTTTTTTTTTTTTATATATTTTTTTTATGTGCGGCCACTTTGTCTTTTTGCACTATTTTGCCCTTTTTGGGGTCTTCGGACCTAATTTGGGCATTACTCTTTTTGCACTTTTTTTTTTTTTTCTTTTTTTTTTTTTTATTATTATTATTTTTTTTTTTTTTTATCGAGCACATGAGTATCTTCGGAGTTTATCACCGTTGGCTTGGGTGGACAAAGGGATTGCCATCAAGTCTGCAGCTTCATTGCTCCTCACGACGGTATTTTCGCACCACATAAGGGCCGATCCGGACGGGTTCCCATTTTCCCGGGGGTTGTCTCTACGGTAGGGGCTTTACTTTCGGCACTAAGTCGCCCTCTTTGATGTCTCGGCCTTGACCTTTTTATCAAACGCTGCGGCCGTTCGCCTCTGGTAGGCTCGGGTGTGTTCCATGGCTTTTTAGCCTTCTCTCGTCAAGCGGGGCTAACTCATCATGCCGAGCTGCGCAACCATTCCACTTCATTGACCTTTGTTTTCCGAGGAGGACCCTTAATGACGGGATTTCCAACTCAGTTGGTAACAGCTTTGCTTCCATCCCGTAAGTTAGGGCAAAAGGAGTTTCTCACTGTGGCTGCATTACGAGCAGGACGTTACGTAGCCCCCGAGTGCTAGGTGCGGCTTTTCGGGCCAATCACGACCACGGGTGGCCATCTTAGGATGATCCGCTCGAGTGTCTTATTAGCGGCTTCCGCGGCTCCATTGGTTTGAGGTGCATGCGGGGACGACTTGTGGCGAGTAACTCCGAATTCGACGGCGGTCTATCGCGGTCTCCTTCGAAGTGTGACCCATTATCGAAATGATCTCGTTGGGCACCCCATATACGCACATTATGTTTTCTTTGATGAAGCTGGGCCACTTTTACGGAAGTGAGGACCTTGTAGGACTTGGCCTCTACCCACTTGGTGAAGTAGTCAATGGCTACCAAAACGAACTCGTGCCCATTTGCTTCTGCTTGGGGGATATTTTTCCCTATCACGTCAATGCCCCAAGTTGCAAACGGCCAAGGAGTCGTCATGCGGTACGGGTCATGAGGTGGGAGATGGTTGAGGTTGTGCAAACCGGCGGCATTTGTCGCGAGGTTCGGACGTCTTGAACGCGGTCTGTTTCCATGGAGATCCGGTAGTAACCCATTACGAGGATCACTTGCATCGGGGCTCTGGCATTCATGTGAGGACCGCGGGGACCATTGTGGACTTCGGTCATCAACTCTCTGGCTCTTTCTTGAGTGACACATAAGAGGAGTGGTCCTTGATACCGCTTCTTGTATAGGTTGCCTCCTAGAATGACATGCGAGAAGCCAACCTTTTCGGGGCTTGCAAGCTTTTGGCTACGACTCCTTCTTTTGGTCTACCTTCTTCGTCTCGAAAGTGACTCTCCGTCTTTGAGGAATTGGTAAATCTGATTGTACCAAGGTTCCTTTATAGGCTCGGGTCCCAGGTCCACTTCACAACGAAAGCTGGGGCTTCTCTTCTACCCACTACGAAGGGCTTTATGGCTTTTCCCTCGGGGATCTCTACCCAATGAGGCTAGAGTAGCTAGAGCATCTGCGAATCTTGTTCTTTTCCCTCGGCAAGTAGTGGAAAGTCACTTCTCGGAGCTGTCCGATCCAACTCCTCCATATGGGCATGATCTGAATTGCGAGATTAAGTCTGAGTCTTCCACTTGTTGGAGACTTGGTTGATGATCGGGTGAGTCTCCAGTAAACTTCGAGCTCCTTGACATTTCTTTCTAAGGCGGCCTCAGGCCCGGCAATGCGAGAGCTTCATACTCGGCGGCATTGTTCGTGGCGAGAAAGTTGACTTGAGGGCTATGGGGGTATGCTCATCTTTCGGATCGACGATAGCATTCCCTACACCATTTCCTCTTTTGTTAGCGGCTCAGTCAAAGAACAGCTGCCATCTATTTTCGAGCTCAGCTGCAAAGATCCCTTCATGCGGAAATTGGGGTTCGAGGCCCTACTGTCTTCATTGCGGGAAGTTCGCCGGGTGATCGACAATGCTTGACCCTTGATGGCCTTTACGGTCACATAGTTGATGTCGTGATTAGCCAAGAAGAAGGACCACTTCGCTAGACGCATCGAGAGGGAAGGCTTGTCAAAGATGTACTTGATGGGGTCCATTTTCGAGACCAAATTCACGGGGTGGGCTTGCATATAATGCTTCAACTTGCCGACTACCCGGACCCGATCCTGCACGAGGTCTTTTCACATCTTGAGTAATTGAGCTCACTCCCTTGTAGCTTCCGGTGACAAAGTAAATGGCATTTTCTACAGAGTCTTTCTTCTCTTGAGCAAGCATAGCCCCATTGCCGTGTACGTGACAGTGAGATAGAGCGAGAAGGAGGCTTTTGTCTATGTGGGGGGGGCATAGTGCTAGGGGGATGTACTAAGTATGCCTTGATGCAGTCAAAGGCGTCTTGGCATTCTTCGGTCCATTACGTGTCCACATTCTTCTTCATGAGCTTGAAGATGGGCTCGCGCACATAGTAGTCAAGCGGATTGACAAAACGGGTGATGTCTTGCAATTTACCCATGAAGCTTTTGACTTACATGCGGGTTTTGAGGGTGGCCTCGTATCCATGATAGCTTTGATCTTTCGGGGTCGACTTCTATACCTCGCTCAGTGACCATGTGCCGAGCACTTTTCCCTTGTCACTCCGAAGGTGCATTTTTGGCGGGGTTTAGTCTCATGGAATACTTTGTCTCGGCCTCTCGAAAGAAGAATTTTTCGTGAGGTCAACAAAGTCTTTGCCCACCTTCTCCTTTGGAGTGGATTATCATGTCGTCTACGTAGACCTCAATCTCCTTGTGGATCATGTCATGAAAAAGTGCGGTCGGCTGCCCTTTGGTAAGTAGCCCCGGCATTCTTGAGCCCGAGATGGCATTGCGTATAACGGTAGGTTCCCCACGGTGTGGTGAAGTTTGTCTTTTCTTGGTCTTCCTCGGCCATCTTGATGCAGTTGTAGCACTGCAAAACCATCAGCGAAGGATTTGACTTCGTAGTTGGCGATGGAGTCCACCGGGATGTCTATGTTTGGCGAGAGGGTAGTCGTCTTTGGGGCGGCCTTGTTCGGATCTCGGAAATCCACACAACGAGCGCACCTTCCCATTGGCCTTGGTTACGGTCACGTGTTGGACAACCATGTCGGGTATTGATAACTACGATGAATCCTACCCGCGGTAGCTTCTCAATTTCTTCTTTGACTGTAGAGACCATTCGGCTTGATCTTTCTCGGTTTACGCTGCGGCTTGGCATACGGTGCTAGAGGGATTACGTGTTCTACTATCGAAGCTGTCTAGCCCGGCATATCTTTGTATGACCATGCAAACACGTCGACGTATTCTACGGCGGCTCGATTAGTCTGTCCACTTTCGGCCCCACTGGAAGAAGCTTCCAATCTGTGTCTCTTTAGGTTCCTCAATAGTACCCGAGTTCACACTTATCAAAATCTCCTCGGCGGCTTGGGCCCGGTTTTCCTCTTTTACGAAAGCACCTTAAAGATTTCTTTAATGTATTGTTCGTTTAGTGTGTTTGCATCTTGTTCAAATGATTCATTGTGCTGTTGTTAAGTTTTGAGTTAATTTATCATTTGTTAAGTTGGCAATAAGAGGATAATCGAGAAAAGATTTGTCATTTCATTCAAGATAAGGGGAAAGATGACATCGATTACATTTTCATAATCCTCGGGCGTGAGGCCTTCGGATGACTACGAGGGCTGGTCGAAGATTCTGACTCAAGCGAAAAAGACAACATAGACTCTGGACCCTACACTACTTATTGACTCGAGGGGAACTTGACAAGGGTTGGGCCGGGATCTCGCTCCTTGCTTCTTTGTTGCCACAGGGAGTAAGCGGCTTGCGGCGTTGTCATTTGATTGTGCACTCTGCGGATCATGTATTGCCTTTGTCGATGCCAATTCCATAGGAAGTACTCGGGTGATTGTGAGAATCTCCTTTACGAACTTAACTTCATCCATTTGTACCTCTCAGGGCGGTGGGACCGGTTGTGCTTTCGGCATACGAGATACGGCTCTCTTCATCCCAAAGTCTTACGGCTTGTTCGCTCTTCTCTCTACCTTTTCCCAAACGGGGGTTGGGAATGATCCTCTGGAGTAGTAAGAGCCATTACTGAAACACATTATGCTCGTCATGGGTAATGAAGGGTTACGGAGAGACTTTCATTAACATGGATTGTTTTACTTCAAACTCGCGGTCTTCATAAGTGAGCCTTTCTTACGTAATCTTGACCATAGTTGCTTGGTTCGATGTCGTAGAAAAGAGGCCGAGCTCGACAACATTAACGAAATCGATTCCGACTATGGGTCCCAGCTGTCCCTCCATGGCGGCGGCATTAATCGGATCTTTCCATTTCCCTTGTAATTCGGCATAAGGAACATTGAATTTCGGGATATCTATGACCGCTGGATTTCCAAAACCATTTCCATTTGTTCCTCCGAACTCGATCATGTTGACTCGGTTGTTAGCGGGAAGAGGATTCTTGACCACATTGGGACCCGAGGTGGTTCTAACTGCCTTCTTCAACTAGGCGAGAGATCGGGAGCTTCGGGTAGGTGCGTCATTAGTGTTATGGCCATGATAATTGTGAAAGCGACGGTGTTTGGTCTCGTCCATTACGTCTTGGGGTTTACGGGTTTCCGGTTTTCCAAAGGTCGATGAGTCCTTGGGCTACCAAACCGTCGAAGACCTTTTCTAGTGGCATCCCGAAATCTTGACGGTATAGAAAGGGAGCTTTGGCTGCGACGGCTTGGCACACACATTACGTCCCGCTTTCTCATTCGAATATGATGAGCGCAATCACTTCTTTTCCTTTTACGGTGGCAATTTGGGGCATTTGACACCGGTGCTTTGTAGCGATAGAAGCGACATTTACTGTGGCGGGGCCATATTGAAGGCATTCTCAAACTTGGTGCCGGCATTTACCATTGCAGAAGGTCGGGATAGTAGTAATTGCCAATTTGAACTCTTAGTTGAGGTTTCGAGCAAGATTGGAAGATCTCCATCTGTTCCTCTTCATTGAGTGGGGTCATCATTTCCTTTGAGCTTCCAATTCCATCTCTTGTAGAATTCACTTCTTGGCTCATCCCCGAGCGTTGTAGGGTACCACATAGGTCATTCATTTGGTTTCCCAATTCAAATTGGCCTTATACTTTTCTAGGAGCGCTTCTTTGATCTGGTCCCAGTAGCTCGGGCCTCTGGTTTCACATGCGGGAACCACCTAAGGTTTGAACCTTTTAATGATAGCGAAAATGATCGGCCATTTGTTGCTTTGTGTACAATCTTTGGCTCTCATGGCAAGAATGTAGCTTTCAATGTGAGTCAGGGGACAATCGGTGCTTAGTTGAACTTTTCAATTTACGGCATTCGGAATTTTGGAGGGGAGAGGGACAACTTTGTTGGGATCGGTGATGGTATCTTGTCCTTCTTGGTGTCTATTTCCCCCGAACTTCTCTTGCGTGGACCTAACTTGTTCCCTTAGCCAAACCCCATGTCGGAGTCGGGGATGGTTTAGGATTGCTCGATTCCGGAGAAGGCTTATTCGACTTGGGTGGAAGGAGCAGGTGGGTGGCACGAGTGGTAGTGCCCGGTACCAAGGCTTGGGGATCTTTGGAGGAAGTAAAGTGTAAACTTGACCGAGGTCCCGTGTTCCGTGAGGCTTGGCCGGAGGCATAGGAATTAGGCTCATAATTTCCGAAGTAGGAAGGATACGGAACCTCACTGGGGTCACGTGGGCAAAGTTGGAGGTGGAAGATCTGCGTGGCGGGACATGAATTGAGAGGGTCATTGAGCTGATTTTGAGGCCTAGGGAATGCAGGATGGCCCATGCGAGGAGAGGGAGTGAATCCCATGGGGTAATGCGAGAGGCTGCATGTAGGGATAGCTAAGGCGTTTGTTTTACATTGGTAGGGGACAAAGCTAGGTCTCGCTTGAGGAGGTGAGGGTGTTGGGATCTGATGGCTTGGGACGTTGGAAAGGAGGTGAAGAGGGTAATCCTGGATAAGGGATCGTATGAGGATGGAGGAGGGCATTGGTTATAGGTGGATGGAGGCCCGAGATGGGCGCTTCGGAGGCTCATCTTCTATCATCACCAAGGAACCGTTGGGCTGCGACCACTATTTGAACTCCATGACGACGAAGCGCTTCGATGAGCGTGGCTTGCTGTTCCTCATGGAGCCTTACATTTTCCGGGGCTAAGGTTAGCTCCTCTTCCTAGTCATGCAGTTACCCAAACCAGACCTTGTTTTTCTGTCAAATCTGGTCATTCCGACTCTACGAGCGATGGCGAGGATTCGGCGAGCCCATGAGGATTACTGCGCTAACAAGTCGGCGGCCGGTGTTCTCACCCACTTCTTTCTCGCTGCGGGAAAGGGATAGGAAAGGTTTAGACTCGGGAGTAGGTGTTTAGGTGAAGGCTCGGGCAATATGCAAATTAGAATCTTCAAGTTTACTTAAAAGCAGGTGTCTTTTATTAATATCTATTTGGTTGGAAAAGGGGTTACGCCCTTCTTTTTCCACAACTACTCTAGATCTGGATCGGTGGGTTCGTCACTCACGTCTATAAGCCCCTCGTATTCCACTGTATTTCGACCTCCCGGGGTGGACGGCCCGGGCGAGGTCTTATAGGGCACGCGGATCCCACCGACCAAGTAAAGAACGCTCCTATCGGGTCTAGCGGGTCATAGGACCTTTCAACGCACGAGCGATGCGGATTATAGTCAAGGCAATGCGGGAAAGTCTCGTCTCTGCCTTGACGGATCTTTGGCTTGAGTTTCGCTTGAGCGAATGACGGTTTTTGACTTTCGGTAATGTCCGAGAATATAATAGGCATGGGTCGGGCGGCAAAAGCCGGATGACACGGTGTCACATTGAACTTCGTTGCATACGCGATGCGCGAGTCGGAATCGAAGTCAATGCGGGTCAAGATCTTGCCAATTTTTCCTTGTCGGAATTTTGGCGAGCTTTGCTTGAGCGAAAGATCTTTTATTTTGGCAAAGACTTGGTCTTGACTCTTACGCATTCCGTGCGGGTTAAGGTCAATAGTCAATGTCGGAGTCAAGATCCCACCGATTTTCCTTGTCGGAATTTCGGCGGGAATTTCGCTTGAGCGAAAATCTTGGTTTCCGTTATGAGCTAAGGCTTGACTTTTACGAGGGTATGCAACTGGGCTATATGACACGGACTAGACCAAAAACCAACCAAAAGTCACGGTTTTTGAAACGTGTGACACAGTGTTTGTGCATTGGTCGACAGCCATTTGCCATGGGGAGGTTGGGATGATTAGGTGCGCGCAGGAGCATCGTAAAAGGCTGTCCGTGTGAGTTGGAACCACCCTCGGGTTTTGAAGGACGTGCGTGCAAAAGTGTACGGGATATATCGGAGTGCGCGTAGTGTGCGGTCTCCTAAAAATGTTCCTTTTTGAGTTAAAACAGAGATTTTCATAAATGTGTTTTAAAGGAATGATTTTCGGACGGGGAAAATGCAACACATAAGCACGTAAATTTTCGGGAGCCCCGATCGAGTCATGGAGCTGAATAGCCCCAAGCCGCTAGGACTGCCGATTAACCATGATTTTTCCGGTGGAATTGCCACCGAGGTCGTATGGTCGAGAATCCTATGAGGATTAGCCGTCTGTTGCATGGATCAATTTTCCGGGTTCCACTCCTTTTGCTATTTTTCGGGTTATTTCCCGTTTCAAAGTATGCACAGATTCCAAGATGCAAATGATGCAATGCATGGTAAAAAGAAAGCAAGCACGATTAATGAAATCGGCGATGGGAGTCCTAACCCGCTCAAAGTGGAAAAGCTTTTTTGTATTTTTTTTTCAAAGTTTTTTTTCAAAAAGGGATGCGGGTACGTGGGATTGTTAAACCACCTTGTTATCCCAAGCCCCGGGTTAGGGAGCGATACAGGAAGGGTAAGTGGGGTCCACCTATATACCAAGTATCGACTTTTGTTTTGAAAATAAAGCTTTTCTCCTTTGGGATGATCCCCAGTGGAGTCGCCAAACTGTGAATGTGTGCCCAAATTCTTTTGTTTATTGGAATTCACGCGAGTTTGAAGACATCCGAGTTATTTGAAAAACGGAGTCGCCACGCCATTTTGATTACCTCAAAACTTTGAAAAAAAGGTTTTATGGGTTCGGAGGTTAAGTTACCCCTTGGGAAGAACGTTTGGCGTTCACCCAAAGTGCCTTGCCGGAGCAAGTCTCCCTAGATTTCATTAATCGTGTTTTGCTTGCGTGCTTTCTTTGTGTGCATGTGTTTGAAAATAAGGGGGGGAATGTCCCAAGTTGTCTTCCGGACGTACAAACCATTTATTGGTTGTCGCTCGGGATTCCTTGGAATTTATGTATTTGGGATTATGATCCCGTCCTCATCTTATGACTTATGATCATCGCATTTTAAACCTCGGGACCCTCGGGACTTGCGTGATCGAGAGAATGACTCTACTTTGGGTCAAAGATGAGGTTCTTTAGGAAGGAATGTCCTTAGCCCATCAATCCTACGCTTTAAGACGGTCGAGCTCGTATAGAGGCTTCATACTCATTCTTAAGCGATAATCGGAGATATAGGGTTCAAGGTTATCCTTTTCCTAAAGAAATCATGAACCTTTAATGGAAGGAACGATGCAAAGTTGAGAACTTTTACACCGGTCCGTTCCAAGGTTGGGGAAAGGGGAAATGCATGATAAAAAATGACTCTTTAATGAAAAGATGACATTTTGGTTTTAGCAAATGATGCTTTTTGATTTAAAGAAATGATCTTTATGCAAATGATGCATAAAGATTTGATTTTTATGCAAATGATGCATTTAAAAAAGGGGGTTTTGATGCAAAGGATGCATTTTTATTGAAAAAAGATTTGATCTTTGTATGCAAATGATGCATAAAGATAACATTTTTATTGGAAAATAGGGATTTTAGGTGCAAAGGATGCACCTTTATGAAAAAGACTACATTTTTATGACAAATGAGGTCTTAATGCATGCAAAAGGGGAAAGGGGGTGATAAAGATATGATCTTTATGAATAAATGCCAAGTCCCAAGCAAGATATATGAATGCAATGAGCAAGTATATCAATTAAAATGCAAGGTTAGGGCGTGCGAGGTTACCAATCGTTTCCTTCGCTTCTTCGGACGGAGCTAGGAGGAGAGGTTCTTCTTGGGTCTTGAGGAGGAGGGAGATGGCTTCTTGAGCTTCTTTCTTCGCCTTCTTGAGCCTTCAAGGGTTTTTCTTCACGTACGGGACTGCTATGGAGTGTGTGTGTGTGATTGTTTGTGTTGTTGTTGTTGTTGAAATGGGTAGAGGAAGGCTCTATTTATAGGCGATGCTGGATAAGGCTAATGAAGCCATGCGGCTGCAGGCCCCTTTCGCAAATGAGGCCGTGCGGTCTTATCCACAATGACTCAGCATTCTAGAACCATGCAAGGTGGCATTATTCTAGAAGCTTCTCCCTAATTAAGAAAAACGTGTTTTCTTAATTAGGAAGGCTCCTTACAGCCCTAATTTAAATTTGGACTGTTCCAGGACATTTCCGGAACACTAGGAAAGTCCGGGGAATTACCGGAAAACTTACCGAAATGTCGGGAAAATTAACCGGAAGGCATGAGCCAGATTTGGGTACTTACAGAGCCCGACGCCAACAAAGGGCAAGGAAGCTACGAAAAAGGCCGTCAAAACGACTTGTCAGGGGATCATCCAACCCCTCAAACACAAAGCCCAAGCAAAGGGGATTGCCGTCAGGGCCTAGGCCACTTCAGTCCGCAAATGCAACAGAAAGGTCCAAAGTTGGACGCCTCCAAGGTTCACAAAAAAAAACAAAAAGCGAACAAGAGATCTTGCGTCTCGACAAAGCTTTAAAAGTAAATCACAAATCACTAACGGTTACAACATTTCTTGATGAGTTCAAGCACGGTCTACTCTCAAGTTCATAACATGCTAAAAGACAGCTTAATACATTTAACAAATAATGTGTTTACAATGCAATGAATGGATACCTAGGAGGTCATTCCGCGCCATCTGCGCTTGTCCCCTCGCCATTCTTCCCTTTCTTCCCTCGTCCCCGACGAGTCATCTTTCGCTCCACGCGAAACAACTCCGCGTCTCTCGGGCCCGAGATCGTGGGTCCTCCCGTGAGTCCAACAATCCAGCGGCTCTCGTGGCTTCATTCGCCCGTGCTTCGGCTCGGATCTCCTCCCGCGAGCTCCGCAAAGAGGACCTCTCCCCGTTAGTCGGTCCAACTCTAGTCTCGTAGTCAAACAAAGTGTCTCCGTCACATCCACGAGGATCGGACAAGCTTCGGCACTCCTAAGGCAAGAGCTACTACGGCACCTAGGTCCCTGAATCGCTCCACGCCCGCTCCCCAAAGCCGCTTGGGATTTGCCCAACACGCCGTTGCTCATACCGAGGCCAAGTACCGAGTCGTCAATACGACACTCTCCCAGAAGCGTCTAAGGAGCACCACCGGAGGGAAACGGAATACTTCCATACCCTCAAAAATACAAGAAAGCACACACTGAGCCGCCATACAAAGAGGAGCTACCTCTCACATCAAGGCAATGTCATCTCACGACTAGCAAAGGCTCCCGTAAATCCATCCCGACCTCGCCTGAAAACCAAAGAACTTAACATAGAAAGAGGACCAAGGCAAACACGGAACTCTGACAACATAGGAACCTTCCTGAAAGGCCCTCCTAGTCTCGATCCCCCAATGCGGAACCCACCAGCGAAGCTGATGCATACCAAGGTGTGCCATCCATCTCTCCCAAGCATATTGATCCATGTCCAAGACAAGAGGTCGCCAACCAAACGTGGAAGGTTTGCTTGGCGACCTCTTGTAACCAAAGGAATGATATCCTCGCCCGCCCGACAATGGCCTGCCACATCCAACAGAGCACCGTCACATATCCTGAGGTAGCCAACCCCGAAAAGAGTGCCTATCAAGCACAAAGCGAACGCGTCCCAGGAGACATCACTCCCGCCACCGCTCATGAAACCGCTAAAGCCGCTTCACCCCCAACCGGCCCGTAAAACTTGCCAAAGCTGCCTTAGCCACCACTAACCACAAATGCATTCTCAGCTCATGCGACATGCACAAAAATAATAATAAGCTAGCAACAATTCCTAGGTCAATCCCTGGAATCACAAATACGTCATTACATCTTAAAATAAAATACTTTCTTTGTGCAAATACAAGTGTTTTATTACATGTGTACAAAATGTCTCATTTCTACAAAAAAAAAAAAAAAAAAACAACGGAAAGAGGGGAAAGCAAAAGAGCCCTAATCCGACTCATCATCATCATCCTCCACAAGCGAGAAATCCGGCATCTCGCGCCTCCGCCGGCCACCTCATCATCTCGAGACAGGCGTAACCTCGCCCTCACCACAAGTCCGAGACAAAGGCGTAACCTCTCCTCACCGCAGTTCGGGACGGCGGCGCCACCTCGCCCTCACCGCAAGTTCGAGACAGGCGCCACCTCGCCCTCACAAAGCAAGTTCGGACAAAGGCGCCATCGCGTCCTCATCCTTTCGGCGACTTCGGTCAAAACGCCGGCGCATCCGCGGCATTTCGGCAACTTCGATCGGGCGCCACACGTCCTCAACATTTCAACAACTCGATCGAGGCGCCCACGCCCTCTAACACTTAAGCAATTCGGCCGGAGACGCCACCACGTCCTCTTCATCTCGGTCGAGGCGCCCGACGTCCTCAACAATTCAACTTCCTCCTCACAAAGGCGCCTCCTCCTGCAGGTAAACACAGCAAAGGTATGTCAATAAACTTCAAACGCAAGACATAGCTGTAATAAATGCTACATAAAAGAAGAATCCCAGCACGGCATGATGCCTTTCCAAAAATTCCCACAAACAAAGTTCCATACAGGATCCACAAAATGCTCATCAAACTCAACTTAGGTCCAGACGCCTTAGAATAGTCTCAACTTAGGGTCATACTCCTGAAACTAAACCCCAACTTAGGTCATACTCCTGAACTAGGTCCCAACTTAGGTCATACTCCTGAACTAGGTCCCAATTTAGGTTCATACTCCTGAAACTAAACCCCAACTTAGGTCATATTCCTGAACTAGGTCCCAATTTAGGTTCATACTCCTGAAACTAAACCCCAACTTAGGTCATATTCCTGAACTATGTCCCAACTTAGGTCATACTCTTGAACTAGGTCCCAACTTAGGTCATACTCCTGAACTAGGTCCAACTTAGGTCATATTCCTGAACTAGGTCCCAACTTAGGTCATATTTCTGAACTAGGTCCCAACTTAGGTCATACTCCTGAACTAGGTCCCAACTTAGGTCATACTCCTGAACTAGGTCACAACTTAGGGTTCATACTCCCGAACTAGGCCTCAACTTATGTAGGTTCGTAGACTAAGCCTTCACACAAACTTCAACTCACTCGGGGACATCACCACGTCCACTCCACACAAACTTCAACTCGGGACATCACCCCGTCCACTCACCACGGCCGGAAGGCTTTAAACCACTCGGTCCGAAGACCGTATAAACCTCTCCCGTCACTATCTCCGGCCCGAAAGGCTTTAAATCACTCGGTCAGGAAGACCGTATAAACCTCCCCCATCACTATCTCCGGCCTGAAGGCTTTAAACCACTCGGTCCGGAAGACCGTATAAACCTCCCAAATCACTATCACTAGCCCGGAAGGCTTTAAACCACCCGATTCGGAAAATCGTAAAATTTCCATCTCAGGATGCCACCACGTCCTCACAGTCGGCCTCGACGGTCACACGACACATCAGGGCACCATCACGCCCGCATGCACTCACAGTTTCACGACCTCTGAACTACGACCATGCTTGATTCCCGCTAGGGATACGTAGGAATCCTGTCACAGGGTCCAACCATCGACCTATACGGTCACCCAGGACGCCCCCACGTCCTTACCACCGACCTATGCGGTCACCCAGGACGCCTCCACGTCCTTACCACCGACCTATGCGGTCACCCTGGACGCCTCCACGTCACCCTGGATGCCTCCACGTCCTTACCACCAACCTATGCGATCACCCACAGGATACCATCACATCCACACACAGAGTCTCAGTTAGAGGACAGCTCACGTCCTCGTACACAACACTCACCCCACACGCGAACTACGATTGGCTTGATTCCCACTCAGGGATACGTAGGAATCCTATCAAAGGGTCCAGCCGTCCGACCAACCTGGTCACCTTCTCTCTCAGCACGCGATCCAGATCAGGACCCTTATCTTATCGACGACCCCACTTCTTTCATAAGTGATGTCGCCGAGGAGCTTCTGTAAGTACCCCAATCTGGATCGCTCTCCATCCAAGCATACGACAAAACCAGGGGCAAACTTTCGGAGGTCATAACTCCTTCATACGAACTCCGATTGAGACGTGCCATATATGGTTGGAAAGCTCTCGACGAGAACTAGCTTGCCATAACAATTACAAAATGTGGAAAAGCATGGAAGTCCGTACGGACCTCTTTGCTCCTAGACATCATAATTGCAAAATCCGCTTAAAGTCCACGAGATTCCCTCAAATCCCGAAGAACATCATTAACCCCCCTACATGGTTGATCCGTACGGACCTCTTTGCATGCCTAGATGGTCCGTACGGACCTCTTTGCAGAGGGGACATAATCATCTCAGAAATCCTCATCATTCCCTGAAATCAAGGAAAACCAAAAAACTAGATTACCTAGAAGGTCCGTACGGACCTTCTTGCAGTTTTCTGGCACTATAAATAGAGGGTTACCCCTCCCTCATTTTCACACAATTTCCTCTTCTCTCCTCTCCCCCTAGCCTTCAGGCACCCCTCTAAGACCCATCGGGACAATCCCGGCCCCTTTCGGATCCTTCCGAGGCCTTCCGAGCCCCCTCGAGGTGCTCTGAAGCCTCTTGGAGCGCTCCCGCGATGTTCCCGCGCTGCCCCGAGGCACTCTCGAGGTACTCTGAGGCCCCTCGTGGTACTCCGAGGCCTTGCCTGGTCTTTCCCAAGGTGTCCCGGCTCTTTCCGAGTCAAACCGGTAGCTTGAACGCACGCGAAACTGCCGAGTGACTCATCCGCCATCCCAACGCACGCGAAACTGCGCCGAGTAATCCCTGCAATCCCAATGCACGCCGAACCTGCCGACGCAGCCTACAATCTCAACTCACGCCGAAACTCGTCGCGGACAGCAAGGCCCTTCCGAAGCAATCCCGGTCCGTGCCGGAACAACATTCCATCCTCAAACACTATTCCCCAGCGGAAGACAGACACGAACCAACATTGGTAAGGCTTCCTTCCATTACTATTTCAATACATTTCAATACGTAGTGTACAATGTAGATATCCGATACAGCATGCATTTTTAAAAGCGCACACACACACAGCAGTTAAAGAATATTAGGGGTATCCGAAAGACTCATTTTTACGAGGCGACTCGGGTGAGCTCTAAGATTCTAATATTCTCTTCCCGAGGAGTCATCTGACCTCCGAACTCAAAATCTCATCACACAAAAACAGTTTATTTCTAAACTGATGCCCTTTTTCAATGTTTTGGGCTTATTAAAAACGGCGTGGCAACTCTACAATTGCGAAAACAACGGCGAGACACCTCCAACACGCTAAAACGGAATAAAGCCAGATGCCGAGGTGCGAACGCGCTGCCTCTCGGATCCGGGCGACTTCCCGAAGCGACGAATGCGAGATGCCGGGGCCCGCGCGCAAGCCGAATCCGGGTAATTTCAGATACTAAATGAAATTTTTTCTTAAGTTTTTTGACTAAATGTATCTTTCTTAATTAAGAGGATCACTATGAAATTCTACTAAAACTTTAGGGGTGCTAAGTGAAAACTCTATTTCCCATTCTTTCTATTATTCTGATCACTTCCAAAAAACCCATTTCAATTTGTACACACACCGACACCTACTGACACACACACACCTATTTACACTCCACCTTACCTTTCTTCTATTTCTTTTCTTACCTTTCTTCTATTTCTTTTCTCTTTCTCATTTTTCCCTTATAATTTCCTCTACCTAGAAAAGGATATAAACTTACAACAAATATTGAAAAAGACGTTTACCTTTTCTTCTTTCTCTCTGCAACACGCCAACGCCAACTCCAACTCGTCCTTTTTCAATCTTTAGTTATTTGTGCACAATAAAATCTCAAAAGGTACTATATATACTCCTTCTAGGCAAGAAACGGATGACCAAAGTAATTCCATTTCAATTACTACCAATTACTACGCAAGTAATAACTGACCCATCATATACCCAAATTATTACACCCATTAATTAACAGCTTTTAAATCCATATAAATTCCCCTACTTAATGCTCATTATTTACTTATTATTATTTATTTTATTTTGTTTCATTTTATTATTACTTATTTTTATTATTATTATTTCTGGCTCACTATTTAAAATTTATTTATTTATTTATTTATTAATATGATTATTATTATTTCTGGATATTACATTTACTCATATGATCCAACTGCTCGAGCTCACTCAACAAAATAGCCCGACGAGACTCCGTTAAAGAGAGTTTTTGAGTGAGGGTGGTGTTGCGAGAGATCTGCTCCGTCTCATAAAGAGTAGCTTTTTCTATCTCCTTCTCAACATCAACTAGTTGTTCAGCATGAGCAAAGGGTGTCAGCTTGCTAAAATGTTAGGAATGTAAATCTTGAAATGCCTTAACATGAACCATATATGCATCAACTCTAACCTTGAGAGGAGAAGGGTCCATACCATACTCTTCTTCAATCAGTGACAAAATAGCAGAAAACTTATACTCTGAATGCAAAAGTTCTTCAGGAGTTAACCTCGCAAATTGTCCGACAATCCTTTCACCCATAGCTGCGGTTGCTTGGCGTTGAGCATGGGATTCGACATCACAAACACTAAAAGAAGGAGCGAATTGTGCATTCACATGAGGGATGGGAAACACAGGGGCATCATAGCATCTTTCTGTCCTTGCACCAAACTCAATCTCTTTTTACACATTGCCTTTTCACATGTTGGTTGTTTGGGAAGCACTTCCAATGCACGTGAAGTTGGGACAACATCAACTCCTTTTATGAGTAAGTCAAATGTGGAAAGGCCATTAATAGAGCTTTGACTATCTTCATCATTTATCTCTATTGATTCTCCAATTGGCTCTTGTCTGCAATCAGGTCCACCAAAGGTTAAAAAACCAAAGGCGTCGGTCAACAGCTGCTTTTCGAGCTCCACCATGGCCTTCATCTACAATCAGGTCCACCAAAGATGTCGGTCTATGAGCAGGACAGGTGGAGCTCTGCCAAAGGGTAAAAAAACCAAAGGCGTCGGTCGACAGCTGCTTTTCAAGCTCCACCTTGGCCTTCATCTACAATCAGGTACACCATAGGTGTCGGTCTACGAGTAAAACGTGTTGAGCTCCGCTAAAGGTTAAAAAACTAAAAAGGTCGATCGACAGCTGCTTTTTAAGCTCTACCATGGCCTTCATCTACAATCAGGTCCACTAAAGATGTCGGTCTACGAGCAGGACATGTTAAGCTCCGCCAAAGGTTAAAAAAACCAAAGGCGTCGCTCGATAGTTGCTTTTCAAGTTCCACGTTTGACTTCATCTACAACCAGGTCCACCATAGGTGTCTGTATACGAGCATGACGTGTTGAGCTCCGCCATAGGTTAAAAAATCAAATGCGTCGGTCGACAACTGTTTTTCAAGATCCACCGTAGCCTTCATCTACAATCAGGTTCATCATAAGTGTTGGTGCACAAGGTTGAGCTCCGCCAAAGATTAAAAAATACACACACACACACCAAAATCCCCCAAGAAAATTGGCTTAGAGTTAGGCAAGAAAAGAAAATGTGGGGTGCAAATTTCATGGACCAGCTTGACTGCGGCAGTTTCTTCAATCACACGGATGGATGACTTGATTGAATTCCCAGTTGATAACGAATGCAACGATTTTCACAACATTTGGACCGACAATTTCAATATTTTGCCGTTAACTAATGATCCCATTTTCTCCGGCGACAACAGCAAGATCGCCTCCGACCTCTCCCCAGAACTTTCAATTCCGCTAGAGGAGATTGCCCACCCCTCGATTGGCTTTCAAATTTCTTGGAGGATTCCTTTATTGGTCAAGGTTTGGCCATCAACAATGGCGCCTATCCATTTAAGGAATCCGCAATGGCTCGCCACCAGTTCCAAATCTCCAGTCCCGCATCCGTTTTGGAAAGTAGCAGTAGCAGCACCACCACCAGCAACAGATCCTGCTCAGGTGGAAAGTGAAAGTTTCGTGTAGCTAGGAAATTTGGATCACGCAATAGGCAACGGATGTGAGTACAGATGTGTCTCACAACTGTCCACACATCCACAGATAATGCAGCGGAATAAAACAATTAAAAGTAAATAAAAATGCAATAACTCAAGAGTTATATACGCTTACTGATCTGTGTGATCAGCAAACTAGGCTTACGCCCAAAAACCTTTCACTATAAAAACTTATGTTTCTTACAAAAACAAATAAGTGAAAAACTAAAATATGAAAATACTAAACAAGTTCTAATCACCTTCTATGATATGAACAACTCCCCTTTCCCAAGTAGGACTTATTCAATCAGAAGTAAAACAAGAGAACTTTATAAAAACCTAGATGTGAGTTACGGATGTAAGCTCACAACCTAAACACAATTCAATCGAATGCTATGAAGTAAGTGTATTTTTCTCTCTAAAACCGTAGCTTCTCTTTGTGCTGAATGCCTTGTATTTATAATGCACTATTGAGAAGATCTTCATGCAATCGACCTCTTCCTTTGTGAGATTCCTTTTCCTATATGAAAACATATAACACACTCACAAGGAAATCAAATATTAGTAGGTTAGTCCTAATATAAAACTATGTACATAAATAAAAGATATTTACATAATTACAATCTCTTAATAAAAGTAAGATACTTATAAATCTCCATGAAAGTCCCAAAATCTTCTTACCATATAGAAGTCTTTTGAAATAAGGAAACATAATTATGTTCCCATAAAACTCACGTTTTCAATCTCCCCCTATTTTGGACTTTCTGGTCAAAACCAAAGATTTATAACAAACATAATATTATGACCACAGAATATAGAAAGAGCATGACTCCCCCTGAATGGATGTGTGTCCAGATGTGTATACACATCCACACATAAAAACTGCAAAACAGAATTAGAACAGAATACTAGCAGTTCATTAAGCAAAAGCAAAAACCATTCAGCCATGTCCTACTTAAAGCTATTACAAACCATTGTTTTAAAAACTAAAAACTAAAGCAGAAAAATTAAAAATTGTCTTTAACAACCATCACAGCAAAACACCAAAAAATTTTCTCCCCCTAAATCACAGATCAAAATGTCTCCACTTAAAACCAGCCACAGCTTTAGCAAGAAGACGCAAGAATAAAGACATCCCACTTTTCATTTCCAGATCCATCTCCCCCTTTTTGACTAGAAAGTTTTGCATGCCATCGAATGAGATTATCCCTAAGAGCTTTCAGATTGTTGGCATGGGCAATGGAGGCTTGAGCTTGAGCTTCTGCATCTATAATGGCAGCATCTAAATCCTTCATCTGAGCAATAAAATTTTCTTCAGATGTGACACCAGATGTGTCCACATCTTCCATACCAATCTCAGGAACTGTACCCAAAGGAAGATCAACATGCCTTTGCTTAGGGTCTAATAAAGTTTTGGATTCCTTAAACAGGGCAAAATTGTCAACAATTTCTTCTCCTTTTTCAGGCTTAACACCATTGGCAATGAGGATTTGGGAAATCAAGGAAGGATAGGGTAAAGACCATTTCTTTGATGGAGACTCTCCATAATCACAAATCTTTCTAAATATAAAGTCACCAAAATTAATGTGCCTCTTAATTCCCAATTTATAAAGAAGTAAGGCTTGCACCCTAGTAACTGAGGTTTTGTTGTTGGAGGGACACAAATTGGCAACCAGGATAGAGTGGAGAAAACAATAAAGAGATGATAGAGAACCACTTCCTAAATCTTTAGGCTTTACTGGCCAAGAGGTTACCTTGCCATGGGTAATTGCAGTCACAAGATCATCATCCTCAATAGAAACCACATCATCCAAATGATCATACAACCCAAGAAAATCATTGATGATAGAAGGGGTAAAAGGAACAAATACTCCTCTAACATAAACACCAGAAGAATGAGAATAAGTTTTATCTAATCCCTTAGGCAGATTTGCATAGAACTCATAAACCAATTTGGGGTAGAAGGGAAGGGGATGGTCCACAGTCAAGAATAATCCTCTTTCCTCAAAAAACTTGTCCATACCAAGCTTAGCAAAAGTCTCCCTATCCCTTTTCATCTCAACAACAAAGGCTTTAGAGGAAATTAAAGCAAACCTATCAGCAGCCTTTTTGGATAAAAACTTTTTGGAAAAGGGTTTGGGGTTAGAGACCAGAGAAACAGAAGATGACATACCCTGTTCAGCTTTCTTTCGAGTAGATGTGCGTCTAGATGTGGGCACATCCTTAGACACATCCTTCACAGGGAATGGAACAATAATGGGTTCAACCTCAGTGTCATCAGCATCAGTGGAATCAATCTCTTGGTCTTCTTTTTCCTGATCAAGTTCTTCTCTTCCTAGCTTGTAGTTCTCATCTGAGGCAGTATCATCATCATCTGAACTTGAGTCAGTTTCATCATCAAAAGGCTCTAAGTCAGTTGCAGCCATCTTTTTCTTACCCTTTAAATCCATTAAGATTTTAGCTAAGGGCTCTTCATCACTAAAGGATATAAAGTCCTCAACAGGACTAGAGACCAAGGGAACAGAGGGCTCAACAACAGGAGCAGACAAATTATCCTTAGAGGGTGAAACAATAGTGGGGATAATGGGATCAGATGAGATTATGGGAGAAATAGGAGCAATTGGCTCAACAGACTCTGCATGGGGAACAGTCTCAACAGGGATCAAAGGTTCAACATGGGGAGTATCAACAGGGATAACTGATTCAACAAGGGGAACAACCACAGAAGGGGTAATAGCAAGACTACTAACAGAGGAAGGGGGAATAGACGATTTAGCCCTAGTCCTGACAAGAGGAATTATTACCTCATCTTCTTCTTCTTCTTCAAGAACAATAGCAGTTGAAGATTTCCCGCCAGGTTTCGTTAGGTTCTTGGCTTTGTCAGAATCTGACAGCTTGCGAACCCTACCAGATCGACGAAGAGCACACTGGGGCACAGGAGTTGTAGCAGACTTTGGGGGTTTTACTTGAGATAACTTCCTCTTCTTAGTTGAAGAAGGTTCCTCAGCAATGGCGACATCCGATGGTGGGATCACCGGAGAGGATGGAGCTTTAGGGTTTTCATCGGTTGAAACAGCCACAGGTTCCAATGACGGAGATTTGGGAGAAGAAGCATCCATTGTAGGATCAGACGAGGGTGATGGAGAGGAAAAATCCGCAAGAAACTTTGAGATTACAGGGTTTAGGAGTATGGAATCCTCTCCCTTGGCTATTGAAATCGGAACAATGTCAAGAACATCTTCTTCTCTAATGTTCGAATGCTCGGCCATTTAACAGAGTGATTTGGGTTGGTTGAACAGTGCAAAGAGTAATTAATGCAAAGTGTGTGAGATTGTGTGCAAAGAGAAGGAAGAACAAGGGGTTTTGTCAAGGTTTATGGGGGATGGGACGGATGTGAGGTATATTAAATACTCACAGCTCCCCCTTTCCTACTCAAATTAGGAATCCTTCTCCAAACAGGTTTAACATACCACAAAATCCTTAGAAGTCCTCCAACGGCTAGAAACCTTTGAGGTTACTACACACAAGCACCTTCCAAGAAAATAAAGGATCAAAATAAATCAAGATTTTGTAAGATTTTTATGAAAACAAAACTTACTTCGGCATATCTTTATTTAAAACAGAATCCCAAAAGGATTTTCCAACCTTTTCAAACAAGGATTGATACACACCTTTTTCTTTCATAAAAGATATTGGAGATCAAAAACCTATATAATCAAAGAGTGAATTAAGAGAGAAAATTAATTAGCTATTATATTTACAAAGCTCCTATATGTCCTAAAAAGTGCAATATGCCTAACATGATGCAAACACACAAGTGAAGGAAATATTCTCAGTTTATAGATGTGGCATAGGATGTGAGTCACAAATTGGGACACATTTAGATCACAAAAAGTCAATGAGCAATAATCCAATGCACGCGGCCTCTAGGATGCATCCACCAATTTTTTGTTGTGGATTTTTGCAATGTGAGTAGCTTTCACTTTACTTGATCCCAAAGATAGCCCTTTTTCCAATGATCTTATCAAGTTTGACTTCAAGTTTTCTTATGAAAATCACTTGATCACAATGGTATGGCTTCATACTAAGGGTGATGCAGCTGTTTCTCACACATATATTTTTTTTTTTTTATTGCACCCACTGTGAGATACCTAGGAAGGTTATACCAAGTTATCAAAAGATAACATGAACAGGAAATACTCACAATTAAGTGATCAAAAATAATGTCAAAGATGAAGACTCACAAGTGACCACACTGAGAAATTTCGTGCTAATGCATGATATTTTTGGATTTTTTCTTTTTATGATTTTTTTTTTTCTGTTAAACTAATCTACAGATGTGTTAGAGGATGTGAGACACATCTGGTCTCACAACCTTAGATATCACACAAGCCAAGAGACTTCCTCAAGGAGGAAAATCTCTCCAAATCTAATGCCTTTGTAAATATATCGCCCAATTGATTTTCGAGTCCCAACAAATTCCGGAGACACACGCTTTTTGTTCTACAAGATCTCTCGATGAAATGATGTCTAATATCAATGTGCTTTGTTCTAGAATGTTGGACGGGATTTTTAGATATGTCTAAGGCACTTTTGTTATCACAAAAAGCGAGTCAAAACTTTGCTATTCAATCCATAATCTTTTAGCATTTGATTCATCCAAAGTAATTGTGTGCGGCAACTTCCAAGGGCAACATATTCGGCCTCAAGAATGGACAAGGACACACAATTTTGCTTTCTACTATACCAAGATACAAGGTTATTACCTAGGTAGAAACATCCACCGGTGGTACTCTTTCTATCATCACTATTTCCAGCCCAATCGAATCGGTGTACCCAACCAAATTGGTGTTTGTTTCTTTAGAGTAATGCAGACCTAGGTTCACAAATTCCCACTCACATACCTAATGATTCTTTTCAAGGCTTTAAGATGGGACACTTTAGGGTTGGCTTGGTATCTAGCACGAGACATACACCGAACATAATGTCGAGGTCTACTTGCGGTGAGGTAAAGCAAACTTCCTATCATGCTTCTATAAAGGGTTTGATCAATACTCTCACCATCGAATCATGACTTAGTTTTTGGGAAGATCCCATTGGGGTTCTTTGATGTGAAGAGTGTTCAAGCTCAAACTTTTTCACAAGATTCTTGGCATACTTAGACTGTGAAATGAACATGCCATCTTTGAATTGCTTAATCTGTAAGCCTAAGAAAAAGTTCGACTCACCTACCATACTCATCTCAAATGTGGAAGTCATGCTATCCACAAATTCGGCTAGCATTGGATCGAATTTGATCCAAACACAATGTCATCTACATAGATTTGTGCCACAAGAATCTCCTTCTTATTTCTCCTTACAAACAAGGTTTTGTCAACCTCACCTCTCTTGAATCCTAGTTGAAGCAAATGGTCAGTCAACCTACCATACCAAGCTCTAGGGGCTTGCTTTAGCCCATACGAGCTTTCTTCAGTTTATACACATGATTAGGATATTTAGAGTCCACAAAGCCTTTAGGTTGTTCAACATAGGCTTCCTCATTTAATATCCCATTTAGAAAAGCACTCTTAACATCCATTTGATGAAGAGTAATGTTGAGGTAACAAGCAATGGCTAACAAAAGCCTAATGGACTCAATTCTTGCAACAGGAGCAAATGTCTCCTCAAAGTCAATTCCCTCAATTTGAGTATAACCTTGAGCAACTAACCTAGCTTTATTTCTAGTTATCACACCTTGCTCATCGCTTTGTTCTTAAAAATCCATTTGGTTCCTATGACATTACCATGTGAGGGTCTAGGAACAAGAGTCCATACCTCATTCTTTTCAAATTGAATTAATTCATCTTGCATAGCCATAATCCAAGCATCTTTCAATGCTTCAAGAACATTCTTAGGTTCAATTTTTGAAATAAAACAACAGAAACTTACCTGGGAGTATGCTGAGGAGCAACTCCACAAACCAGCCATCTTTCTATAATCAACTTTGTCCTTTTGTCTAGTTCTCACTTGAGCATGCACATCTCCCACAACTTGTGAAGTGGGGTGGTTTTTCGGATTTTTGAAGGGATATCCTTTGACCTATCCACACATCCATTCACATTACCTTCGGAGCATCATCCTGATCGAATCGAGGAACTGTCCTCGGCCACAGGAGTTTGAGTGGATGTAGGTGCGAATGTGGGTTCAGATGTGGAGGCGGATGTGTCCACATCCTTGGTTACATCCTTATCGTGTTCAACATTTTTATCAGCCTTTGGAAGCTTCTTTTGATTTTTCGACTCGTTTCTTCATCCTTCCACCCAAAGAAGCAACCCGAAACATCATCCTCACTGTCTTGAGGTTAAGATCAAGTGAGTCATCAAATTTAACATTAGCGATTCCATAATGGTCTTAGTTTTGAGATTGAAAACTCTGTAAGCTCTACTGTTTATGGAATAGCCCATGAAAATTGCTTTGTCACTCTTTGAATCAAACTTGGACAGGTATTCTCTATCATTGAGAATATAACAAACACAACCAAACACATGAAAATATTTTACAGGTTGGTTTCTTTCCAAGGAGGATTTCATATGGGGTGACAGTGCTACTAATCCTTAGGAACACCCTATTGCCAATGTGGCAAGCAGTGTTTAAACCTTCTGCCCAAAATTTTTTGGACAAGTGCTTTGAACTTAGCATGACCCTAGCCATTTCTTGCAAGGTTCTATTCTTTCTTTCAAAGCAATTCCATTTCTTTGTGGGGTGATTGGTGCGTAAAACTCATGAGTGATTCCCTTAGAATTGCAAAAATTGGTGAACATTTGATTCTCATATTCAGTGTCATGGTCAGACCTAATCCTCACAGTCTTAAGACCATAAAGGTTTCTCACCCTTTTGTACCAATTCTTGAATTCTCCAATTGTTTCTGACTTTTCTCTTAAGAACATTACCCAAGTGTACCTAGAATAATCATCAACACACACAAAGGCATACTTTTTCCTACCAAAGCTTTCTACTTCAATAGGTCCCATTAAATCAAGTGAATCATCTCCAAACATCTAGTTGTGGAGCATTGTTGGACCTTTTTATGTGATGCTTTTGTTTGTTTTCCCTTTTGACATGAACCACAGACATCAGGGTTCTTGAAGTTCAGTTTAGGGAGGTCTTTAATGGCTTCAAACCTTTGAAGTTCTTCCAGAGTTCTACAGCTAGCATGCCCTAATTTTTGGTGCCACAGATTGACATCATTAGCTTTTGAGCTTAGGCAAGAAAGATTGTCACCAAATTGGTAACAATTGTCGCCAGATCTAGGACCAAGAAACACACATTTATTATCCTTATCAAACACTTCACACAAGTGCTTATCAAACTTCACAAATAGGTCATCATCACACGGTTGATCGATGCTTATTAGGTTGGCTTTCAAGCCTTCCACATGGTACACATTGTGCAATTATGGGAGACCCTTAACATCCAGGGTTCCTTTCCCAACAATCTTTCCTTGAGCACCTCCACCAAAATTTACTTTCCCTCCATTTATTACTTCATAGTCAAGAAGGACTGCTTGGTTTCCAAATATGTGCCTAGAGCACCCACTATCAAAATACCAAGAGCCGAGACAAGTACTCTTGAGGGAAGAGTAGACAACATTGCAGGTGGTAATTGGTTTGGCTACCCACTGTTTAACAGCTTTCTTTTGGGTTGCGAGAGGTCTCAGATTGACCGGATGTGTGTTAGGATGTGCATACATCTTCTCACACATCCGAGGCCGTTTGAAATTACCGATTTTTATCGGCCTTGAGTTTGTAATGAAAGGGCCTAATGTGACCGGGAGCTAGGCGGTAGTGGCAAATGTAATGCCTCTTCCTTGGTCTCTTCTCACTCGAATGACTTTTCTTTAAAAGCTTGTTTTGTCATACTTTTAGAGGTAGAAGCCTCACATCCCTCCTTTACAAAATTATTTTCAAAACCTATACCAATTTTGTCACGTTGACCCATAGAAAAAGCTTCTTCCATTTTCATTTTACTTTTGTTTAACTTAGTAAAAGTATTATCAGCTTTTTCACATTCATTCTTGAATTTTTCAAGGTCAACTTCTCTTTTGGTCACAAGGACTTCTAATCTTGCAATGGTATCCTTTTGAGCATCATTTTCTTTTGAAAGTACAGACTTTTTCATCTTCACAAGTGCCAATTTATCAGAGAGATTTGTTTACCTTAACAAGTACCTCAATTTTGTCCAATCTTTTCATCCAATCTGTATGCGGCTCCTTGTATGTGGCAAAGAGTTCCTCATAGGGAATGTCTCTTTCTTCATCTTCATCATCGACTCTCCTTTTACAGAGAAACAGCCAAGATTCGGCTCAGATGTGACACCGGCATGTGTACACAACCGAGCCCACATCCAAGGGATTTTCGTGAGTATATTCTTCTATATCTGCAGAAAAAGCATTAAACACGAGAATGGCAATTTAAGACGGAGCATGTTAGACACTTCTTCTTCCTCATCTTCACTGTCACTAAGGGTAGCAGTTAAGCTCATCCCCTTCTTTTTAAGTGTGTTAGCACACTCATTCGCATACTGACCAAAGCCACGACATGCCCTACATTGGACAGATTCGAGATGATTTATTTTCAAAACTTGGTTTCTTGAATCCACGTCGTTGCTAGGTTTGGGCTTTTCAAAGAAGATCGAAGTAGGTCTATTGGGGAATTTGCTTATTCTTCTATTTTTCAAGATAGAACTGAATTTCTTTGAAATAAAAGCTACATCCTCATCTTCAAGATTAGACTTGTCAATTTCAGAGGATAATTCCACAAGCTCCTTTGGTAGAGCGCAAGACTTTTAAGGGCAAGACTGTGTGTTTTGTTCTTCTTCTGAGCCTCAAGGTTAAGCTCAAATACAGTCAAGATTCCTATGATAGTGTCAAGACCTACAGTGTTTGTGTCCTTTGTTTCTTCAATCACAGCTACTTTAATGTTAAACCTCTCAGGCAAGGTCCTTAGAATTTTACTAACAAGTCTTGCATTGGAGATAGATTCTCCTAGACTTGTGCATTCATTTGAAATCTCATGAATCTTAGCAAAGATATGACACAATATCCTAAGTTTCTTCCATTCGAAGTAACTCAAACCTATCCATTAAAATTCTAAGCCTGGTAGCCTTCACACTTGGTGCTCCCTCACATTGAGTTTGCAAAATATCCCAAGCAGTTTTGGCTATACTCTCATTTGTTATAAGCTTGTACATATTCCCAGAAACATGGCTGGAAATAGCACCCATGGCTTTTGAATTGTAATTTGCAGCTTGTATTTCATCAAGAGTCCATTGTTCTTCAGGTTTTCTTTCAAAGAAGGACTCACCAACACCAGAAGATGGCTTTTTCTCCACAGTAGGAGGTTGCCATGCAACAAGAATGCACATCCAAGCTCTTTCATCAATACTTTTGATGTAATTTCGCATCTTAGACTTCCAAAGAGAATAATTTGTGCCATCCAAGACAGGAGGCCTATTTTGGTGATTTTGGCATTCCATAATGACTACACTTTCTGGATCAACACTCAGTAATATTTCGAGAGTTGGCTCTGATACCAATTGAAAGTTTCGTGTAGCTAGGAAACTTGGATCACGCAATAGGCAACGGATGTGAGTACAGATGTGTCTCACAACTGTCCACACATCCACAGATAATGCAGCGGAATAAAACAATTAAAAGTAAATAAAAATGCAATAACTCAAGAGTTATATACGCCATCGATCCGTGTGATCGGCAAACTAGGCTTACGCCCAAAAACCTTTCACTATAAAAACTTATGTTTCTTACAAAAACAAATAAGTGAAAAACTAAAATATGAAAATACTAAACAAGTTCTAATCACCTTCTATGATATGAATAACTCCCCTTTCCCAAGTAGGACTTATTCAATCAGAAGTAAAACAAGAGAACTTTATAAAAACCTAGATGTGAGTTACGGATGTAAGCTCACAACCTAAACACAATTCAATCGAATGCTATGAAGTAAGTGTATTTTTCTCTCTAAAACCGTAGCTTCTCTTTGTGCTGAATGCCTTGTATTTATAATGCACTATTGAGAAGATCTTCATGCAATCGACCTCTTCCTTTGTGAGATTCCTTTTCCTATATGAAAACATATAACACACTCACAAGGAAATCAAATATTAGTAGGTTAGTCCTAATATAAAACTATGTACATAAATAAAAGATATTTACATAATTACAATCTCTTAATAAAAGTAAGATACTTATAAATCTCCATGAAAGTCCCAAAATCTTCTTACCATATAGAAGTCTTTTGAAATAAGGAAACATAATTATGTTCCCATAAAACTCACGTTTTCAGAAAGGTCATGCCCCTCAGTCCAACTCTGCTTGCAGCAAGCGTCCCCGTCCCGCACATTCAAAATCTGCCAGCCATCCACCTCGTTTCTTTAACCGCCGAAGCCAAACTTCCCGTGCTAAGCAGAATGGTATTCAACTGTTTGGTATCGTAGGGTGAAATCTCAATGACATGATGTAACACAATAAGGGTATGTTTGGCAACCTCAATTTCAAGATTTGGATTTGGAATTGGAAGAACAAAATGAATTTCGTGAAACTAATTTAACCCTTTCAAATCCAATTCAATGGATTGGAATCGAGTTGCCAGGAATTGAGGATGGGAAAAGAAGTCCAAGCTATGTCATGGAGTTTATAAAAATAATATAGAAAATGAAGTTCAAGAAGACATGGAACAAGAAAAAAAAATGAATTCATGACACTCACCTGTTTGCTTTGTTTCTGCTTTTGGCTGCAAGAAGGACCAATTGGCTTGCACAAACACGAAGGCTGTTTATAAAGGAGAAAAGGATACTCGGGTCTTCCTTTCCTTGCTAAGCCAAGATTTTCAATTTTAATGAGAAAAAGGAAAAAGCAAATCAAGGCCAAATTATATTACATGCATTTCCTTGCATAATTGGTTTGGCCCCTAAGTTTGTCAATGTTTCCTTAATCAATAATAACCCTTAGAGAGAAAGGAAAAGGTTATTTTGGAAACAAAATCAATTATTTTCAGCAACTTTGAAATTGACATAAAGTTCTTAGATCAATGGATTTGTCATTCTCCCAAAGATTTTGAAATTAGAAAATTTTACAAAGATACAACTTTGTATCTTTTATTTTCTAATGCTTAGGATCTACTAAAGCGGTAGATGGCGTTGGTGCAATTGTCTACTACAAATTCTACGGAAAAGATTTAAGGAGTCTAAGCCCAACTAACCAAACGAAGTTCGATACAATTGAAAAGGATTTTGGCATCCTTTCCTTTTACTTCAAGTCCCGACCCATGCAAGTTACTTTGGCTCGAGCCTTGAAGTGGGGGCAATTTGTACACCCTAAAATTTTGATCATGAATTCGTTAATTTTTATTGGTTCAGAAAAAGTCAAAATATTGACTGGTCAAAGTCTATAAAATATTTAAATGTTTTTATTTGTTAATAAATTGGTAAAAGTCCAAATAAAATAAATGGACAACCCATATATTACAAAATGGACTCATTGAGGTGAAAAGCCCAATAATGGCTCATCTATCGGGGTTACCAAAATTACTTCCCATATGACTAGCCTATAAATAAGAGGGTATTGCAAAGGTGAAAGGGACGGAAAATTCTCTCCAAGAACTGCTAAAGCTCTGTCGAGACATCAATTAAAGCCTTGAACATTAACAAATCATTCGACGAATAACACAAGCCACCGGGCCGTTCAACGTCAACGTCTTCATCAACTTCGCCCAAGATCAAGCCTCCATATCCCTTCGTCGAAGTCAAGCAGAAGATTATAATCTTTAAATCGAGATCAAGCCCAACGACCCTCGTTCAAACCACATCTATACTACAATCGTTCAAGTTTGAAATCAAGCCCATTCGGCTCTCAAAATTCCACCTACATCAGAGATAGAATCAGGGAATTATTATCTTGTAATTGGTAATGTCTTAGATTTGTAATCTATTTCGTTTAACTATAATAAAATTTAAATTGTTGTGCATTTAATTTAGTGTCCACGTGTTCGACGAGAAATTAATTTAATTTCGTGTCCAGGTGTTCGACGAGAAATTAGTGTGTACACTTGGCTTTTCCAGTTGATAGTAGTTAAGTTGCCTTTTCAGAGCCTCCTGCTTATAAAGCTGATAGGATTCCCAATTCCATAGATTCGATCCTCTTGAGTTAGGGTAGCCCCTACCGTGGTTAAGTGATTGTCATATTAATCAATATTGGCTTTTCTTTATGCGGAAAAGCAACACAGTGGGTTTTAGGAGGTAAGCCTTGACCTATTCGAAAGCTCGCAAGAATTCCTCATTCCATTCAAAGCCAACGCCTTTCTTTGTGAGTTCGAGAATGGGCTCGCACATGAAACTCAGTTGTTCAATGAAACGACTGATGTACTAGAAACGTCCCATGAAACTGTGAACCTGTTCTAGAGTCTGTGGTGGAGGCATTTCTGTAATGGCCTTTATCTTGCGCGAATCAACCTCTATGCCTCTTTCTGTAACCATATATCCCAAAATCTTTCCTCTGACTACCCCGAAGTGAACATATGCCCCGTCCGCATGCAAACGCATGGGAAGTTTGAAAGTGGTTTTATAAAATGAGACAGAACATATGAGCGCGATTTAGAAAACAAGAGAGTCGCCACTCCATTTTTTAAGAAGGAAAACTTCGAAAAACCTTTTTAAAGAGAGAAGAATGGGTTCGGGGGTCAGGTTACGTTTTTGGGAAGAACAAAGAGTTCACCCAAAATGCCTCATAAAGAGACTTTCTAATCTAACATCCATTAAATTCAACAAGTGTATGCCATGTGTGAGACAAGAGAGATAAAATTATTTTTTATTAATAAGATGAGATAATTACAACTTGTGAACCACTTTGGGCGGGGGCCACATCCCGATTACAAGATTAATAGGAACAGATTACAACTGAAAAGTAACCTCTGCAAGTAGCCTGGTGTGTCGCACGACACAGGGCCTGGTCTGGCTAGGTGTGTCGCACGACACAGAGAGCCATTTGCAGAGTTCTTACAAAGTTTACTTACAAAATAAACAAGGTAACAAAGAAATCAAATATGTTAGTACAGACTGTGGGTGTTACCACATGTGCTATCACTGGCAGTTGGGTGTTACCCGAACTGGAATGATTTGTAATTTAATAATTCTTTCCATATTATTTTATCTCCTAATGTCTAATATTATTTGCAAGATATATGTGTTTGTTGGTCCATATTTCAGGTCAATACATGGTTGGAATAATAGCTAAAGACTTGGAATGAAGTTGAAGATAAGTTCTACATAAATAGGAGATTTATGTGTAACTTTTACTTGGCTCACATTTGTTGATGCATAAGCAAAAACGTGGGAAGACCAAGTCATAAGGTTGTTACTGATTATTGAAGAAGTACAAGGCCAAGATAGCAAGAGAGTACAAGGTGGGAAAGCATGGACTTGGGCATCAAGTTTCGGTTGCTACTTTGGTAGGAAGTTGGCGCATGAAGAGGAAATCAAGTCTAGGAATATCGCCACTCTCCTCACACGATCTGAAGGTACAAGGCTGTTGTTTTTTAGTAGCCTCCAAGGCAATTGAAGGCTATAAATAGGCTAGGTGATTGCTTGAAGAAATACCAAGGAGATACAAAATACATTCAACACACACCTTAGCACAAGAGAGACAAAATATCTTCGGTTCATATAATACTAGGTGTGATTGCTTGAAGAAATACCAAGGAGATACAAAATACATTCAACACACACCTTAGCACAAGAGAGACAAAGTATCTTTGGTTCATATAATCCTTCCTCACTTGTGATTCTAACTTAAACATTGTGTGTTTAAGTGAGTGTTGGCTAAGGATATGATTCGATATTTGTCTCATTAGTTCCATAGAGCATTATCATTGTTTTAGATATAGGGAACTTTCGGCTTTGTAATTTTTATATATTAATTATAAAGTCTTCGCCATCTAGGCATACTCAAGGTGTTGGGTAACATCTATGGTAAGATCTCTTTCTAGGGAAGCTGTGACAATTTCAAAATAATACCACACATGCATCTCAGAAATCACAGAGATCACAATTATCACCCAAGAGAGCATGGATATGAGTGATCCATACTCATCTTGGTGAACAAGTAAAACATATCACAATTACTCAATAATATGAATTAAACATGCAAAGCAAATGGATGATTTCACAGAATCTGAGAATAGAACACCACATTTATGATCAAACTATACACTAATCATAAATTGAGCACATAGAATGCATAAAAGAGAGGAAAAGAGAGAAAGGGTGTCACCTTTGTAAACCAATATTTCTATACCAAGTTAGGTATAGAAAGCTTCAAATTCAGCACCAGAATCCAATATCCAACTCAGATGGATTGCTCTTAGATTGCTAATGTGTGTGTGGTATAGAATTGTATTTGCTTGTGTGTGAGAGAGAGAGAATTGTGCGTGTTTGAGGGATTTGTGTGTGTGAGATGTGATTTTGGCAGAGCGACTCTAAGACTTGTTGAAAAGGATCCTGAAAGGAGAGGAGGAAGCTATAATTTATAGGCTCCTGGAAATGGCATAGTGTGTCGCACGACAGAGGTATGCATTTTTCATAGCACGCTCTGTCGCACGGCTCAATGAGCCACAACTGCTTTTGGCGCCAAATAATTGCCCAGGAACCTTCTTAAGTAATTCCCCATAGGTCCAAATGCATGGATAAATGCCATATAGGTACTTCTTTGGTAGAAAACTTACGGAAAGTCCTCGAAAGCCTCGGAATATAATGTAAATGTATCAAAATGCCCCTAGTGCACTTTTATTATATAAAAGGCACTGTACGGGTCGCAAGTTGGATTGGGGTACTCACAGTAGCCCCTCGGCAACGTCACTTATGGAAGAAGTGGGGTTGTCGACAAGAAAGGATCCCAAGCCTAACGAGCGGCTGGTGGGAAAAAAGAAAGACCAAAGTGGTCAAATGGCTGGACCTTTTGAGAAAGGATTCCTACGTATCCCTAAGAGGGAATCAAGCTGAATCGTAGTTCAAGCAAGTGAGGACATGCAGTGTCTCAAACCAAAGTGGTATAGATGACTATTATGGGGAAGTCGCCCGAAAATTTGACTATTATGGGAAAGTCGCCCTAAATTTTGACTATTATGGGGAAGTCGCCCGAAAATTTGACTATTATGGGGAAGTCGCCTGAAAGTTTGACTATTATGGGGAAGTCGCCCGAAAATTTGACTATTATGAAATAGACAAGAAAAGGCATGGGGCAAAACAGTAAAACAGGCCATCAGTATGCTCATGAGGGGGATTATGCCATGTATGTTGCTGGGAGGTTGCAGTCTCCTCAGGTTAGAGTTGGGTATGATGCTCAGGGTGTGGGTCCCTCTACTGGATTTGTGGTTAGACCTCCTCTGCCTCCAGCGTATATTGATTATCAGGGTGGTGGCCATGTACGAAGAGCTCCCATTGACATGACTCAGATTCATACTCATCTTCAGCTCCCACGAGGCGCGAGATCTGTAAGTATTGCTTCCTGCCTCTTTTAAATTTCTTGCTTTCATTTCCATTATCAAGAACTGTCTTCTGAAATCTTTATGTGTCTGATTGTAATAGGTTCCAGCCCAGGCTTACTGATAAGTGACTATTATATAGTCATTTATCCTATATTTTTATAGCAATTTCCTTAGTTTAGTTATCATTTAGATTTCATTTTAGTCTATTTTTAGTTTCTTTTATATATATCCTCGATTTTACGCTTTTGGTATGTATTGTACATTTTAGACAGGTTTTTAGTCTATTTTATGATCAAAGGATGCTTGAGACATCTTGGTGCAAAGATATGGAAGAACAACAAGTAAATCAAGCACACAAGCCAAAATCCAGCCAGAGCGGTCGTGCATCCATACATGGAGCGGCCGTGTACTTGGCCATATCCAGGCCATTTTTGGCCCCAAAACGAAGAGTAACCGTGTCTTAAAAAGTGGAGTGGCCGTGCTACCTCTCAGAGCGGCCGTGCCATTTGCCCAGTTCAAAATCCAAAGTTGGTGCCAAGCATGGAGCGGCCGTGCAACTTCCTTAGCTCGACCGTGCAAATGGCACCTGCAGATTCTAAAGGCACCTTTTAATGGCATCACTTTGAAGAGCCTCCTCCTTATTATAAATAGACCACTTGTAATCAGTCAAGGGATATCAGGAATTATCAGAGAATAGTATACCAAATTAGAAATTACATTATACACAATTCTTTACAATTATTTCCAAAAGATTTGAAGATTCAAGTGTACATTGTTCTTGAAGTTCTCTCGAAAAGAAGCAATAAAAGTTGAAGTATTATTCCAGCCATTATCTCTCAAATCATAAGTTCTTCTTACTCTATCTCTAATTATTTTATGTTTATTTACTTTTACATGGCTAGTGAGTAATCCCGCTTGTTCTTGGGGTTGGAAACTCAAAAGCACATATTGTTCATCATCTTAAATATGAAAGTCTTGTCTTCTATCTTCATCTAAACAATTTCTTTATATCAAACTCAAAATGACTTACATTTTGGAGACGTCCAACTTGTATGATTCAGTCGATCGAGAGAAGTACCTAGCGGAGAATCTCGATTGACGGACCATATAAAGGAACTAGGTTTCATTGATCATGAGAGTAGTTCAATGGCCTAGGGATGTTCCTTTAATGGAAAGTACGTTGACTTTTGATCTTAATGGATCCTTACTAATTATGGTCAGCTAGAGATAAGCCGGAATGCCCGTTTGTGACAGGGCGGGAGTACCATAAACGGAAATCTCAAACAGTTAGGACATAATTAGTGAAGGTTACTGAAATTGTCTATAGCTTAGCAAAGTGAGGCAAAACTCACAAAGTGAGACGAAACTCACAAGTGTTGTTCTTAGTGTTGGCAATACTAACAACAACACACACCAATTCGAAAAAACACAAATAAATAGAAATAAATCTAATTTGCAGCGGAAGAATAAAAACAATACACAAGAATATAATTTTTATCAAGTTATATAAATATATAACTTGATGGGTGCCAGGAGGGCAAGACCTTTCAATTAATAATATGAATTCAATACAAGGTCAAAGAAGTTCCCTTAATGATAAATAATCATTAACTCAAGGAACAATAAATAAAGAACTCTCTCTGAATACAATCACTCAAAACCTCACGAAAATATGAAAATATATGTGAAACTCTCGAGTGTCGGACAGAGTGTTGCCAACACTGAATGGCAACACTTGAAGAGCAGAATTCTTTTCTTGTGCATATTTGCGTTTTCTGAATTGGATAATCTTCAATGAAGATCTACTGCACTATTTATAGGCCTCCAAAACTTGGAGCCTACTCAAAATGATCAGATAACAAGCTTGAGTTTGTTTCCTCCTTGTTAGCCTTCTCGCCTCATTTGTAGTAGACTAGGTCTTCATGGCTTCTTTTGCTTGTACCTCTCAGTTGTAGATGCCTTGTACTCTGACTTGATCTCCCCCTGAATAGCTAAATAATATCTCCTTTACTTGGTCATTAATTAATCATATAAACCCACATGTTTATATATTAATTTTCTTCTCTTCTTCGTGAATCACGCCTAGGCACTTTCTGTTGACCTATTCAAGCTCATCTAAAGCAGACTAACAACTGATATTAAAACATTAATTTACACGTTTTTATTTGTGAAAAATACAGTAACTATTCTGGTGTTGCCAAATTCAAATGGCAACACTTGTGGCAACACCAGTGGCAACACTGGTTTGCAACACTTGGGACAACATTCATGGTAACACATGATCTAACATTAACAATCTCCCCCTTAGTTACTGATTTCTTCACAAAATACCAATGTGATGATCTTTACAAAACAATTAGTCATACTAAAAAAATACAAAAATGTCACGTGATAAATAGTGACAACATCAACCTTCAGGCAATGTTGAAAATATTTTTAATCAAAGTATCACACTCCAAAGTGTGGCAACATCAACCTACAGGAAAACAAAATCACATAATTTCGAATTTATCTCCCCCTTAATCACGAAAATTAATAACTAACCAAAAATTAATTATTAAAATCTTCAACCAACCATCCAAACATTTAACCAAACCACCCAACAAAGTTTGAAGAAAATTCCAGCCGAAACAAAGAAAAAAAACAGAAATAATATTGTTTTAAACATCACAAACCAAATCAAAACAAATAAAATTGTTTTTGTTACCAACCACCAAATCAAGTAACCATTCTAACCAACTTCAACCTTCTGCATTTTCAGCTCCTTCTTCACCTCCCTCAGCTGTGCCACTTGGTCCAGCTCCATCCGCTCCATCATCACGCCTTGGCCTTAATTGATCTCCCCCTATTTTGGAAAAAATCAATTCCACCATTTTCATCATATCTGTACGCATGTCCAGCCAGTATCACTGAGTCGATGTGCTTCACCTGACTATTGAAAAAATTAAGAACCATAGCAGCATCTATCATCACAGGTGCAGTGTTGCCTGGAGTGTTGCCAATTTCAGGGGCAACACTTGGGGCAACACTGGTAGCAGGGGCAGCCGTTGGAGGAGCAGTTGAAACCAAAACCCATGGCAAATCTCTATGCCTTTCACCTTCAGTAAAATGTTTGCTAATTCTATAGTAAACAGGCTTTTCAGAGATGTTGTCCGCATTCCATGGTTTGAACTTTTGATACATAAGGACATTATAAATGAGGGAAGGAAAAATGAAAGAGGAGGTTTTTCTCTTTGTGGCCCATGCAGTTAGGTGTGAAAATACTAATCTCCCAAAGTTGACTCTCTGTTTATTACCTAATTTGTACAACAAAGTGGCTTGCTCGAATGTCACCGTGTTTTCATTGGCTGTAGGGAGCCAATTTGTTATACAAATTTTATGAAGCACACTAAACAGAGATGAAAGGTGGGTAGATTTAAAGTGGTCACCCCAAACTGAGATTCTCCCTCCAGTCAGAAAGCTAGCTAGGGTATTCGGTTCAACTTCCAAACACTCATCTTCAATACTAGGGAGGCCGAATGTTTTGTTGATGATCAAAGGATTAATCATAAATTTTTCCCCTAACAAAAATCTTTCCATAATGAGGGGTGTTCCTATCATCAATATCCTCCCTAAGATGAGCAAAAAAATTCCTAACCACACTTTCGACATAAACGGAAACTTTAGTAACCGTAGGAAGAAAATTCCTGTCCTCCAGAAATTGGTACACCCCTAACTCCTTGAACTGAGCCACATACATGTTCCTTTCATTCAAAATCTTTTTATCCGAGTCTTGAACCCACTTATCTAAGCTAGATTCACTATAAAACTCTTCGGAAAGGAATGGACGTTCATAATACCCAAATGACTCATAATCTGATTTGGAATCTTGAGAGGGAGTAGGGGTAGTTACCTCAGGCCAGGAGATGGGAGAATAAGATGGAGAGCTTGACTGGGCTTTGGACTTGGCTGCTGGTGTTGTCTCAGGTGTTGCCATTGGATTGGCAACACTTGGGGCAACACTGGTCTGAATTTTCTGTCTCTTGGCAATTTTGAACTGGGCTTCAGTTAGGGTTTCTTCATCCTCAAGCCATGCATCCTCATCATCATCAGACGTAGATGAAGGCTCCTTGGTTTCTTTGAAAATTGGGTCCGAATTTTCCTCGGACAAAATATTGAGTGAGGAGCTTGAGTTATCCTCCACATTGACTGGATCATCAGCAGTATTTGAAGGGATTTTAGACCTGAACAAGGTCTTAATCCTCTCGGATTGATGGCGAACTCCACCCCTAAATGACGAAGAAGCATCTAAGGCTTTTCGTTTCTTGATTTTCTTATGAGGTGCAAATGTGAGCTCTATGGAAGGGATAGCTTCAGAAAGACTTATGGGAGTAGGAATTGGAAGAGGCTTGTAGACAATGATGTCTAAACTAGGTAAGGTTGAGGGTGTTGCTGAGAATGTCGCCGGAGATGTCTCCATTAGGACGGCGACATTCGAGGCGACACTAGAAGGGGCGAGAGGTGAGATTTCCATGGGAGATGAAATTTGGGAAAAAATTTTGGGACTTGCCTTGGAAGATCGAAGGAAGACGAAGAAGAGGGAACAGGGGAAGGGTTTACGCCTAGAGAGAGAGAGAGGGTTTTAGGAAGATGGGATTTTAATGGGTGAATAGTGAGAATTTTAAGTTGATTTGACAATTTCAAATCAACTTAAATCCCTTTTATCCCAACAAACTCAACACACATTATCCGGTCATTTTAAAAAAATTGAATTTTTTTTATTATTTTTAATATATAATAACTAAAAATAATTTTAGCAATATCCATAAAATTTTGTTTTTCAAAATTCAAACAATGAATTTTAAAAAATAGATAGTTCTAAATTACAATTAGTTAGACAAAAAAATTAAATATTTTTGCTAAAAACCTTTTAAATTTCACAAACTCTAAATATAAGAAAATAGACTTTTGAAAACTCAAAATTTAATTAACAAAAACAAAAATAAGGAATAAAAAAAATTAATGTAGCATCTACTAATGTGTTACTAGCAATGTTGCGTGACACACAAGGCAACATTTTAAATAAAATTCCCTTGATATTTTTTCAACATATATTTCTTAGGCATTTTTTAAGCAAACTTTACACTTTCTTTATTTACAAGGAAGCATCGTAATAGCGATCTCCGTGCCCCGAGTTTTTTTATTAAAGTGTAATGCTAAATGTAGTAAGTTTTATACCTTTCAAATAGGGTACACTGTAGTAGCAAATTCCATGTCCCTAATACTTAGTATAAAATAACTACATTATACTCCCGTTATGGCAAGGAAACATCGTCGTATCGAACGTCGTGCCCCGAGTTACTTTGGGAGTATTTTAACAAGCTTTGCCTCAAATATCAACACAATATTAGTGACTTTGTCACTTTAAGCACAAAGGGGTATTTTATAAAAAAAATGTTAACCTTAAGTATATACACATACTAGAACAAAATGGTCAGTAAATGCCCCCCATTTGGCATCACTTTGAAGAGCCTCCTCCTTATTATAAATAGATCACTTGTAATCAGTCTAGGGATATCAGGAATTATCAGAGAATAGTATACCAAAGTAGAAATTACATTATACACAATTCTTTACAATTATTTCCAAAAGATTTGAAGATTCAAGTGTACATTGTTCTTGAAGTTCTCTCGAAAAGAAGCAATAAAAGTTGAAGTATTATTCCAGCCATTATCTCTCAAATCATAAGTTCTTCTTACTCTATCTCTAATTATTTTATGTTTATTTACTTTTACATGGCTAGTGAGTAATCCCCCTTTTTCTTGGGGTTGGAAATTCAAAAGCACATATTGTTCATCATCTTAAATATGAAAGTCTTGTCTTCTATCTTCATCTAAACAATTTCTTTATATCAAACTCAAAATGACTTACATTTTGGAGACGTTCAACTTGTATGATTCAGTCGATCGAGAGAAGTACCTAGCGGAGAATTTCGATTGACAGAACCATATAAAGGAACTAGGTTTCATTGATCTCGAGAGTAGTTCAATGGCCTATGGATGTTCCTTTAATGAAAAGTACGTTGACTTTCGATCTTAATGGATCCTTACTAATTATGGTCAGCTAGAGATAAGCCGGAATGCCCGTTTGTGACAGGGCGGGAGTACCATAAACGGAAATCTCAAACAGTTAGGACATAATTAGTGAAGGATACAACGCTACTGTCTTGACCGTGAGAAGTAGTGTAAGCCTAACGTACCATCCTTGATTTTCATGAAAACCTATATTTTCTAAGACATGACTATATGATGAGCAAATTGTGTAAATGTTTTCCAATCCCGAGAATGCTTCATTTATAAGAGTTTTATTAAAAGTATTTTCTGCGTATACTTCATTCTCTTCCTAAAAACAATCTTTATTTGCCCTAATCTCTTTTGCAATCATAGTAAAAACAATTTCATTCAAAAGTAATCTCTGTCCCTGTGGGATCAACTCGTACTTGCACCCGCTATATTTCAATAGCCCGTACGCTTGCGGATTTTGAAATAAACCGTTAGGTTTCAATCGAACACTTACAGGCACTTTGCTCGAGCTTTCACAGGTGTCGTGGGATGATTCATCAGCTGCAGAAGGGCGTAAAGTACTGGAAGAATCAGTGCAAGTCTCAGGGCTCGGTGAACGTCTCTCCTCAGGTCAGCCAAAGAGGAGGAAGGGTCGATTTGATGCGAGTACTAGTGGATCGAGGATTCGGACCAAGAATCCATCCGTGACTCTGTCCAGCTCCAGTGATGATGACGAGAGTGATGATGATGAGACTGGCCCTTATGAGCTCGAGTCCACTGTTGTTGATGAGGCTGATGAGTATTATTGCGTGGAGACTGAGGCATATCAGGCTCCTTCAGATGATCCTGATGAGTCCGAGGAGGATGAGGATGATGAGGATGAGGAGGGTGATGATAGTGATGAGGAGGAGGAGGAGTAGTCCCCATGATCATATTGTGACCATTTGATTATTGTACCTTGTGGCTTGACTATCGCACTTTAGACTCTTTAGTTTTATTATGCACATCTTTGTACGAATTTAAACTTTTATTTATGTATTGTTAGTTTTTATTGCACGAGTCCATCCATTTGAAAATGAAAATGGGGTGATGATTTTATGTGTTTATGGTTTATGGGGTGATTGTGTATATGGGTTTATGTATATATGGTTTGTATATGTATGTATGATGTATGGCCAAGTGAACCCTCTCCCATGCGTTTGCGAAATGGATAGGTGATATGTTGCAGCATAAACAAGTCGGGGACGTGCCCTGGTGAGTGTAGATTGCAGCAATTTTGTTGCTGTCTGATGGTGGCAATGTGTGTCACACTACACAGGACAACAGGTGGGAAGGTGTGTCGCACGACTAAGACAGCCTAAATGACAGGCTTCTTCCCAACCAAGCTTCATATTCGTTTCAAGACAACACCTTTTCCCAGGATAAGAATTTCAGCAGCCCCAAGTGGAGTAGACATTAACTTCAATTGTAAAGCTAGCATCAAAGATCGAGACTGTAAAGCAAGCCCCAGAATCTACACAGAAGATCCTATGTATAAACAATCCCTTTCTGCCTGACAGAGCCCCGGTACGGAGAAATTTTTGCGAACCCAGAATGCTAGCTAGAATCCTGATCGGATTCGGTCATCCAAAGAGATCCCGAACTGAATCTGGTGCAGCCCCCGCTTTGACGAAATCCCTGGGGAGTATTTGTGAACCCAGGAAGCAGACTCCCGTTATAAGTAACCACCCAAATAAGCCATGAACTAAGTCTGGTGCAGCCCCACTTTGACAGAGTGTCATGTTACAGAACAAGGTTACCCATCCTTCTATTTGTACCCTAGTCAAACAGTTATTGGAAAAGACTCAGAAATATATACATGCAGGGGCACATTTTTTGAAAAGTAGGAATGAATCCCGATTTTGTGTAAAAACTCGCTTTGGGTTTGACTCTTTTGAGAGAGTGTAATCATAGCAAGGTTTGTAAACAGTGTATGGAAGCCCCTGCTGACAGAAAATCAGTGTTTAGCTCTATACTCCTATTTTGTAGAATAAAGAAGACTTAACGAGACATATGAAAACTTGTTTTATTCACAATGATCACAAGACTGCTTAAAACCCTTTGTTAATGTTCGGGTTATTCAACCACTAATCCTGATATGAACAAATATTATTTATTAATTAAGAGGAGAAAACCAATTGATATCAAGAATCAAATTTGAAAAGACAGAAAGAATAGACAAGATTGAAGAAAACAAGATTTCCATGATGATAGCCCCTAGAACATGTCTTCTTGCTTTTACTGGAGTGTCGCTGAGAGACATGGATGTGAAGCCCCAGTTGTAACGATGTGCCATTAAAACGGAGTCGCCACGCCATTTTTATTTTAAGGGCCAAAACTTTGAAAAAAACCCGAGATCAGAGATTTAGGTTCGGAGGTCATGTTACGCGTCGGGAAGGACGTTAGTGTGCACCCGACGCGCCTCGCAAAACGAGTCTTCCAAACATTTGAAATCCTTTTGTTGTGTGTGTGTGTGTGTGTGTGTGTTTTGACCAAAATAATTTGAAACTGGGAAAAGTGAAAATTTGGATCTCTTTTTAAGACTTTAAACTGATCCCATGATTTTTTGGAGAATTTTTGGGTTGAGTCTTGGCACTCAAAAGATTTTTGGATTTGAAAAGCAATTCTGCCAGAATGAAAGAAGGCAGTTGACCCTTGACTTTGAAATGGACTTAAAGGCTTCAAAACCTCAGAATCTGGGGAAAGTCCGAGAATGAAAGTTTCTTAAAACACCCTAAATAGGGTTTCTGAAAATAAACTTTCCATTTTGGAAGTAATTTGAGGGGTCAAAACCTTCTGGAAATCTCAGATGTGAAATCTGGATTTCCAGAAGCTGATGAACTGGCCTCTAAAAGAAAAATTGAAAAAAGGAGTTTTACTTACTCAAAAAATAAAATAAAAATATTTCTGGAAAGATCTGGATGTTGGCTACAAAAAGTGTTTTGTAGTCAACACCCAATTCCAAGTTTTACTGGGTCCAAAAAATAAGAAAATGGACTGAGGTCTCAGAACAATGCTACTGGACAGCAAGATGTTCTTGAGGGAAAATGTGATTTTTGGGGGATTTGCATCTATGTTCACCCCATTTTCATCCCTAGACTTGATACCACTACTTTTTATTGAGTGGTTATCATATTCAAGTCGTCCTTGGGGAATTTATGGGGTTTAAACATGTCCTTTGCAAAGGGAAAGGGGATATTTTGTAGAAATGAAATTAAAGAGAAAAAATCAATTTAGAGATTTAAAATATAGACCATTTGAGATGGTCATTCATGAATATGAACTTCAAGATGACCATCTTGGGTCAAAACTCAAGTTAAACTAAACATCAAGTAGATCCAAGTAAGAAGAACAAGATGAACAAGAAGTCAAAAGTGAATTTTAGGGTTTTGAGAAGGAGGGCTTTACCAATGGTGACACCCTATCTTCCTAGGCTTGGAATTTGACTTGAGGAGTATCAAGATTTGGTGTTTGGCTTGAGGAGTATCAAGGTTTGATGTTTGGATTTGTGTTTGGAGTGAGATTGGGAAAGATTCAAGAGAAAATGGTGGCAATCAAGGGATTCCCACCGTTTTTCTCTCTATATTTCGCCGAACTTCGTTGCTATGATCAAATTGTGTTGTGTAAACCGAGAGAGGAGGGTTCAATTTATAGGCCCTCTGAAATTACATACATGTCCGCGCGGAGGTCCCTGTAAAACGTGCCTGGTGCATTAAATGCTGCTCCAGGCTTTGAACAGAAAGAATATTTTTCAAAATATCAGCAGAAATTGTTTTTCAACTTGCTGTTTCGGGATTTTCTTAATTCTTTTGCTTTTTTGGATTCCTTTTTTGGTTTAACTTTAAATGGCAAACCCTAACCTACTCTTGCTTGGTTAGGAAGGTTAGAGATTGTTAGAAATGTTAGAAATGTTAAAACTTTCGTTAACTTTCTAACGAAAAACCTACCAACTCAAATTGGAGCACTTACAGTAGCCCTCGGCGATGGTGTTTTCGAAGGAAGCGGGGTCGTCGATAAGAGTAAGGCTCCATATTTGATAGGATGATCAAGTGATCGAGTGGCTGAACCTATTCAATAGGCTACCTACGTATCCCGAATGGGAATCAAGCCGGTCGTAGTTCGGGTCTTTGACCACAGGAATGATTGTTTTTAAGGTATCAACTTTGGAGATGATGGCGTTTTAGGCGCCTCGGACCTTGAAAATGATGGCGTTTTAGGTGCCTCAAACCTTGAAGATGGCGTTTTAGGTGCCTCGAACCTTAGAGATGGCGTTTTAGGTGCCTCGAACCTTGATGGTGGGGATAGATGGTCCTCTGGTGGACTTTGCTTGAAAGGATCGGTCTTACGTCTGCTGCCGAAGGAAAGGATGACCATTTTGGTCGAGTGGCTGGACCTAATGATAGGCTACCTACGTATCCCGAGTGGGAATCAAGCCGGCCGTAGTTCGAAATCTACTCGAGATTTCGTTGGCTTTTAGCTTTGCTGGGGATTTCGTTAGCCTTGCTTTGAGGAAACGAGACGTATTCGTCGGGAAATCGGTCTTACGTTTCTTTGCCGAGTGAATGATTTTGATGAAAGATACGGGATCCGTTATCTTTCTCGGGGCACTCGGTTTTACGTTTGACTGCCGGGAATGATTTTGATGAAAGATACGGGATCTCGTTATCTTTCTCGGGGCACTCGGTCTTACGTTTAAGCTGGGAATTTCTTTTGAGAGGGTATGAACCTAAATGGGAACTTAGTTCGGGAGTATGAACCTAAGTTGAGGTTCGGTTCGGGAGTATGAACCTAATGGAGACTTAGTTCAGGAGTATGAACCTAAGTTGAGATTTTGTTCAGAGTATGAACCTAAATGGGAACTTAGTTCAGAGTATGAACCTAAGTTGAGGTCTTGTTCAGGAGTATGAACCTAAATGGGAACTTAGTTCAGGAGTATGAACCTAAGTTGAGGTTCGGTTCGGGAGTATGAACCTAAATGGAGACTTAGTTCAGAGTATGAACCTAAGTTGAGATTTGGTTCGGGAGTATGAACCTAAATGGGAACTTAGTTCAGAGTATGAACCTAAGTTGAGGTTCGGTTCAGGAGTATGAACCTAAATGGAGACTTAGTTCAGGAGTATGAACCTAAGTTGAGATTTGGTTCAGAGTATGAACCTAAATGGGAACTTAGTTCAGAGTATGAACCTAAGTTGAGGTTTTGTTCAGGAGTATGAACCTAAATGGAGACTTAGTTCAGGAGTATGATCCTAAGTCGGGATTTGGTTCAGAGTATGAACCTAAATGGGAACTTAGTTCAGGAGTATGAACCTAAATGGGAACTTAGTTCGTGAGTATGAACCTAAGTTGAGGTTCGGTACACGATGGAGGCTATTTGAAGGTGTTCTTCTTTGGGAAGACTCGGGCTTACGAGAACCATCGGGAAGAAAGGTGATCAATGTCGGTCAAGTGGATGGACCAAGGATTGATCAGATCTCGGGGTCACCCGAGGATTGACTATTTTAGGGAAGTCGTCCTAGAGATTGATCGTATTTGGGAGTCACCCGAGGGATTGACTATTTTAGGGAAGTCGCCCTATGATCGACTATTTTTGGGAAGTCGCCCTATGATCGACTATTTTTGGGAAGTCGCCCGTAGTTTGACTATTTTTGGGAAGTCACCCTATGATCGACTATTTTTGGGAAGTCGCCCTATGATCTCGACTATTTTTGGGAAGTCGCCACGTGGTTTGACTATTTTTGGGAAGTCGCCCTATGGTTTGGCTGTTTTGGGAAGTCGCCCTATGGTTTGGACTTTGTTTTGGGGAAGTCGCCCTATGATCTCGACTATTTTTGGGAAGTCGCCCCGTGGTTTGACTATTTTTGGGAAGTCACCCTATGATCTGACTATTTTTGGGAAGTCGCCCTATGATCTGACTATTTTTGGGAAGTCGCCCTATGATCTGACTATTTTTGGGAAGTCGCCCTGTGGTTTGACTATTTTTGGGAAGTCGCCCTATGGTTTGACTATTTTTGGGGAAGTCGCCCTATGATCGACTATTTTGGGAAGTCGCCACTATGGTTTGATTATTTTTGGGAAGTCACCCTAACCACATGATCCGACTATTTGGGGAAGTCGCCCTATGGTTTGACTATTTTTGGGGAAGTCACCCTAAGGTTTTGACTGTTTTGGGGAAGTCGCCCTATGATCTGATGATAATGTTCTTTTAGAAAAGTAGTTGACTAAGATATGCTTTCATACCTGTGCTGTGCTTACCTGTAGTTGCCGGAAGGACTGAGGCTACGGCTGATGTTGATGAAGAGTTGTTAAGACGATTTGCTGTCTTTGGAAGCATTTTGACCTGAAGGAGGAGTTTGGTTGAGTCTGCATCTTGCTGGTGATCGTCAACCTTGTAGAGGTGGTTGAGCTTGTATTCACATTGGGACTTCTTGCTTTTGAGAACTTGGTGTCTCTGACCGCATTGTATTGGAGAGCTTGGCGTCTCTGACCTTCTTGCCTTGGAGAACTTGGCGTCTCTGACCGATTTGTATTTGAGAACTTGGCGTCCCTGACCGATTTGTATTGGAGAACTTGGCGTCTCTGACCGATTTGTATGTGAGAACTTGGCGTCTCTGACCGACTGGCATTTGATTTGCATTTGAGAACTTGGCGTCCCTGACCGAACTGTATTTGAGAACTTGGCATCTCTGACCGAATTGTATTTGAGAACTTGGCGTCTCTGACCAACTGGCATTTGATTTGCATTTGAGAACTTGGCGTCCCTGACCGATTTGCATTTTGAGAACTTGGCGTCCCTGACCGACTTGTATTCGAGAACTTGGCGTCTCTGACCGAATTGTAGACACTGGAGGTGGTCTTCATTCATTGGAGGTCGTCTTTGGTGAAGATCATCCTTGCCGAAAAAAGGGGGATTTGATTTCACGTTTGAATTCCTGCATTCGTTAGTGAAGAGGAAGATGCATATATGGCATTCATGATGACAGATGCATGCATGGAACCAAAAATGATTATGGGATGATGCATTTACTTGCTTTCGAAGATGCACTTAGCCTAAGCTTCTGGCAGGAAAATTATGATTTATGATCTTCAATGATTTAGGATTATTCCTATTGACTCAAGTTTTGTGCATGCTACATGAGCCCTTGGGAGATTTTTTAGTGGGGATGCATGGGTATGGAGACTGCTTGGAACAGATTTTGATCAAGTGGGGGATGAGAACCCTTGATCGCGATTTAAACAGCGGTTGTTGGTGAGGTTTTGTCAGCAATATCACATGGACCTCAATCTTGATGAGATTGGATTCGGATCCGGGTCTTGATTGAAACTTTCCCTCTCATTCTTGGTCATTTGAAGGCGATCTTTGACGGACTTTAGGGCCAACGTTGATACGAGTGAAGCTTCTTTCATTTGGATGAGTGTGACCTTGGCGAAACCTTGTCCGGAGGATGATTTGATGGAATTGCTAATGCCGGAGAAACCCCGATCTTGAATTCCGATGCTACGGAAGCCGCCGTGTACCAAGTTCTCAAGCCGAAATTCTTTCTTGCGACTTGATAAAATTCGGGTCCAAAAGACCATCTTGACAAAGCCCCCGGATCCCGAGTAGGCAAAGTCCAGATTTTGAAGAAGCGATTTGGCGAGTCTATCTCGTGGTGAAGAACCCAACGTGGACCCAAAGATGACTATATAAGCCCCGGCTTGAAGAGTCCGCTACGGGAGAACCTGGGAGAACCGCTTAGCAAGCCCCAAAGCATGAAGAAATTGAGTAGTCTTACGGAGGGGGAACCCATCTTTTCGCACCTTAGTCAACCGATTCTTGGACAAGACTCGAAATGTTTACGTGCGGGGGCATATCTTTTGAAAGATGGGAATGTCTCCCGAATTTGTGTATGACACTCTCGCTTTTGGTTTGACTCTTTTGAGAGAGTATAAGCATCACAAGGTGTGGAAAAGTGTATGGAAGCCCCCGGCAGACGAAGACGAGTTGTTTGGCTCTATTTCCCTATGATGGAGAGAGAGAAGACTTGTCGAGACACTTGAAAACTTGTCTTATTCATGATGATCACAAGGCTGCTTAAAACCTTTTGTTAATGTTCGGGTTATTCAATCCCTAAATCTGATATGAACAAATATTTTGATTAATCACAAGGAGAAAACCAAGCGATATCGAAAATCAAGCTTGGAAGGGCGGAAAGTGTATAGGGACGATCCTTGATGAGGCCGGATTTTTTTTTTTTTTTGAGATTTGTTTGTGATTTCGACCGACCATTTACGGTTGCCTACGTTCCCTCCATTATGAAGAGCTCGGGTCGTAGTAGTTCGGGCCTATCCCGAATGAAAAGAGAATGAATGTTGAAATTCGAGGGTGCGAGGACCTTTGGGGATTTTGAGGATTTGGAGGATTGAATAACATATCCCCTTAGAGTGTCCATGAAAGACACGGATGCGAAGCTTGATGGGACATCCACGGCAAGTGTTTGTGAGGAGAAATGAAATATGCTCACATGAAGGGAAGGGTTGAATTTGCACAATCTTTGATTGGTAATTTTGAACCAAAATGGATTAGATTCCAATTTAAGCAAGCAATGAAGCATTCATTTGATCTGACATCGAGGATATTAGAATGAAACTGCTATCCAGGTAGGGGCTGTAGTTGGGTTTCCGGGCTTCGATCGGCTATCGGGTGATTTGGGAGATTATGACCTCTTGAGATGAGAGGTCGGCTAGGCCTTTCTTGGCTGAACCTCTAAAGATGAGAGGTTGGCTCGCGGGGATGTGTTTGGGAAATCTATGGCGAGGAAGATTGATTGCCTCCAAGAATGAGAGGTCGAGATTTTGACTTGGCCAAGGGCAAGGGTAATGGTGATGGGAGTATCCTCTAAAATTGAGAGGATGGCTTGGGATTGGTTTAAGGTAATGATAAGAGGAAGTCAGAGCTCTTGACAACTTTTTGCGATCTTGCGAGAATTCGGGCTCCTTTTTGATCATTGGAGAGCTTCTTGAGATGTCGGGGACTTTTGAGTTCTTCTTCTTTTTTGGAAGGCTTCTGAGGAGCTTGGAATTATATCCGAGATTGTGAGGATTTTAAAATCCTTCTCTTTTTTTGTTTCTTTTTTTGTTTTTTTTTTGTTTTTTTGTTTTTGTTTTTTTTTTTTTTGACTTGGAAAGCTTCTGAGGAGTTGAGGATTATCTTTGTCCTTCCTTCATGGCTTGAGATAATTTGCGCATCGCCGATTCTCGAAGCTAACTTCTCGGGCTCGCTTGGACTTTCTCTCAGTATGGAGCAAAAATGATGGCTAAACCGGGTTTCAAAATACGCCGATCTTGAAATGAGAGGGTAGTGTTTAGTAAGGGTGAGGTAATGGCTTTCCTATGGGTGAAAGGTTTCAACCGCAATCCCTACTGGATGACCTAAACGAGATTAAGTCTTCATTGCTTGCTTAAGCTTTATATGAGAAAAGATCCATGCAAATTCATCGAGCAACGAGATGATGATGATGAAAGGGATGTGAGCATATGAGATGCAAGATGGGGAGTTGGTAAGCCCCAATTTGGGAAGGATATCAATTGATTTTCTCACTCCGATTAGTTTAAATAGTATTCATGTTCGAAGAATTAGTGGTTGAGCGGCACAAGTGATCATTTTGGATAAAACCATTTCAATTAAGTGTAACGTGGGTGCGCAAGTGATGTCTCGAGTCTAGCAAGAAAAGAAAAAAGACTTATATTAAAAATTAGACACTTAACCACTATGTCCAAAATGGACTACAACGACAAATGTCCGGGAAGGACTTAGGTGAAAGAAAAGTACTAGAACCTACGAAGGTTGACTCAAAAGACTATTTTAAATATAGGTAGCCCCGGTCTAGCCGCTCTTTCTTTGTTGAACCATGCATCTATTCTTCGACGCCGGAGACGGGAGCTATTGCGAGACCTTTCCATCGGGATTTCCTTGGCAACTTTTTGCTCAATCCAACCATCTTCATTGCTGCGATGGTGGTTCATTGACCTTGCAAAGGGGACGAGTCAAACTCCATTGTGCCCACAAGGCTTGAACCACCAAACTTCGATCATGTTGACACTCATGTTGTTAGGGAGCGGGTTATTGATAGTATTAGGTCCTTCGGGCATCTCTAACCTCCCTTGCTCAATCAACCCTTGGATGGCCTTTTTTCGGGGGACGCAATCATCCGTCGGGTGCCCATGGTGCGATGAAAGGCACAATGCTTGGAGGTATCCAAAGGAGCGTTGGGGTTTCTAGGTGATAATTTTCCAAAGGCCGGAGCAAACCTTCTCTCACCAAACCTCTGAAGATATCACTCAAAGGCATCCCAAAGTTTCTCAAGTCTTGGGCCGGGATCTGGATGCATCGAGGCTTCTTGGGAACAAAGGAAGTGGCATTATTCTGATCTGTCCCGCGTAGCCGATCGCCTCTTTGCCTTTAGCGAAAGTGAGAGTAGTTTTGGAGGGAGGAGCCCGATATCCGTAGCGAGTGCGGCGCGATCGGGCTGCGATTGTAAGCCTTTTCAAACTTAGCCCGGAATTAACCATTGCACGCAAGTCGGCGTAGGGGAAGTGGTGAGGGAAGCTCTCAAATGCGGCTTCAAGCATGACTGAAAGATGTCTAAGCTTGCTCCTCGTCGGAGGAGGAATGGCCATTTCACTGAGCTTTAAGTTCCATCTCTTATAGAAATCCCCAATATTCTCATTAGGGTATTTGCATCGTTGTTTGCGGGTCAACTCTGTTTGTCTCCCACTCCAAGTTGGCTTTATACTTATACGTGAAAGTGCTTGGTAATTTGTTCCCAAGTAGCCCTAGCTTCAGGCTGCAATCGGAAAAACCATTTCAAAGCCCACGACTTCAAAGAGAGACTAAAGTAATCGGCCAACTCTTTGGTTTGTGCATCCCTTAGCCTTCATTGCCAAAGTATAGGTGTCCAAGTGAGTTTTAGGGCATGCACTCCCGTCAAACAATTCCAGTGGGCATCACAAACTTGTGAGGCGGGGGGACAATCGAGTCGGGATACGTAGGCCGAAGAGCGGTGTTCTTTTTGGCGGTCAATTCAGCAATCTGTGCTTTCATTTCCTTGTGTTGCTCCATAAACCAAGCCAATTGGGGATCCAAAGGCGGAGCGGGAATTCTGAGGCGATATTTGAGCTAGGAAGAGGACTAGGCTGTTGGTGGTGCATTGGTGGAAGGAATACCATATCCGGAGCATAGGTGAAAACTTGTCCTTGGCCCAAATTACACAGGGAGTGTAGGTAGGAGGCTGGGGCAAAGGATAGAACCCGGCGACTTCTTTGTTGGCTTCCAATCGGCGAGAGAAGATGGAGGCGAGATACTGAGGTAGCCATATGGCTTGGATTTTCGGAGTGAGGCCCATAAGTAGGCTTAAGTGCGAGCTGCTTGTCCACACAGTTGTTGAATTGCATGGTGGTTGTGGCGAGGATGCATAGCAGAGAGGATACGTGGTCTGGTGATTCGGATGAAACCGGGATGAAGGCTTGATAACCCATAGAAGTACGAGTGAATGGATTTGTGAAAGGCTGTGTGAGGAGCAAGCGGGCAGTACCATTACGAGGAGGGGCTCTGGCTGTGGCCCCGAGAACCCGGATTGTGGCGGCATTCCAAATTGTGGTGTTGATGTGAAGGTCTGGATTGATCGATTCCGAGCGAGGTGGGATTCCAATCTTTGTGGCATTAGAGGTATCCCAAACCATGAGAGGACATTCCGTGCGACTTTGCCCCCGAGGAGGCGTGAGCGGTCGTCCCATCGAGTGCATGGATCCGGTGGTCGACCCGAGAGATCGAGGAACATGTGTTACGGTAGCACCGAAGGAGGTTGGTGTTGGCATCCTGGAGTAATCGGGGCGGCGAGATTGGGATTGGGGTCATCCTCTTCTTCCACGGTGAAGGTGCCATCGGGATTGAGTGGCGGCCAAACCGTGGCTCTTAATAGCCTCGATAAGGCTATTCGGTGTGCTTCTGTCGCATTCTCATACGTTACGCTAGCGATTCCATTCTTTGTTACGTCGAGGAGTCCGGGAGGCGGAGTGACGTTGTCCCCCTCGTTACCGGTGATGCGAACATTACGAAACCCGGAGTTGAAACAAACGGCGAAGGCGATGAGGCACTTGACTCTTCCCAGCTGATTAAACGGTGACCCGGTGCCCGAAACCAAGCTTTACGCGGAGGCTGCGGGGGAAAGACACGAGGGTTCGAGATGGCGGGAATTGAAGGAGGGTAGGTGTTTGGGCTCTTAGGCTCATGCAACACGCGATTATTTGTTCATGTTTACTTAAAACACGTTTTATTAACCTAATCGGTTGGAAAAGATTGCTCTTCTTTTTTTTTTTTCGAACTACTACGATTCTGGATCGGTGGGCCCCGTCGCTACGTCTATAAGCTCCTCGTATTCCACTGTATTTCGACCTCCCGGGGTGGACGGCCCGGGCGAGGTCCTATAGGGCAAGCGGGTCCCACCGACCGAAAGAAAAACGATCCTAGAAGTCGGCGGGTAATCGAGTCTTAACGAGCATTCGATGTAAATTACGGACAAAGGCGACATCAAAGTCAAGATCGTGTCCAGAAGCTCGACAAAAGGTCGGCATGATTTGGGTGATAAATGTCCGCAATTGATCTTGACTTGTCGTCGGTTAAGCCGTAATTAGGCATAGAATAACCGTTAATCCTTGATGACTCGGTGTCATCTTTGGGAGTCGGTGTATAATTTGTGCCGGTCGAGCCGAAGTCAAGGCGTCGGTCAATACCTTGGTCAAAGTCTGCGGCGGAAAGCCGCGTGAACTTCGGCGATTAGGGACCGAAAGATATTGAGTCGGTATGCCGACAAAGGCTTGAAAGGAAAGGTCTATACACGGACGGGGCATGACACGGACCGGACTAAAAACCAGCGGGTCTCGGACAAAGTGTGTCACGGACAAGTGCATGGTCGACACGAGGCTCCATGGGATGTTTGGGTAGTCTGTGCTCATCCGAGGCGTAATAAGACCAAACGGACCGCGACAAGGATTTCCCGGGTTAAGGACGTAGTGTGCAGTGTACGGTCAACGTGCGCGTAGTGTGCAAGCAGTCTATCTTCTTTTTCTGAGTAAAATAAAAAATTTTTTATGTGTCTTAAAAGGCATGATGCATGATTTTTTTTTTTTGAGAATTTTCTTCTTCTTTTTTTTTTTTGAAAATCTTTTTTTTTGATTTTCTTTTTTGAAATTTTTAATGAGCACATAAGCACGTAAGCACGCAAATTTCGACAGTTAGGGACATTATTCCGACAGTCAAAATTTTGACTTTCTCCGAGGCGGCCAAAATAACATGAAAACTGTGCAAAAATCAACACACACACAAAAAATGATTTTCAAAGCCGGGACGGAAGCTTGACCCTCAAAAGCTTTTTTTTTTGAAAACGGTGATACCGGTACGTGGGATTGTTAGACCACAATTTATCCCCGACTCGTGTTAGGAGGCGATAACGGGAAATTTAGTGATTTCCACCAATATACCAAATACCATTTTTTTTTAAAAAAAAAAAACTTAGTATCCCCAGCGGAGTCGCCACTGTAACGATGTGCCATTAAAACGGAGTCGCCACGCCATTTTTATTTTAAGGGCCAAAACTTTGAAAAAAACCCGAGATCAGAGATTTAGGTTCGGAGGTCATGTTACGCGTCGGGAAGGACGTTAGTGTGCACCCGACGCGCCTCGCAAAACGAGTCTTCCAAACATTTGAAATCCTTTTGTTGTGTGTGTGTGTGTGTGTGTGTGTGTTTTGACCAAAATAATTTGAAACTGGGAAAAGTGAAAATTGGGATCTCTTTTTAAGACTTTAAACTGATCCCATGATTTTTTGGAGAATTTTTGGGTTGAGTCTTGGCACTCAAAAGATTTTTGGATTTGAAAAGCAATTCTGCCAGAATGAAAGAAGGCAGTTGACCCTTGACTTTGAAATGGACTTAAAGGCTTCAAAACCTCAGAATCTGGGGAAAGTCCGAGAATGAAAGTTGCTTAAAACACCCTAAATAGGGTTTCTGCAAAGAAACTTTCCATTTTGGAAGTAATTTGAGGGGTCAAAACCTTCTGGAAATCTCAGATGTGAAATCTGGATTTCCAGAAGCTGATGAACTGGCCTCTAAAAGAAAAATTGAAAAAAGGAGTTTTACTTACTCAAAAAATAAAATAAAAATATTTCTGGAAATATCTGGATGTTGGATACAAAAAGTGTTTTGTAGTCAACACCCAATTCCAAGTTTTACTGGGTCCAAAAAATAAGAAAATGGACTGAGGTCTCAGAACAATGCTACTGGACAGCAAGATGTTCTTGAGGGAAAATGTGATTTTTGGGGGATTTGCATCTATGTTCACCCCATTTTCATCCCTAGACTTGATACCACTACTTTTTATTGAGTGGTTATCATATTCAAGTCGTCCTTGGGGAATTTATGGGGTTTAAACATGTCCTTTGCAAAGGGAAAGGGGATATTTTGTAGAAATGAAATTAAAGAGAAAAAATCAATTTAGAGATTTAAAATATAGACCATTTGAGATGGTCATTCATGAATATGAACTTCAAGATGACCATCTTGGGTCAAAACTCAAGTTAAACTAAACATCAAGTAGATCCAAGTAAGAAGAACAAGATGAACAAGAAGTCAAAAGTGAATTTTAGGGTTTTGAGAAGGAGGGCTTTACCAATGGTGACACCCTATCTTCCTAGGCTTGGAATTTGACTTGAGGAGTATCAAGATTTGGTGTTTGGCTTGAGGAGTATCAAGGTTTGATGTTTGGATTTGTGTTTGGAGTGAGATTGGGAAAGATTCAAGAGAAAATGGTGGCAATCAAGGGATTCCCACTTGTTTTCTCTCTATATTCGCCGAACTTCGTTGCTATGATCAAATTGTGTTGTGTAAAGCGAGAGAGGAGGGTTCAATTTATAGGCCCTCTGAAATTACATACATGTCCGCGGAGGTCCACGTAAAACGTGCACGGTGCATTAAATCTTTGCTCCAGGCTTTGAACAGGAAGAATATTTTTCAAAATATCAGCAGAAATTGTTTTTCAACTTGCTGTTTCGGGATTTTCTTAATTCTTTTGCTTTTTTGGATTCCTTTTTTTGGTTTAACTTTAAATGGCAAACCCTAACCTACTCTTGCTTGGTTAGGAAGGTTAGAGATTGTTAGAAATGTTAGAAATGTTAAAACTTTCGTTAACTTTCTAACGAAAAAACTACCAACTCAAATTGGAGCACTTACACCAGTGTAGCATACACGGAAAGTATTTTTGGAGAACCGAAAGGACATGAATTTTCAAAAGAGTAGGACAGGTTCCTAATCTTGGAGAGGAAATGAAATATGCTCACATGAAACGACAAATGAAAGAATTGAATTTGCATAATCTCTGATTGGTGGTCCTAAACCATGGTATATTAGGTTCCAATTTAAGCAATCAATGAAGTTTTAATTTGATTTAGACCTTGATTAAATTGGGACTAGACTGCTATCCGGTAGGGACTGTAGCTGGGTCTCAGGGTTTCGATTGGCCATCGGGTGATTTGGATCTTTTTTTGCATCACGACCTCTTGAGGTGAGAGGCCGGCTGGGCTTTTTGCTGACTTAAACCTCTAAAGATGAGAGGTTGGCTTTCAAGGATGTGTTTGGGATTTCTATGGCGAGGAAATTGTGGTTGCATCTTCACTGCCTCTAAGAATGAGAGGTCAAATTTGGCTTCAGCGAGGTCAAGGGTAATGGGAGTATCCTCTAAAAGTGAGAGGATGGTTTGAAATTGGTCAAGGGTAATGGGAGAACCACTAGAGACGAGATATACATAGGGTATCTTTCATTATCCTTTCCTTTGTTATTTTTGAGAACTTCTGCTAACCCCTAGTGTGGATCGTTTTTTTTTTTTTTTTTTTTTTTTATGAACCAGGACGACACCTAGGAGCTTTTATTGATGAAAGAAAAATATTACATCAATGAGCGGGTATTAAAGAGCCCAACTCTAAGACCAACATAATTAAAAACAAACCCAATCATTCCCAAATTTGCCCAGGCCATTCCAAGGCAGGAAAGGCCGTGTGAACAATAATTTGGCCCCAAAAATGGCCAACAAAGCAACCCAAGGCCAAGCAAGCAGCCCAACTTTCCTTGATCCAGCCCAAAATGCCAAGCCCAATCATCCAGGGGAGCGGACGCTCCACCACAACGGGAGGGGATGCTCCAAGAAAACAGAAACTTCATCCATGCCGGGGACGAATCGTCCTGAAAATCACGACTCGTGACTATGGCCAAAAGAGTCGCATGGTATAGCCAACCACTACAGAAAATTGTTAACCAAGTCCAAGAGTGTCGCACTACTGAATCTTCCAAGGCAGAATTCCACCAGTAAACCAACAAAATTACACCATTAAACCCCAGAAACCCAACAAATTGTCCCATGTCAGCAACCACAAATATGCAGCAACCCAAAACCTTAAAATACTGATTTTCCAAAGCATTAAAACCCAGAAAAACAGCCATTAAAACCCAAAAAAACTTCCCCCAGTCAACTACGAACCGAATAAATGCCCAACTCATCAAATCTCAATGCATTTATCACGTCCCCCGGTAAAACAAAAGCCGTATCAAACCTCATATGTTGACGATGAGCATGAGCAAACGCTGCAAGCCTATCCGCCACACCATTTGCCTCCCTTAATACGTGTCTAATACCGAAACCACCCATTAAACGTCTGCACTCCCGAAGCTCATAAATGCATCGCCACGGACACGAATACAGACCTCTCAAGATTCCCACTGCCACCAGCGAATCAGACTCCACCTGAACCGAAGTTAACTGAAGATCCCGGCATAGCTTCAAACCATCTCGGAGGGCAAAAATCTTCGACTGCATGTTTGTGCCCATCCCATAGAAATTGGAAAAAGCACAGATGAAGCCACCCCTCCAATCTCTAATCACCCCTCCTCCCGAACACTCTCCATGAACCGAAGAACCATCCGTGTTGAGTGTATAACTGTAATCACGCAATGACTCCCATCTCAAAGATCGACTCCTCCTAATCTTCACCTCAGCAACCCTTAAACCCATATTGACCAAAATGATCCGATTTGCTGCTGTAGTTTTAGCCTTGGGAACCATGAATGAACACATATCCACTAAAGCATTCTTAACCCCATCAATAATTGCCCTACACTCCATCTGTTTGTTATCAAAAATCATTTTACATCGCGCCTTCCATAACTCCCAGCAAACAAACATCATTATTCCCATTCGAACCAACCCTATTTGAGCTCTTTTTTATTGTCCCCCACACCAAATCTCCCATAAATGTTGGAAATTCGTGTATTGAAAATCGAACCCAAAGTACGATGACCAATGCTGCCACAGGGAAATTGCCATCGACGAATGAAGAAATAAATGCTCCCTAGTCTCCCTATAACCACCAGAAGGACAACATACACAACGGAGAGGAATGCTAAATCCCCTTTCCTCCAACCGAGCATCCACCGGAAGGCCATTGTGCATAAGTCTCCACCAGAATCCACTAACCTTAGTAGGGATATGCTTGTGCCAAATCTTAGCACCCCAATCCACCAACGGACTGCGAATCCTATGATGCTCCCACCAAGCAGCAGACTCAAAAGCCCCGGACCGAGTCAAAGTACATGACACCTTATCAACCTCATTCTCATCAATAGACACCCTCCTTATGTTATCATGTAAATGAACAGGAATATGAGGAAACAAATCATCTAAAACCATCAGTCCATCACGAACTAGCAAACCATGATCGACAGGTCGAGGACGCCCAATCCGCTCACCACACCAATTGTCCATCCAAAAACTGATGTCACCCTTACCAGCAATCCATCTACTGCAATCCTCTATTTGTGGCAGAAAATCAGCTGTTGCTTTCCACACATGAGAACTGGATTCCGAGGCCTTCCACCCATACTTCTCACGAATGAAAGTAGCCCATAGAGAATTACCATATATAGCCGCCCAAGCCAACTTAGCCAACATCGTGTCATTAACCTCCTTCAAAGATCTAACCCCCAAACCACCTTCCTGAATGGGCTTGCACACCTCCTGCCATGCTACCCATTGCGGTCGCTTCTCTCCCCCATTACTCCACAAAAAATTAGCCATAATACCCTCCAACTTCCTTATAACACCCTTAGGAACCTTTAAAACTCCCATGGAATAGATTGGAATACTACAAAGAACTGATTTCAATAAAGTTAGCTTACCTCCAAAAGACAGAAGACGAGCTTTCCATCCGTTAACTCTCTTCATAACCTTAGCCTCCAACTCGGAAAAATGAACCCGCTGGATCCTTCCTTTGAACATAGGAATACCAAGATACTTCAGAGGGAACTGTTGATGCGTGCACCTTCTCAATCTCGAAGTTTCTCATCTTCTTCCCCACATAAAAACCACTTTTCTCTAGATTTATAAGCTGCCCCGATGCCCGCTCATATCTAGACAAAACACCCCGAAGACCTTCTATAGAACCCCTCCGGCCATTTCAAAAGATCAACATATCATCTGCATATAAAAGATGAGAAATCTGGACCCCACCCCTCCCATGCTCAAAAGGACGGAACGTATTCTCTCGAAGCGCTCTGTGCATGGCTCTCGATAAAATCTCTTGCGCAATGATGAATAATAGCGGGGATAAAGGATCACCTTGTTTCACTCCCCTAGAAGAAGTAAAGTAACCATGTGACACCCCTCCCAGCCTCACTGAGTACCAATTACCCTGCACCAAATGCCAAACCAAGTCCCTGCACCTGCTGTTAAAACCAAAAGCTTCCATAGCATGAAACAAAAAATCCCACTCCAGACGGTCATAGGCTTTAGACATATCCAACTTAAAAAGGACATTTCCTCCCACCACTTTCTTATCCACCCTATGAACAAGCTCATGAGCCAAAGCAATATTCTCTTGAATGCCTCTTCCCTTGATAAAGCCCGTTTGCTCCGGACAAATCACCTTATGAATAACCGAAGCCATACGAGTAGTAAGTATCTTAGAAATTACCTTATTCATGAAGGTCGATAAACTAATAGGCCTCAACTCCTTGAAACCCGAAGGCTTATCCACCTTAGGTAAAAGAATGAGCACATTCGACGAAAATCCTCTAGGCAACGCGACCCCATTATAAAAATCTTGAACCGCTGCCACCACATCCGTCTTTATAATTGACCAGCAACCCCGAAAAAACTGCCCCGTGAAACCGTCTGTCCCCGGAGCACTATCAGCATTCAAAGATTTTGTAGCATCCCAAACCTCCTCTTCACTCGGTATAGCCATCAGAAAAAGATTGTCCGCCTCTGTCACATCTTCTCCAATGCCCTCAAAAAGACTATCATCTATCACATGTGGAGAAGATCTGAAAATGTCCTCAAAATAAGCCGCACCCAGATTACCCAAAACAGTCACATTCGTACACCAAGAACCATCTGCCAACTGAAGCTTCAAAGAATTCATTCTACGCCTTTCCTTAATACTCGCATGAAAGAAAGCAGAATTTCGATCCCCATCTTGCACCCATAACTGCCTAGACTGCTGCTGCTTCATCTCATTTTCCCACCTCAAAAGCTGAGCCAAATCAACCTTCTTCTGTTTCAGCAATTGATCAATACTATCATTCCAAATTGATTAAACCTAACTTTATAATTTATACTTTACTTGATAAAAACGGCATCCAACGAATCTTTGTCCTGGATTGTAATAACTCCACAAAATCCACTTGGGTGCCCTAACACGACAATGACATTCCTTCGTTCCTCCTCTTTTGAAACGCAAATCGGTCTCGTCTTGTGATTCACTCGTCATTTCAACCTCATTTCGGTTATACCTTCTTGCTTCCATCTCACTTTTGTCGTAATCACCTTGAATCTGACCTTCGATTTCAATCTCTTTGATTTTTCCTAATTTTGTTTGTGAAATCTCTTCAACTACAAACCCTAATTTTTTCCATGAGCAATATAAAATAAACAACGATGTCCTTTGATACATTTTAAGGTTCCAAATGTAAATTAAAACGACATAGGTATGTTCTTTCCTACATCATCAGCATATCCATTTGATTATTTTATTTCCACTTGTTTATGTAAAAAGTCCAAATAAACTGATTAGTCATAAAAATGTTAGTTTATGGAAGAAATTTTAACGAATGACAAATATACCCTCACTTTTAATGAATTTAGAGACAAGCATGAAAATTATCGGCGTTAAAAACATATTTGCATCCGATCTCTAATTTTAATAATATATTATGTATTTTTCCATTTTCAAAATAATCTCTTTGAAAAAATCAAAAAAGCCCAAAAGTAGTAGAAGTATGTTTGTGATTGTCAAGTCACGATCACCAACTCTTTTATGAAAATTTTTCAACAGTACAATTTATTTAATTCAAAGTCATCCCTCCGACTGTTCCACGTGTCACAACATCATTCGTTCTAAAAGATACCCCTTCTTCGTCGCTTGTAGACCCTCCTTTTTAACCGCGGTTAACCACACACCTTAATCTCCTACATCGCCACCACACTAACCATGAAAAGGGACCCATGTCAAACAATACAATAATTAGGGATAGCCATTTACGGTTTCGGTTCCGGTTTCGATTCTGGTTCAAAATCGCCGATTTCGATTTTGGAAAAGGGGAAATCAGAATCGAACCGTTGGTTCACGGTTCCGGTTTCAAATCGGCACTTCACGGTTTGAAACCGGCAGTTCAACGATTTTTTTTTTAATAGAAAAAACTGTTTTAGAATTTTTTTATTACTGAAATTTTTTTGCAAAAAGTTATATAAAAAAAGATAGAAAAAAACTAAACAAATGAAAGTATATAAAAGAAAAGAGGGAAGGACACGGATTATCCTTTATTTTTTTCATTTTATTTTTTATTTTTTATTGATTAGGAAATAATATTTTGAACTCTTTTTATTAGTCATTTTTTTTACAAAAAAAGTATATAAAAAATATAGTAAAAAACTAAGCAAATGAAAGTATATAGAAGAAAATAGGGGCGTACGACCCTATATTTATTTTTTATTTTATTTTAATTTTTTATTGACTAGGAAATAATATTTTAGACTTTTTTATTAGTGATTTTTTTAAAAAAGGTATATAAAAAAAGATAGAAAAAAAACTAAACAAATGAAAGTATATAGAAGAAAAGAGGGACTGACTACTCTATATTTATTTTTTGTTTTCTTTTAATTTTTTATTAACTAGAAAATAATATTTTATACATTTTTTATTAGTGATTTTTTTTACAAAAAGATATATAAAAAAATATAAAAAACTAAACAAATGAAAGTAAATAAAAGAAAAAATGGAAGGTACCCTATAAATTTTATTAATCATTGGGAAAAATTACATGAGGGGGAGAACCAAACCTTACCATTTTATATTTAATGGAGGATATTAGTAGCCTTTACCTTATTTTATTACAATAATTATCTAAATTCTAACTTATAATAAAATTATAGTAACAATTAAATAAATTACATTGTACTTACCTTAATCGCTTCCCGATTTAGTTTCATCAAATTAGTCATCTTCGCCACCAAGAAGATCCATTGGCTTGTCGTATTGCTTTTTTCTTTCCGTTCTAATCCAATCATTCAATAAATTACAAGCTTCAAAACTATAAGATGATAAATTGTGACGATTATGCTACATATTCCCACCAATGCTAAAAGTTTGCTTCATCGAAATCGTTGATGCGAGACAAGCAAGTACTTCTCGTGCAATTCTAGAAATGATAGGAAAAGTGTGTGCTCTCCTTAACCACCAACTCAAAATGTCAAATGGATTTTCTTGTTCAAATTCGATAGTCAAATATTTATCAAATTCGCCATTAACACCGCCACGAGATTGTTGTCTTCCATAAAAACTTGTCACAAATGATGATGAGGAATGTTGAATTACCGAAAAGAAGGCTCACTTGTTGTTGCATATGCATCACCGTATATTGACTTGTATTCCTGATAAATTTCTAAAAATGCTCCTCTAACACTAGCAACTTTTAATAATAATATTCTAAAAATTGAGTTAAATCATACTCTCTAACTCTAGAATCTAATAACTTAGCAACCAAAAAAATATTGGGAATGTTAAGCAAATATTTTTCCCACTTTTCTCGCATTTTGAAAACCGAATATTTAAGAATAATATCATCTTTAAATTCGGAAAATATACTAGAAATTTTCACACAATGATCAATAAATAAAGTAAAAGTAGGATAATACATACCGGATAACGCCAATGTTGTCGCCTCGAACCTCTTCAACAAATTAATCATACTTGCACATTCTTCCCATTGTGTAGTATATAATTTTGTATCATATTGGGTACCATAATTAATAAATTTCAAAAACATGCAAATTTCATTTCTTCAACCATAGTTTCTTTTAAAACATGAAGGGTGGAATTCCATCTGGTTTGAAAAATTATTGGGAATCTTTTTTGTTATTTCTCATGGTTTATGCACTACTGCTTCCATATCCTTGTAATTTTTGATATTTTCATAATATCATAAACAACATCTGTAATTGTATTAATAGAAGTTTTCAAATCACGCAAACCATCTTGAACACATAAGTTTAAAATATGACAAATGCATCTAATATGAAAAAATCTACATTGATGGTCTACAAACTAAAATTAATTCAGAAAAACTAGCGATATTAGAACTAGCATTATCAAAAGACATTGAAAAAACTTTATCAACAAGATTATATTCGTGCAAAATTGTTTGTAACATATGAGCAATATTATGTGCGGTATGTGTCTCATCAAATAATCTATATGCAAGTAACCTATTTTGAATTTTCCAAGAATCATCAATCCAATTACATGTTACTCCCATATAAAAATGACTTATTTTTTATCACTCCATATATCAGAACAAATAGAATCTTTAGATGACGAATTAGCAAAAATATTACGTAAATCAAATTTATATTCTCCTACTATATTTTTAACATGTCGTGTTAGGGTTATACGAGCTACTTTGCTAGCAGCGGGATTAAAACAACATCTAATTAAATGTTAATAGTATTCGTTATCGGGAAAATTAAATGAAAGAGATTGCTTACAAATAAATTTAGCCATTTCTCTTATATAATTTAGATGATTATATGTAAATAAATTAGAAAAAGTTTGAGAAGACATACCAATATTTTCCAAACAAGCGAATCCTTACAATTGTTCTTGAGTGATATATATGACATATTCCCCGGGGTGTTTTCTCATGTATGCCTTCTCAAATTATCGTATCCACCACCATTTGAGTAATCATATGTTTGTTTGTTATTTGTTTGACAAAAGTTGCATATTGCTTTGAAATTATTTCCCGTCGCGTCAACGAAAACTTTTTTTTGTAGAATTTCGTGAATAATTCGGATTCACTTTTCTTGGTTTTTGGAACGGAAGGGGGATTTTTTTTGCTTTACCCCGCCGCCCTCCCATTATGACTTTCATAGTATTGTCATCACTTTCTTAAGTAGTTGAAGTTAGATTATCAACATTTTGTGGTGGCACAAAATTTGAAATTTCTTCCACTTCGTCATCATCTTTCCAATCTTCCGCCTCATTTTCATTTTGCCCCGAAAGCCCCATATTATAAAATTGATCACCTTCATTTTCAACAAATAGTGGTGCTGGTGCTTGAGAATAAGATTCCCCTCACCCTCTACCATTGATACCCTTCTTGATTGTGAGGTTTTAAGAATATTTATAATGTAAAATATGAAAATGTATGAAATAAAGATGTTGGATGGAAATATGGATATTGGATGAAAATAAGAAAGTTGGATTATGATTTGAGCTTGAGAATTAAAGAATTTAACGAAATTCGTTAGAGAAAGTTAAGAGATAGTTAATGGAGTTTGTGTGGAAAAATGTGAGGGAAGGGGGATGGTATTTATAGTTGAGGAAATTTGTTAAAATTACATTTTTTAGGACTGAAATTTGGTTAAAAAAAAAAGGTCAAAATGACTATTTTTGGTCAACTAGTCGTTAGATAACGGGCATAACTGTTATATTCTGATGATTATGACGATTTCTAACGGTTTCTGACGGTTCGGTTAACGGTTTCTGACGGTTACGGTTCGGGCGGTTCGAAACTACCGGTTCACGATTTTAAAAAAGTGGAAATCGGAACCGGACCGCCAAACCGCCGGTTCCGTGTCACCACTCCATCAAATAAATTGTTAAAAATCTAACATGAGTTAGTTATGTTATATGAAATCTTGTGACTAACTTAAATTAAGTTTTCCACTTTTTTTATTATTATATTTTAATTTACATGCACATGAGCTTCACATGTCTCATCTAACCTAACAAATTCGTCAAAATTTCAACCCATATTAGTCATGTGAGGTTACAAGACTAACTTGTTACTGACATGAAAAATGTGAAAAAATTTAAGGAGGTCAAACATAAAATAAAAGAACAGTAAAAGAACATTAGAAATTGACCCATAGTTCATTCTTCATAGTTAGTGACCAAAATATTACACTTTTGATTAAAAAAAAAAAAAATCCCTCATGTATGCCCAGTGGGGGACTGCACTGGAACAAGAAACTCAAGATCGCCGCTTTAGCGTGTGTGTGTGTGTTTTAGTGCGTGTTCTAGTGTGCAAAAAGGGTTAGAACCGCCACCTTGTCACTATCTCAATTCTTACCTACTGCTATAAATTCTAGCAATCCCTCATTTTTTGTGCCCTACCCTCTTTTTCTCTCCAATTCTTAGCGTTTTCTGCGGCTGTCGTCTCTCTGGTCGGTCTGCTCTTTCACTAGAGGTACATTGTTCTAAACTTGCATGTTATGTAATCAGCCATGATTTTGATTGATGTTACTGTCTGTTTGGTCTGATCTTATGGGAATTCATTGAATTTTTGTGGGGAAAGATTGGATTTTTGGCTTTGAATTGAGGGTTGAATCGATGTACATTGATGGGTTTTTGTTGATTCCTTTAGGGTTTTAGCGAGCTATGCGAGATAGATAGGATTTTCTTTTGTTTAATTATCAATTGGGTTTTCAGAATTGAACCTTTTTTTATGTGGGGTTTTTTGATTGAATGTAGGTTGGGTGATTGATTCATGTTCTTTTTCTGAAGAATTTTCATCTTTAAGGTTCTGATTTTATTGATGTTATTGACTGACTGAATTTGGGTGGTTTTACATTGATGTTTTTTAGAAAAAAGACAAATTATGTTAAAGAAAAAGTCAACTTAAGTTCAAGCTGTGGTTCTATATGGTTTTTATTTATTTATTTATGATTTTTCATGTGAAGAGAAGGGATGGGCATGGTTAATGTGCAACATTTGTTCCCCTTTGGGTTGTGATCTTTTCCTATTCAGTTTATGAATGAACTTAACATTATTTGCTTGGTTTGATTTTGAATCATGCTGGATCATTATCACGCACACAGATACACAGAGGCACACTTATTGAATTCATATAACTTTTCGAAGATTGCTGCCATCTTTTTGTTGTTTTCGTCATTGTTGCATTCATATTTATTCACGTTCCATATTTAGGCTCTATAAACAGAAGGGCCTTAGAATTTGGAATTAAGTTGTTGATTTCTGCAACTTCTCTTAAATTTTGTTGGGAAAGATTGGATTTTTATGATTGCATAAAATAAGTCGTTATATTTGCTTATATGCATATTTAGGGATGTATATTCAAGGGGACTTGATGGCTCGGTATGTGATTGCATATAATAGGATGACATTGGGATGCGTGTGATCCACGTCTGTTCTATACGCATGCACACGTGCGTGCGCACACACCAACACAAGGATATGTCTGAGATTATATTTTGATTAACTTTATATGTGCTATGAAGCCCAACTCTCTCACACTCATTTCGTAGGTCTTCAAAACTTGAGGGAGTATTGGGACTTGTTGGTCATAAAAGAGTCTGTAACTGTTTTTTTAAGGAACAAAATTGAAGCTTCAATGGGTGAACTAATGGAATTAGATAGATCAAACTTATAGAGGGAGTCCCAATTGAGTGATTTATGCCTTGCTTAAAAATGGGTTTCGGTTAGATGACCTCTTTTCTTCTTGATGTTAATACATTCTTAAAGGTTATACTTTATAAAGACTGCTTCTCTGGAACATCTGTTCACATACTCCCATGTTGTTGTTTTCAGACATTTCATGTCACTTTTGCCTTATTTCATGTTACTATGTTGAAGTCTTCGCTCCTACAATATTATTGTAATTGAGATGGTTCAGATTAAGTTTGACCAAAACCTGTCCTTGCCGCAAACCCTTGCAAGTTCTATAGTTTTCTCCTGATACCTTACATTTAGGAGTGGCATGATGCAGGTATGGTTTGGGAAAATTACTCTTAGCAAACATGTTCAAAGGATATTTACAAATATCTGTTTGCTTGCGGCTTTGTGGATTTCTGTTTTCTTGGTTATTCTTTTCCTTTTCAATTTGCGATTGATGAAAGTTCAACAGGACATATCATTCTCGTTTTCTCCCTTCTTTTGCATTCCTCATGATTGTTTTCTCTTCGTGATCTTCTGGATTCAGTATTCCTGTAACTCATGTTCTCTTTGTAGACATTTTGCCCATGTATAGAAATTGATAAAAATGCACGGAGAAATGTAACCTACATACATGTCCCATAAAGGCGGGAGTATTTTATCATCTTCTCACAATTTTTTCCTAAACAAGATTGGAAGTAAGTGATAGAAATTAAACAGGCATACTTATGTTCTTTCTTTCTCATGATGTGTAGCCATGAATGCTAGTTAAGGATGAACGGCTGAGAAACTGTTTCTCCTCGCCTCATGTTCGTTTATCTTTTCATGTGCAGGAACAAATATAGTACTACTACTCCCTCTGTCCCAAAATGAATGTCCAAAAGTTGAGAAATTTGCTCTTGATCAAGAGCAAATTTAAGAAATTTTTGGACATTCATTTTGGGACGGAGGGAGTAATAGATGTTTAATGAAATGAATACACAAAGATAGTTTACTTACAGCTACGCATTGATATATCTTTACAGAGATGGCAAAGGAGATATCAAATGATTCCTCGTCTATATCTGCTCAAGATGTAGCCAATGCCTTCGTAAGACAATACTACCTTATACTACATTTATCCCCCGAGGATACACATAAGTTTTATAAGGATGGTAGTGTTATGGCTCGTTCAGGATCTGATAGCACAATGACGCTAGTGTCAACCATGAAGGTAAGTTCCTTAAAAAAAGGATTAAATGCATTCAAAGTTAGTCATATTACAATGCGTTAGCATGCAACAACTGCAATAGTTCTCTAATAAAGACAAGTAATCACATTAATACTTTTTGAAGTAAATAGATTTACGCCCTTGCATGTAACACCTAGTTTCGTAGCACACACACACAACACACACACATATATGCATGTGTTTCGAAAGAGTTTGATTTATTGGTACTTAGCATTAACGTGAGATGTTTACTGTCTTGGAGCAGGACATTAATGATTCGATTATGTCCATTGATTACAAGGAATGTACGTCAAAGATTGATATTGTGCATGCCCAATCTTCTTTAAATGAAGCGGTGTTAGTAGGAGTAATGGGTCATTTGACCGGGAAGGATAATGTTACAAAGACTTTCACTCAGACCTTTCTGTTGGCACCGCAATCCACTGGTGGCTACTACGTAATGAATGATTTTCTTTTTTACGTCGATGTGAAAGAGACAGTTAGATCACTTGATTTATCGGTTGATGATGTTCCCGAAAATGCTTCAACTACTCCATTGGTCCGAGATCCTGGTAGGTCGATTTTTTTCCTTATTTTGGGGTTGTGGAATCTTCTATCAAAGCTTGTTTCTTATTTTTGATTAGAAATAACTTTATTCATATCTATGTCAGAACCTACTCAAGTTCCGGAAACCAAGAAAGTTATTGAGGAGATCCCCAAAATATCTGATCAATCAGACGACACGAATGTGGCTGCTAAAAGTGAGCCAACTGCTAAACCTAGTTCGAGCAAAAATAATGTGGTCCCCGTACCTAAGCCGGTTGCAATTTCCCAAACCGATCCAGCCAAAACATCTTATGCTTCAATGGTGAGTTCCTTGTACCGTTATAAAGCATCCATTGAAGGATTATTTTTTAATTGGAGTTCATTAAATATTTTATATAAATTGTGTAGTTGGCTAAAGAGAGCGAAGCTACTACTTCTCCCCCTGTAGTTGTGAGGGTCAATCCCCGTCAACATTCTAGTACAGGTGCCCCTTCGGTGTCTAAACCTACTAGTCCCCCTATCATAGTATCAATCCCTACAAGTAATGGTGCACATGGGATTATTAACTCTCCTGCTGATGGTATGTTATCTTATTGCATTTACATAATTTTAGGAAACTTAGTCTTGTATTATCGAGTTTATATCTTAAAATGTCTACATCGAACTTTTTGCAGTGAACTCAATTCACATTCGCGGTTTGCCTTACGAGATAACAGATGAAGAACTCATTCAGAGTTTCAAGAAATTTGGTGTCGTTAAAGAACGTAGTATTCGTATTAAACGATTTGAGGTTTGGTTCAAATATAATTCTATTCATTTTATTCCAATCAATATTTGCAAAGACCATGTTTAATATGCAACTGCTCTGTTTAGGACGGGTTTTGCTATGCATTTTTGGAATTTGAGACGGCTAAGTCTGCCCATACTGCAGTAGAGGTACTTGCTTTGATTCTTCCTTCGGCCTCTTTTTTTTCTTTTTCAGTTTTCTTTCTTAGCTTTCCTGAGTTTAAGACCTAATGTCTTTTTCGGAGACCTTGACCTAATGTATTTTTCGGGGACCTAATGTATATTTCGTTTATATTTTCTTTAACAGACCGAGATAGCAGTCTTTAGGGGAAAGGAGGCGCAAATCCAGTACAAAAAATCCTCTAACCAAAACAATCAAGGTAAGTTGACAAATTTATTTTCTTACTATATACTCTGAATCTCAGCTGTGATCAACTCTCTTACAACCCCATGACTAAAGTCCCTCATTGATAATATAAATTTTCATTTCAAAGAACGTGTTTACTTAAAGAGTTGTCTGGAAGTTGAGTCTATTAGTTGTCCTTGCTGCAGGCTACAATAGGGGAAGGTCCCCATCTGCAAGAGGCGGATATTACAATGACAAATCCAAAGGTAGTGTACACTCTGCTGAAGGCCCGAGGGGTGGTCATGGGTCCCCAACAGGTCGTAATGAGAACTACAACAATCAAGCCCATGGATCCTCCAGAGGGCGCTATGAAAATTACCACCGGGATCAAACTCGTGGGTCCTCTGCTGGACGCAATGGTGACTCATATCAGAGGCAGGGTTATCAGAACGGAGGAGAGAGAGGGTTTCGTCGAGGTGGTGGAAACTAGAGTTCTTGTTTTTCTTTCTTTTTCCCTTGACTTTGAGAAACAGAAAAAGGAAAGGTGGGGTGGGGGTATACTTAAGTTTATTTGGTACTTGATTTTCTTTGGACTTTGAACAATATACAGTGGACCAATTTTTCTTTTTCACAGCTAAATTTTTGGTGAAACGTTAGTTTTTCTTGGAATTAGAAGAAGCTCAAGTGTTTCATGTAATGAACAATTTAAGGCTTACCTTAAATGAGCTTTAAGTTTTGATGGTAATGGAACCTTTTCATCTATGAATGAGTATTATGCAGATTTGGTGGAGTACCAGTTTCGGGTGTTCTACAAGTTCATTCTGGGAAGTGGCTAGGAAGCAGATCACTATATATAAAAGGGTGAAGTGACCACACCTGCAGAGTTTGATAGAAGTCCATATATTTTATTCCCCCCTTACCAAAATGAAACCAAAAAAAAATTCAAATTTGATATTGATCAAGAGCAAATTTGAAATTTTTTGGACATTTCATATTGGGGCGGAGTGAGTAACTAACAGCTATCTCTCTGCAACAGGTTCTGTGGAAGCGGTTTCAGACCTAAGAAGTCTTTCCATGCATTTTTCAGATACTTGGTTAGTATTCTCCTTTTTTGCAATTGAAAGATGAAAACATAAGAACCAAAACACACAATGTATCATTGATCGTACATGTATGCTGGAAACACAATTCAAGCAACAAAACCGTTTGTCATTCTGGGTTGTAAATGAGTGTTGAACATGTGTCGAATTACATTTGGACCTACAAAGTTGAGACGGACAAGTCTGCTCAATTTTAGGACGCTTGACGACTTGATTCATATCTGCCACACCTCTGGCCTTTAAGTCCGTATTCTCTTGTAATTTTTTTTCCTGTTTTGCAAAGAAGGTTGGCTTAACCGCTTTAAGTCCATCTCGAGTAATTTACCTTTTTCAGATCGGTCAACATCCATTCATGTTGACCAAGGGGAGTTGACCCAAGGAGTCGAAGATGAGATGTAAAGGTATTCTTTGAAACCCCTCTCTTAGTTGAGCTATCTCTTAGACTCTTCTCTCTTGCCCCTCCCTGTTCAAGAAGGGCAGTTCAACAGATCGGTGTTGATGTATTTTGATGTACATTGGTTCTGATGGGCTGGAACAAAAGGATACCCTTATTAAAACAGGGAGTTTTTCTGTGTCTGTAACTCTGTATGTTAGAGGGAAGGGAAGCGTTAGTTCTTTCTGAAATCTCTGTAAATTTTTTCAACAATCACCGCAGAAATTTCACAAGAAAATCATGTAGAGAAGTGTTTGTTTTTGTGGGGTTATAGTGAAAAACATTGTTGTCGTAACTTTTTACATGGATGAATTAGGGTGATATACGCTCTTGTGTTCGGTTGATTGCTCTGTTCTTACCTTAAAGCCAAGGATGGTTGAGACCCTCACTGCATGCCAAACTTTCGCTGGTCAAGATTATTTTATCCCAGTTACCATGTTTATATGAGGATCGCCATGGTCAAGATTATTTTATCCCAGTTACCTTGCTTCCAGGTTGGAGGGGCCGAGAGAGAGAGAGGGTTGGTAGTGAGAGCTAGCAAAGAAAAATGTCTATTTGCCTCTTCTAAGCCTTATGTCGCAATATAGCGAATGGTCCGGAAGAAAAATCAAGTTTTGCTAATGAGTTAATGTGATCTTTTATTCATGTTTTATACTCCCTCCGTCCCATTACAAAAGACACAAAATAGGTTTTGAACAAATATCAAGCAAAGTGTATAGTGAAGTAATTGTTTTGAGTATGAAAAATAAGCTAAAAGAGAGAAAGTGGGATAGGAAATATTAAGTTAATAGATGATGTGAGTATGACAAGTGAGTCTTATAAATAAACAAGTATATTAAAAAACTTTCATTTTTGGTCTTGTGCCTTTTTTTAAGGGCACCGAAATGGGGCTTTTGTGTCTTTTGTTTTGTAAGAGGACTGAGGGAGTATGCTCAAATGTTCTGCGGTAGACATTTTGAACGTTAATTATGTTGTTATGTTATTTATGTTTAACATGAATAACAATTTACTCACTGGAAAATATTTATTGAAGCATTTTCTTTAAATTTATCAAACAACAGAAAATAGATTCATTTTATTATTCAGAAAACAATTTCGAATGAGGTGCTCTAGAATTAATTAAATGCTAGAATAAGCCCGTGTCCGAGGACACCTTTTTTTTTTTTTTTTAATATTTTATTTTTAAGGGCAAAATGGAAAAGGGACAAAATAGTAAGGACAAAATGGAAAATTCTGTCATTGGCACTATTCATTGTACTGTATCAGCACCACTGTGATTTATACTATATATAGATGCTGTCTCATTTAGAATGCCCTTTTGTATAGTTAAAAGAACAGTACCTTCCCTTTCCATAAACACAATTTATTTGAGTATTTAAGTTAATTTTCGTTTTGAGAAACTGATTAGTTGTTTGGGGTGGGGTGGGGCGGGGTGGGGTGGGGGGGTTGAATGAGGTGCTCTAGGATTTATACAAAATATGCTATTGCATTGAGGGTCGTTAAATGAATCGACTCAGCTCGACTCGTCTCGTAAAAGCTCAAGTTTGAGTGGGTTCGAGGTGAATAAGAGCTCGAACTGACTTTTTAATTTCGTTTTTTTATTGAGCCGACTCAAGTTCGGCTCGTTTGTTCGATGAGCCTTGATCGAGATCGACTCGTTTGAGCTTGGCTCGTTTAGTTTTCGAAAGATTTTTGTTCGCGAATAACTTGAGCTCGACTCGATAAACTCTTTAACACGTAAATTTCTTGTTGAAATTTGGCTCCAACTCGGCTCGTTAATCTCGAATCATTATTATTTTTGTAATAAATACACATATAATATACCTATAATATATGCATTTATAAAATAATATATTAAAAAAAATTTAACTCGACTCGTACTCAACTCGTTAAACTCGAGCTTGGCTCGTTAAAACTCGAGTTCGAGCAGCTTGTGAGCATCTCCTCGAACAATTCACGAGCAGCTTGAACTGAACAATCAATTTTTTCTCAAGCTCGAAACTCCAAAACTTGATTCGACTCAGTTGGGTCCTCGAACTCGAACAATCAATTTTTTCTCGAGCTCGAAACTCCAAAACTTGATTCGACTCAGCTGGGTACTTAGTTGCATTACAAAGAATTTGGACCATAGATTAGGGGTGTAAGTGGTTCGTTTTAAACTGCGGTTTGAGATCGAACCGAATCATGCGATTTGATTTGGTTTTCAATTATTAATGGTTCGGTTCGGTCTCAAATTTTGGCAATTCAAATGGTTCGATTTGGTTTGTGGTCTGACCCTCTCAAAACAAATCAAACAGGATCGAATAGAATCGAACCAAACCAAACCAAACCACTGTTTGAGACCGAACCACCAAATCAAATTGCGAGATCAAACCACATTAAATAAACTAATCCTAACTCCCGTTTTGTATCTTATTTAATATTTTCGTATATTTATTAAAATTTACTGTTAGATCAATAAAAAATAAGCTACATTAAATAAAATAATCCTAACCCCCGTTGTTTATCTTATTTAATATATTTTATCATTTGTTATTGTTATTGCGACAAATAAATAACTAAGTTCTCTCCATGATTGAAGATTTTAAAGTGTTTCTATTTTTTCGGCCTCTTTCTTTCTCTAGTCTCTCTCTTCCTCCGACTTTTCTTTAACACTCGCATCTCCAGCTTAACACCCTACTCCGAAAAAGTCCCTTTTCGTACACACAGGAGGTGGATGGAAGGGAATATTAGAATAAAGGATGATAGACGAAGTTAATTCATACATGGAGAGAGAGAATTGATATGAATGACTCAATTGATTATGTTGTTAGAGGTACATATTTATAGGGTTACAATGGGAGGAGGTAATCCCCTATAAGATTTTTAGATCTATACAATCTTTCTAATCTAATACAAGGATTGAGTTTCCTAAACTATATATAACAATATATACTTGAATATAATATTATGATATTATATTCCTAATATGCTCTCGCAAGATGGATAATCATTGGATAAGTCCAATCTTGAAGAATGATGAGATGAATCGGGTTTGATGCAGCGGGTGGAGACGGATGTGTTCCCGGACGTGGATGTGGCTGTAGGGTTTGTGACAGGAAAAAAAAAAGTGGTACGTACGTCCGTGGTTGGAGGCCAGTTTTGAACATGACAACTCGGGTTGGTTGTGGGGCGGTTTGGATTTTTGCCATCGCACCCAAGGAAAGTGGTCCGTACGTCCGTGGTTAGAGGCCAGTTTTGAACATGGCAACTCAGTTTGGTTGTGGGGCGGTTTGGGTTTTGCCATCGCACCCAAGGAAAGTGGTCTGTACGTCCGTGGTTGGAGGCCAGTTTTGAACATGGCAACTCGGTTTGGTTGTGGGGAGGTTTGAGTTTTGCCATCGCACCCAAGAAAAGTGGTCCGTACGTCCGTGGTTGAAGGCCGCTTGAAAAAGGGGGAGTGTCGGTTTTGTCGAGGGTCGTGGCTTTGCCACCCCTGTGCGCGGTTCTCTTGCACAGGGCCCCATTTTCACAAAGGCCCCATTTTGTGTATTTTTATTCCTTTAGTCCTTCAAAAATTTTGAAAATATTTTTAAACCTCTAGAGTTTTAAATTCTTAACGAAATTAGAAATTAATTTTGTAAAAAATTAACTGTTATAAAAGTATTTAGATATTATATGTAAATTATGTTAGTTTTTTAAATAATAAGAGCCCATTTTTCACATTTAAGCACAAAGTCCCTAAAATTATTGAGACGGGCTTGTCGAGGGTTGTCTAGAGAAGCTCTTCACCATTGTTAAAGATGGGGAACTTTTTATCATGGCGCTGCTAATGCTTGGGTTTTGCAGTCCACATCCGAACAAGGTTGCTGTAGGAAGTATCGCGGTTGACATGATTTCACTAAGAGAGAAAGATGACCTGACATGGGGTGATGGGTTTGGGAGGATTTGAATAACCAACGGAGATTTTGAGGAGGAGAGAATCGGAGGAAGAAGGAAGGTTTGTGACAGAAAAAAAAAGAGTTTTGAAATTGACTAAACCGCTAAAGGTGCATTGAACTTGGTTGCATATAAGTACGGGCACGCACGCGCTCGCTCTTCCTCCAAGATCACGGAAAACAAATATGAAAATGAGTTGCGAGTTGAATCGTGATTTGAACAGTAGTCTAAACCATGATATGAATTACGGTCTGCACCGCGATGTGAACCGCGGTTTAAACCACATAATTCAATCGCGATTTAAATCAAATCGAACCAAACCATATAAGTTTTCGATTTGAATTTTTTCATAATTTGATTCGTTTTGAAAATTTAACAAACCGATAACTATTGATTCAGTACGTAAATACTCACGTACCTAATCAAAACGAACTATTTACGCCCCTGTAAACCATAAGAAATGATTTGATGTCTGTCATATAAGTCACATTTTCTTACGTTAAAAAAAATTGTCCATTTTCCTCAATCTAAAAGCTAAAATTATTTGTGCCTACAATTTCATTTTAGAGACCGATGACGTCATGAACTTTGAAATATCTGGTCTTGGAAAGTAATAGAACCTGTCGATCACAACAAGGGAAGAACCTCGTTGGGTTTTACTTTTGTAACGCCCCTAATTTTTTCATACACAAATAAGCATTCAATGGCAATAAATAATATTTTCTCCGTCCCAGTTCAATTGATACTTATTTTTTTTTTGGTTCGTCCCACATCAATTGATACTTACCCAAAATGGAAAGGAATCTTCACTATTTACCCCACTCATTCTCTCTCTTATTTTACTTTTTCACTCACAATATTCTCTCTCCTAACTATTCCTCCCACTCATTCTCTCTCCTATTTAATTCTTCATACTCACAACATTTAACCTTTTTCTCTTTCTTACCTCACTTTTCTTTATTCCCACACCCAAAAAATTGGTATCTATTGAACTGGGACGGAGGAAGTATATTAAGATATTATGATTTCCACCCACAAACTCTATTACATCATAAATGTCATTAAATACCATAAATAACCTAATAAATGCGGAAACGAAAATAAATACTCAATGTCTCAGCTAGTAAAACCACACTAGTCATTAATGTACTTACAACCAAATGAAATAGAATAATTGTTCAATAACCCTAATTATTCTCCAAACGTCGCCCTTCTCGCGACCAATCCGATTTCCTTCTACTTAGAACCTGGAAAGAAAAATTTAACGGCGAAAGGGTGAGCGAACGAATGCTAAATAAGTTCATACGAAGTCTCTTCGGGTACTAAGAAGAGACGACCAGAATGAACACTTCAATAACAAAATATAAGGATAGGTTAATTTAATTTTATAATGGACTGCGGTACGATACAGTCAAGACAACATTTAAGATTATCTTCAAAGGATTATGGCACTACGATTCAAAGGGATTAACACAATTTTCTTCAATTTCAACGTACATTATAACCTCAATGCCAAAGGTACAATTTAATACACCTAGCTTCATCAAGCCATTAGTGTGGGTCGAAACATATATGGTATCCACACATATATGCTCGGGGTCTAGAATTGCCCTTGTAATCATACAATTCCTGAGAGAAGGCATGTGATCACTCATGCAATCCCTAATAAGAACAAGTCTTTTTTCTAACTAGACAAGTTCTGACAATGCCTTTTCTAACTGGGCATGTCTATCCTAAGCAAGTAAGTCGTTCAACAGACAAGCTAGGATTAAGAAGCATACATAGGTACAAGTATGCATATAACAAGTTTCAAACTTTAGATATTCAGTGAACAACAATATCATCACCGAATATGGACATTTCCAAATAACGTTCAATAACGCGGATTATTTTCAAATACTATCATGCCATTTGATAGTTTGATTTTATCAAGCAATTATAGGAATTTCAAGGATAAAGAATTCAATTACAGTAAAGGAACGTAATCCCTTACCTTGGCTTCGCTTAGCTTCTAGGATCCCCTTGCACGTATCTAGAAACATACAAGAATGACTTAGTTTCAGTAGACACTTACTTCCTAAGTATCTACTTTTAACTTCTCCTTCCTTGGTTTCACTTTACTTAATTAACTATGAGTTACTTTTCGGCTCAACTTTAAAGGTTGGTTTACTTTTTATTCATAAACTTTCTTTATTTAGAATTCCTACTTAAGCCCTTCTACTTTTGACTAATTATTAATAGGTCTTCCATCTTTTAGGTATTTACAAAATGACCCTTTGACTTTCAAAAATTTACGAATAGGTCCCTCAATTTTTGAATAATCACAAAATAGTCCTTCAACTTTTAATTAATTACAGAATAGTCCCTAAACTTTTGAATAATCACAAAATAGTCCTTCAAATTTTAATTAATTACAGAATAGTCCCTCAACTTTTAATTAATTACAGTTTGGTCCTCCTGTAGTTTTGGACTTTGCAGTTTCGTCCTTCAGTTAAGTTTTCCAGCTAGTTCCTGACTGTAAGGTCAGAAATCTAACGATTTCAGCCTATAACTATTCAGTTTAGTCCTTTCTCAGTTTGAAAACTAACTTGGCATCTTAGAATTGGCCAAAACTCTAACAATTCAACCCAAAAACATAATCAATATCATAAAGCCATTCGGCCGAACCATCTTATGCCTAAAACATTATTTTTGTTCCATCTTTTCCTCCAAGAACATTGACATAATATTTTAATTCAACCCAAAACCATAATTAGGGATTTCTACATCTTAATAATTCGAGTTTCATATTCTTATTATTCAAGATTTAAGATTCATCATTAGGTTATACTGCTAATCATCCAATACTAAATTTTCCCATATTATAATCATCAAATCAATTATAAAACCCCAAGAACAATCATTCATAAATTTTATCAAACACTAACTTCAAATATTCATAGAAAATTCGATACTTAACCAAATTGAATGAAACGAATTTTGGATTGTAGGGAATCACATTACCTTGATTTTGGCTAAGACGAATTGATCAAAGAAGATCAGAAATTCCGGCTGCTCTCCCTCTCCCTTGCGGCTGCCGTCCTCCTCTAGGGTTTAGGGTTTATTTTCCTTTTTTTTTTTGTCAATGATTAAGGAAATTGTGATAGGTTTAATTATTTATACTTTGGGTATCATCCTTCTTGAGCCACTTAACTTCACAAGCCCACATACTTAGCCCAATTTGATTAAATTCTTCAACTCATTTAATTAATTTCAATAATAGCCCAATTATTAAATACTAATTAATAATTGTAATTAATTATTTTCTAATAATTAAATTAAAAATTTAAAATTTTTGGGTTCTTACCACTTTAACTTTAACAAGATTCAGATTCGACAGCTACAATTACCAAACAAACTTAATTATTCAGCATTTAAAATTCATTCAGACACTAGCTCCTAGTCATCAAACATGTTAGTCAGAATCAAGCAACCAGCACTTAATGTTATCAAATATACCACCCTAACACTAATGTTTGCGTATTCGTTGGACAGTGACAAAAGTAATATGGATATATCAAAACATAAACAATTACTCTCATAGTCTCGTTATCCCAAAATAATTATCTCACTTTTCATTTTACTTCATTACAAAATAATACTCCCTCCGTCCCGATCTAAATGTCCAAAAATGGGTTCGGCGCGAAAATTAAGGAAAGTGAGGTAGGAAAGAGAAAAAGTTTAAATGTTGTGAGTATAAAAAATTAAATAGGAGAGAGAATAAGTGGAAAGAATAGATAGGAGAGAGAATGTTGTGAGTGTAAAAGTAAAGTAGGAGAGAGAATGAGTGGGTGAAATAGTGAAAAAAACTTTCCTTTTTTGGAAATGGAACATTTTAAATGGGACGCCCAAAATGAAAAGTTTGGACATTTAGATTGGGACGGATGGAATATTATATTTTCAAATAAATAAAGTGTAAAGACCCAAAAAATTAAAAAAAAAAATTTAGTATTATTTAATTAGAAAAATAATTAAAATAATACTCCTTATTTAGTTGGACTTGGATTTAATTAGGTGGACCAAATCAATGAATTAATCAAGTGGGCTAAGTTGTGGGCTAATGAGGATAAAGGGCCCAAGGAGGTGAAAGTCTAGCTATAAATAATAAAACATCCTCATTATTTTTCCATAATCCTTCATTAAACAAAGAAAAAAAAAAGTCTAAAAACCCTAGAAAGAGAGAGGGCGACGGCTGGACTGAAAAGAGGGGAGAACAGCCGGGATTTTGGTCTTCTTTGGCCAATATTTCTTCACCAAAATCAAGGTAATGTGATACCCTAAACCCTAGTTTTCGTTTCGTTCAATTCGGAGTAAAAATGAATTAGTTATGAATTTTTGAAACTCTAAAACTATTTTATTCTAGGTTGTTCATTCTTAGATTTTAATGGTTTACTCTTAGAGCCTAATGAATAAATTGAGGGTTTGAATAATGGAGAATTATTGAATGATTACAATAAGGTAATCATAACCTTAGTTTTTCTTGATTCGAAATAAAAAGGATTTAAATCTAAAACAATTAGTATGATTTGAATTGTTTGATTAATTAGTATGTGAATTAAATGATTTGGGTAATGTGTAGAAAATAAAAAGAAGAACAAAAACAAGGTTTTGAACCCCATAGAGAGTAGGCCGAATGGCCTAGGTGTGGTTGGGTTGTATTTTTGTTTAATTGTTAAACTTTTGGTCTATTTTGAAAAAGCATAGTTAGTTTTCAAACGAAAAAATGGACCAAACTGAAAGTTTTAAAAGCTGAATAGTTAAATTCTGAATTTCAGTTAAGTTAATTCACTGAACAGTTAACTAAGGGACTAAACTGAAAAGTCCAAAGTTTCTGAGGGACTGTTCTGTAAATTTTAAAAGTTGAGGGACTGTTTTGCAATTATTTAAAAGTTGAGAGACTATTTTGCAATTATTTAAAAGTTGAGGGACTGTTTTACAATTATTTAAAAGTTGAGGGACTGTTTTGCAATTATTTAAAAGTTGAGGGACTGTTTTGCAATTATTCAAAAGTTGAGGGACTATTTTATAAAATTCTGAAGTTAAGGGACTTCTTTGTAAATTTTAGAAAGTTAAAGGACTTTGTTGAAATTAAGAAAACCTGAAGAACCTTTTTAAATTAAGGAAAAGTCCAAAGACTTTAAAGAAGTTATATAAAAGGGAAAGAAGAAAAATAACACTTTGGTATTAAAAAGAATACTAAAAGACTTAGGTTCCAAAAATAGTAGGGTTTCGAATTTGAAAGCTTCTGAAGAAGGAAACTTCCCAAATAAAGAAGGTTACCCAAAAGAGAGGAGGGACCGTAATTAGGAAGCTATCAAGAAATTAGACTTCCATAGAAAGGAATGAACCTAAATTTCCTCTTGAGGAAAGATCTATAAGAAGAAAGTTTCCAAAACTAAGAAACTGATAAATTATGAAAGTTTCCTAAAAATAGAAAATTAGTTAACCAGTTAAGGTGAGTCTAAGAGTAACTCATAGGTTAACTAAGGAAAGGAAGTATAGGTACATTAGAAGTAATAAGTAATTACTTGTGCCTAAGTTATGTTATTACGTGATTGTAGATTTCGTGTAAAGGCGTTGCTTCATGAAGGAAAGCAAAGCTAAGGTAAGGAATTACGATCTTAAATACTTTTGAGTATCAATTTCATTAGAAACTCCATCGAGTCTTTTCAAAACATGAATACTATCTGTGGCTGGTAGTGCTTTTATAAAATACCCCTTTGAAATGTATCGTCATTGGAAATTCTCTATTCTATGATATGATCTTGTTCATGGAATATCTGCAAATATTGAAATTGCTATGTGTGTTCGTGTACCTATGAATGCACTGTATGTATTGACTGGTATGCAATAATATATGCTAGTCAAGTTATACTATGCTTAATGTAAAGTAAGTGTAACGGAAAATCGACATCAATGTAGGTGATCGAGATGGGAATACTCAATGTAGGGTATAACCCATGAAATTATGCTTAAGGTAAAGCATGTATAATGGAACTCGACATCAATGTAGGTGATCGAGATGGGAATACTCAATGTAGGGTATAACCTATGAAATTATGCTTAATGTAAAGCATGTATAATGAAAACACGACATCAATGTAGGTGATCGTTGTTGGGAGTACTCAATGTAGGGTATATCCTATGGAATTGACGGAAGTAATGAAAGTATAACTAAATGTGTAGTTGCCACACTTTCCTTGCTTACCATATATATGTACATGTTTGATTTTAACCTATTCTTGAATATACTTCTTTGGATCCGTTCATTTCGGTCGTCTCTTCATTGAACTGAAGGGACCACGTATGAACTTACTGGGCATTGTTCGCTCATTCCTTCATTTCTTTTTCCCCCAGGATCGGAATAGAGAAGAAGGAGAACCGTCACCAGGAAGAGACGGAGCATTTAAGTATAATAAATTAGTTATTTAATGATTCCGAGTTTCAGAACTTTTATTAGTACTAGTAGTTGTACTTAGCTGTTACATTTGATTATTCCGCACTGATGTAATGGTTTGAATTCAGTTACTGTTATGGATTCGTTTTTGGGATATTATTCATGATTATGGATTTATTTAATTTTTGGAAATTCGGGGTCGTTACAGTTGGTATCAGAGCTCCGGTTTTAGGTCTCATGGGAAGTGTTAGATCTAAGTACCTGGGAGTTGATAGAATTGACTTTTGAGGAATGGACCCCAGAGTTGAAAGTTAGCTCTAAGTTGCAATTATAGAGTTAAGTAGACTAGTGGAAAAGATAAAGGAATAACTTACTCGTTGCTTTGGAAGATTAAAGCATATTTACTTTAAGTATATAAATATTATGTATTGAAGATATACTAATGATGATCTGTCTTGATTCTAGGAGATGATCAGGAGATATTGTTTGAGTTTTGGCTGGTACTATGACCTAGAAGAGTCAAAGGTACCTATAGAAAAAGACGAGGCAGTTATCGAGGTAATAAAGAATGATGTTTCTAAGGTGAGATACTTGAGGTACAAGCTGAAGAGATTGGGAGTAGTGAAGCTACTCCAATTGTAATTGAAGATGATGATCAAGAGTTAGAGACAGTAAGAAGGTCTAGAGGAAGACCAAGAGGTTCTAAAAAGACACCAAAAGGTACCTAGTGAAAGACCTAGGGGACGTTGAGTTATTTATGAGTAGAGAAAATGAGTAGTTAGTTCTAAACGAACTCCAGATATTTTGTTGAATTTAAAGAGTTTAATGCAATGATAATATTGGAGTTTATTTTGGGGAATTGTTTGTATTTTGTTCTTAAGTGTTAAGCGTGTGTGCTAACCTAGAACGAGAAAGTTGGTCGAGTGAAAAGACCATGTGTGAAAAGTAATTGGCTGATTGAAATGGCCAAGTGAGAACCATGATTGGTCTGCTGAAACGACCAATGTGAAAGGATGAACGGCCTATTGAAACGGTCAAGTGTAATTAAGTTTGGGTCTAGTGAAACGACCGGTAGTTGATAAGTGGTTTATTGAAACGACCAAGGATCTAATAAAACGACGATTGAAAGGAAAAAGTTAAAATCTTTTGAGACTGACTTCAATGAGATAACTAGCTAAGTAATAACTTATAAGAAGTTATACTTTCCCTAACTATAATGTCCGAAGAGGGAAGGTTACTGAATTTAGGAAGTTACTAAATTTAGAAAGTTACTATTTTAGGAAAGTACCTAAAATAGAAAGAATAAAGGTTCCTATTTTAGGAAAGTACCTAAAATAGAAAGTATAAACTAGAAAGTATAGAAATTACTATTTTAGGAGAGTGCCTAAAATAGAAAGTATAGAAATTACTATTTTAGGAGAATGCCTAAAATAGAAAGTATAGAAGTTACTATTTTAGGAGAATGCCTAAAGTAGAAAGTTTAGAAAGTTACTATTTTAGGAAAGTACCTAAAATAGAAAGTGTAGAAATTACTATTTTAGGAAAGTTGCCTAAAATAGAAAGCTTAGTTAACCAAACCAAGGAGTTAAGAATAACTCGTGGGTTAACAAGAAGAACTATTAAAGTGTTTTAAAAAGGGAAAATCTTCAAAAGTTAAAATCTAAGTCTGTTGAGACGGAGATAAGAAAGTTAATTATAGTCTGTTAAGACGGAAAAAAAAAATTTAATTACAGTCTGCTGAGATGAAAATATAAAATCGAAGTTAGTCTTTTGAGACGGAACCGTAAAGTATTAACTAGCAAGACGACTACGTATATATATGTAGTGAGTTAGTTAAACTAAATATTATAGTTATTGATACTTATCAAGGAATCAAGTGGAACCAAGGGTTACACTGGAAGCTGGGACCAAGATGGGACCAATAACAAAAGGAAAGCTACGGATAAGAACCGTGGAAAGAAGGTACGGCAAGCAAGTACCGGAATAAGAAATTCGATAACCGCGGATGGGAAAAAAATTGATGCCCAAGGGCGAGGAACTACTGGGAAATGTCAAGTGTGCGAGAGGAAGCACAAGACTGATGAATGCTAGTACAAGGAAAAGAAATGTTACAATTGTGACAAGATGAGACATTCGCAGTGGAAGTACCAAGAACCAAAGGAAGCTGAAATTGCTCAAGGAGAAAAAGATGATAAAAGAACCGGTAGTGGTTGTGGACGAGTGTTACCATGATTGTCAAGAACACAAGAGCCACAAATGATTTTGTTGAAGATACAATTCAACTCTATTCTAGTGATGTGTATGCATTGTTTGATTCTGGTGCTACGCATTCAATTATTAGTGCTTATTAGGCAAAGAAAATGAACTTGGAACCTTAGGCGTTAGGATTACCTCTGGTCATAGATTCTCTGACGAGAGAGTCAATTCCTATTTCATATGCATATAAGTGTTGTCCTTTGAAAATAGGAGAAAGAGAACTCGAGGTTGACCTTATCGAGTTAGGAATGAATGAAGTTGATATTATTTTTGGGGATAGATTGGTTAGCTGCTTACCATGCCAAGAAAAATGGCTTTAAGAAGGAAGTGTATTTCAGATTACCATCTGGAGAAGAGTTTTATGACCAAGAATCGAATCTTAGACCCCAAGTGAACTTTATTTCGGAGATGAAAGCCCGAATGATGTTAAGAAAAGGATGTGAAAGCTTTTAGCCAATATTAGTGAGAGGGATAAGAAAGAAGTGCGTATAGAACCTCTTTCAGTGATCAGAGATTTCAAGGATGTGTTCCCAGAATAATTGCCTGGAATACTGCCATAAAGAGAAGTGGAATTCTCTATAGATTTGGCACCAGAAACCGTACCAATACCTAAGGCACCGTCAGAATAGCGTTGACTTAACTTAAAGAACTGAAGGAACAGTTACAAGAACTATCGGATAAAGGTGTAATTGTATTCATTAAGGAGGTTTTGATATATACACAGACCAAGGGAATGCATGAAGAGCACTTGAGATTAGTGCTGCAAATTCTGAAAGAACAACAATTGTATGCTAAATTCAAGAAGTGCAAATTTTGACTAGAGAAAGTGGTATTCTTAGGACGTGTGATATCTAAGGATGAAGTTGCAGTGGATCCAACAAAACTAGAAGCTATGGTGAATTGGGAAAGACCAACCACAATTAGTGAAATAAGAAGTGCCTTGGGATTGGCTGGTTACTATAGGAGATTCGTTAAAGGATTCTCTAAGTTATCAGGACCGGAAATTAGGTTAACACAGAAAGGAGCAAGGTTCGTTTGGTCAGAAGAATGTGAAAAGAATTTTTAGGAACTGAATCAAAGATTAGTGTCTGCACTAGTTCTTACGTTACCATCTGGATCAGACGGATTTGTAATCTATAGTGATACTTCGCTTAAAGGATTAGGCTGCGTATTGATGCAAAATGATAAGGTTATAGCCTACGCGTCAAGGAAATTGAAAAACCGTGAGAAGAATTACCAGACTCATGATTTTGGTTAGCGACAGTGGTGTTGCATTAAAGATTTGGAGACATTACTTGTACGGAACGACTTGTCAGATTTATATGGATCATAAGAGTCTTAAGTATATTTCCACCCAAAAGGAACTTAATATGAGGCAAAGGAGATGGTTAGAATTACTTAAAGATTATGATTGTACCATTTTATATCACCCAGGGAAGGCCAATAAGGTGGCTGATACCATGGAACCTTGGCAATGTTGATTTCTAAGGGGGTAAGAGTATGGAACAAGATTGAAATTACCGGTTTAGAAGTACGCGTTAGTGGATATTTAGCACGATTGAGCGTGCAACCTGCACTTTTGATTAGGATTAAAGAAGCACAAGGATTGGATGAAGAAAGGGATTTCCTCATGGGCAAAGGACAAGGCAAAGACCTTCGTATGGGCGAAGATGGAATCTTAAAGTATCAGTCAAGGATATGGGTACCAAGTAGTGATGAGCTAAAAAGGAAAATCTTAAGGGAGGCTCATTGTTTGAAACTCTCCGTACATCCGGGAAGTACGAAGATGTATCGAGACCTGAAAGAATCATTTTGGTGGAACGGTATGAAAGGCGACGTGGCAGAATTCGTGGCAAAATGTTTGATGTGTCAACAAGTGAAGAGTGAGCATCAGAAGCCTGTGGGACTACTACAGTCGTTACCCATCCCAGAATGGAAATGGGAACATATTGCAATGGATTTGGTAGTTGGATTGCCAAAGACACTAAGAGGAATGAATGCTATATGGGTCATAGTGGATCGATTGACCAAGTCGGCTCACTTCTTAGCGATCAAGGTGACAAACTCGCTAGAGAAGTTGGCTAAGTTATATGTTGATGAAATTGTAAGGCTACATGGAATTCCAGTTTCGATAGTGTCTGACCGAGATGCTAGGTTTACGTCGAAGGTCTGGAAAAGTTTGCAACAGGCATTGGGGACGGAGTTGACAATGAGTACAGATTTCCACCTGCAAACGGATGGACAGTCAGAAAGGTCAATCCAGACTTTGGAAGACATGCTAAGGGATACATCGTTAGATTTGCAAGGCACATGGGACGAACATCTACCACTAGTGGAGTTTGCGTATAATAATAGCCTTCATGCTACTATTGGTATGGCTCCGTATGAGGCACTGTATGGACGCAAATGTAGATCACCTACCTGCTGGGATGAAGTAGGTGAAAGGAAGTTAACTGGACCAGAAATTGTTCAAGTAACCGCAGACAAGGTACAACAAATTCGCAAATGATTGTTAACGGCGCAAAGTAGGCAGAAATCGTACGCAGACAACCGACGACGCGACTTAGAATTTCAAGTGGGAGATCATGTATTTTTGAAGATCTCACCAACCAAAGGTGTCATGAGATTTGGTATAAAAGGAAAGTTGAGTCCAAGGTACGTAGGACCATTTGAGATCTTGGATAAGGTTGGAAAGGTGGCGTATCGATTAGCTTTACCACCTGTACTCGCTGGGGTGCACAATGTATTTCTTGTATCAATGTTAAGAAAGTATATGTCAGATTCAAGTCACGTAATTGAATAAAAGCAGCTAAGGCTTCGAACGGACTTGAGTTACGATGAGAAACCGATTAAGATTGTGGATCGGAAGGACCAGAATCTACGAAGACGAGTTATCCCGTACGTAAAGGTGCAATGGAGCAACCACTCAGAACGCGAGGCGACATGGGAACTCGAAAGTGAAATGCGGGAAATGTATCTCGATCTCTTCGAAAACTAAGGTACGTTTAGTTTGGAGGACCAAACTCTTTTAAGGGGGTAAGAATGTAAAGACCCGAAAAATTAAAAAAAAAAATTAGTATTATTTAATTAGAAAAATAATTAAAATAATACTCCTTATTTAGTTGGACTTGGATTTAATTAGGTGGATCAAATCAATGAATTAATCAAGTGGGCTAAGTTGTGGGCTAATGAGGATAAAGGGCCCAATGAGGTGAAAGCCTAGCTATAAATAATAAAACCTCCTCATTATTTTTCCATAATCCTTCATTAAACAAAGAAAAAAAAAAGTCTAAAAACCCTAGAAAGAGAGAGGGCGACGGCGGGACTGAAAAGAGGGGAGAACAGCCGGAATTTTGGTCTTCTTTGGCCAATATTTCTTCACCAAAATCAAGGTAATGTGATACCCTAAACCCTAGTTTTCGTTTCGTTCAATTCGGAGTAAAAATGAATTAGTTATGAATTTTTGAAACTCTAAAACTATTTTATTCTAGGTTGTTCATTCTTAGATTTTAATGGTTTACTCTTAGAGCCTAATGAATAAATTGAGGGTTTGAATAATGGGGAATTATTGAATGATTACAATAAGGTAATCATAACCCTAAGTTTTCTTGATTCGGAATAAAAAGGATTTAAATCTAAAACAATTAGTATGATTTGAATTGTTTGATTAATTAGTATGTGAATTAAATGATTTGGGTAATGTGTAGAAAATAAAAAGAAGAACAAAAACAAGGTTTTGAACCCCATAGAGAGTAGGCCGAATGGCCTAGGTGTGGTTGGGTTGTGTTTTTGTTTAATTGTTAAACTTTTGGTCTATTTTGAAAAAGCATAGTTAGTTTTCAAACTGAAAAAGGGACCAAACTGAAAGTTTTAAAAGCTGAATAGTTAAATTCTGAATTTCAGTTAAGTTAATTCACTGAACAGTTAACTAAGGGACTAAACTGAAAAGTCCAAAGTTTCTGAGGGACTGTTCTGTAAATTTTAAAAGTTGAGGGACTGTTTTGCAATTATTTAAAAGTTGAGAGACTATTTTGCAATTATTTAAAAGTTGAGGGACTGTTTTACAATTATTTAAAAGTTGAGAGACTGTTTTGCAATTATTTAAAAGTTGAGGGACTGTTTTGCAATTATTCAAAAGTTGAGGGACTATTTTATAAAATTCTGAAGTTAAGGGACTTCTTTGTAAATTTTAGAAAGTTAAAGGACTTTGTTGAAATTAAGAAAACCTAAAGAACCTTTTTAAATTAAGGAGAAGTCCAAAGACTTTAAAGAAGTTATATAAAAGGGAAAGAAGAAAAATAACACTTTGGTATTAAAAAGAATACTAAAAGACTTAGGTTCCAAAAATAGTAGGGTTTCGAATTTGAAAGCTTCTGAAGAAGGAAACTTCCCAAATAAAGAAGGTTACCCAAAAAAGAGGAGGGACCGTAATTAGGAAGCTATCAAGGAATTAGACTTCCATAGAAAGGAATGAACCTAAATTTCCTCTTGAGGAAAGATCTATAAGAAGAAAGTTTCCAAAACTAAGAAACTGATAAATTATGAAAGTTTCCTAAAAATAGAAAATTAGTTAACCAGTTAAGGTGAGTCTAAGAGTAACTCATAGGTTAACTAAGGAAAGGAAGTATAGGTACATAAGAAGTAATAAGTAATTACTTGTGCCTAAGTTATGTTATTACGTGATTGTAGATTTCGTGTAAAGGCGTTGCTTCATGAAGGAAAGCAAAACTAAGGTAAGGAATTACGATCTTAAATACTTTTGAGTATCAATTTCATTAGAAACTCCATCGAGTCTTTTCAAAACATGAATACTATCTGTGGCTGGTAGTGCTTTTATAAAATACTCCTTTGAAATGTATCGTCATTGGAAATTCTCTATTCTATGATATGAATTTGTTCATGGAATATCTGCAAATATTGAAATTGCTATGTGTGTTCGTGTACCTATGAATGCACTGTATGTATTGACTGGTATGCAATAATATATGCTAGTCAAGTTATACTATGCTTAATGTAAAGTAAGTGTAACGGAAAATCGACATCAATGTAGGTGATCGAGATGGGAATACTCAATGTAGGGTATAACCCATGAAATTATGCTTAAGGTAAAGCATGTATAATGGAACTCGACATCAATGTAGGTGATCGAGATGGAAATACTCAATGTAGGGTATAACCTATGAAATTATGCTTAATGTAAAGCATGTATAATGAAAACACGACATCAATGTAGGTGATCGTTGTTGGGAGTACTCAATGTGTAACGACCCTAACCCTAGGCACTAATTTAACACCATATTGTGTGCTTTTAATATTATGGTTAATATTATGTGATCATTTTATATTTTTGATTTTTTTTATTAGGATAAAATGATAAGAAAATAAATAATGTTCTAGAGGAAAAATAATAATTAGAAATAAATAAAGTAATAGAATGTAGTAGTAATAAATGGACAAATAAAATGTTGTGGATTGGGAGAATTAATTTAAAATAATGAAAGAGTTTTGGTAAGGAATAATTGAGGTAGGGGACAAAAATCCCCAAAACCCTCCCTCACTCTTCCCTTGGCCGGCCCCCCCCCTCTTCATTTATCCATCTATTTACTCCATCTCTCTCCATCATCCTCCTCATTTCTACTCTTCACTTTCTCTCTCTCAATTTCCATGGAAGACCCTTGTGAAAGCTCTCCTTCCAAGACTTCTATCAAGTTCATTCCTTGGCCATTTTTCAATCAAGTTGTCCTTTTGTGCTTGGAACATCTAAGGGAGTTTAGCAAGCTCAAGAAATCAATGATCCATCTCCTAGTCCAAAGTAAGTTATTATGATCTTTCCTTTCATTAAATGTTCATGGATTAATAAATGTTGTTGTTATTGTTATATTGATTTGGTTGAGTACTTGGAAACTCTCTTGAAGTTGGGATTTAATAAAGGACCTAGAATGGTGCTCATTGTTCTTGGAAGTGTTAAATAATGAAAGAAATGGAAGGAACTAGTTTAGAATGGTTGGAATCCTCTTTGAAGTTAAGAAATGGGTAAATAACATAGTATGATATTATTGTTAATGGAAGTAAATTTGGAAGTATAAGAAATGGGTGGAGTTAGATTTAGAATGTTAAATCTTGAAATGTGTTAGTAAAATGGGTTGGAAATCATGTGATAAATGATCTAGGTTATATCATTTTGGGTTTAAATGATTTAGGATGAGGTTGTGAAGTATGATATTGTTTATGAAAGTTGATAAAAGGGTAAGAAGATGGATTGATTAGATTAAAAAGGGATTACATGGAAATCTTGAAAATTGGTAGTAAATTGGGTGGAAAATCAAGTGGAAATGATCTAGGTGTGGGACTTGATACCTTGGAGATTTAATGAGTTAGAAGTAAGTAACCAAGTTAGAAAGTTCCTTTAGGTTGATAACTTAGAAGGCACTTAGTGGAAAATTGGGATTCTTGGAAAATTGTGATTGTTGTTGTCAGTTGTTACCTCGGCTTCGGGGCCGAGGCACGAGTCGTGCCCCTTGGAACGAGTCGTGCCTCGCCCAAATCGTGACCACGAGTCGTTCTTTAGAGTTCCAATCGTTCTGAGTGACTTAAGGGAGTGAGCACGAGTCGTGCCCAGAGGCACGAGTCGTGCCCTGGCCTGGTTGCACATCAAATTTAGAGCTGTTTAAACCTAACCAAACTCGAACCGAAATAGAATCTCTTTAACCTAGATTAAAGTAGAATACTTTGGCTACACATTAATATCCTAAGTGATCAAAATGGAATTGGGGAAGTACTTTAAATGTTACTTGGAAAATGCTAGTTAACCTAGTTTGGTAACTTAACGTAAAATGATTTCAACTTGGTAGAGTTAACTGGGATCCTTATAGAGATCATATATTATTGTATAATGACTAAGTAAGATAGGTTGATGATATCTCCTTATCTTACCGGAGTATTTATTCATGGATTGTATTATGCTTAGCGTGTTACATAAATGCTGCACTCTGATTATTGGTTGAACATGAGTATATTTTACCATGTTGATATATTGTTATCCCTTTTTGTGGAATTTATTCAAGTATCTATTATGTGCTTGATAATGTTGAATACTTGATATAGTATTGCTATCTTCATGATATGCTGTTGTAGTATGTATCCCTACTTTGGATCATACAATGTTTGGTTAAGCAAGTATGTTATTACCGTGCTTAGTTATGTAAATCCAAATTTCGGTATTGATTTAATTGTTTGTTGGGCAATGTTATGGATTTATAATGGCACCGAGCCGAGTTCATTATAATTCATACATTGCCGAGTTTGTCCCCCTTGTGTGGGATTTGTGGGCTAGCATCTCCTTTTGAGGGAGATGGTCTAGTTTTCACCGGGGATACGGCGTGTGTCCGAGTCCCCGCAGTACCGTTATTGTTCATGGTTCCGGAACCGCTTCATCGATTCTTCTTTGCTCGGATGTGTATATCCTTTTGGAGATGAAACCTTGGCTCGGTATCCTTCTAAGTGTTACTTTATCGTACTTATGTGTTGTGATATATTCATCTTGAGTGGTCGTTGTCTCCAACCCGGTATGGGGACGGTTGGCGACGAGGAGCCTCTCGGGTTATATGAATATGTCTTTTGATGTGTTGCCATGCTACGTGTTGCATCTTGTATGGCATCTTGCTGCATCCATAATAGCTTGCTGAGATTTATTCTCACCCCTCTCCCCTTTACTGTTTTAGATTCCGAGACAGGTGGACCGGCCAAGTAAGGGCGGTGAGGAGTTCGGAGGTTATATTTCGGGATTTGTCGGGTTTGATTAGATGGGTTTAGAAAGTGTACGTTGGTATAAATCATTTACGGAAATTGTATTATTAAACCTTCATTTATTGTTATAACCGATGCCTTTTTGTAACTAAACAGTTTCGTACTTTCTAAGTTAGTCAATTATTTCCCCATTGTGAAAAGGAGTAGACTTATTTTCAAAATGGTTATAATACTTATATTTATTTTGAAAGTTTAAATAAAGTTTTTAAAAATTTAGGATATTTGGGTTAGTTTGAGGACGCTCCAACTCGGGACACGTGTAGGTTCCGGGTCGGGGTCCTCACAGTTGGTATCAGAGCTCGGTTAGAATTCTCGGGGTAGAGTCTAGGCGAGTGAGTGTGTGGTAACTTACGTCGAGAGTATTATGCAGAATTTGTTCAAGGACAGAAAATGATATTGACCAACCGAGGAATCAAGGAAGGGTGAGTTATAGAAAGATAGATTTCCCCACCATCATTTGAGGTATTTTACCTGTCTCAAGAATTAGGGTTCATACTTTTATAAATCCTCGTGCATTCGTTCTCATGTGGCATTACATTTCATCTTTATGTGCATAATTGACCTAAGAGTTGCCTTATGTGTTGGAGGTTCTGCTCCGATGGGGTCGTACCTCGAATCATCCTTAATTATCTTGGTAATTGTGATTAAGTGGGCATGTATTGCCGGTGGATTTGGTCGAGTTACCTATCCGTGAATCATCGATATGTTAACCTGAATTAATTGAGTAGTTGTTGTGTTTGAGGAGGACTGTCGCAAGAAGCGAGTCTCCTTATCTACGTTTGATTTACCTCCGTGTATAATTGAGTCGGATAAATTATTAATTGATAGTATGTCACATATGCGTAAATGTCGGAAGTAGGACCTAAAGAATGTGGAGGTTATGTGTTATATTTAAGTAGAAGAACCTTGAATTATCTCATGTGCGGTGGTAAATGAATTTGTGAACTCTTAGTTGAGGTTAGGTATATGACCTAATTAGGAGTGGTTTATAGTAGTATAACATGCGTGAGTATTTATACATTGGTGTCTCGTGGTAGAGACTAGGTATATGAGACTAGTATTGGAAGTGATAGTCTAAGTGAGATTATATGAGTTATAGAATGTCGCGAGTACAAGATCTTATAGAACTAGTATAACCTTGCCTTAGGTGTTATTAGTGGACTAAGTGGTGTTTTCTATGTGAGTTTCAAAAATGGGTTTTCATCAGGTATCATACCAGGACATTGAAGCTTTGAGTTGATATAAGGTACTATTTTAGTATTCGGATTCCTAGATAGAGGACACTAATTGGGATGATGGACTTGATGATTCATCTTGGGAAAGTATTTGATAAAGAAGATAATTAGCTTAGCGACACTCCGTAGGGATGAATTAGTACTATATTGAGGAAAGATGATACTTGGTGGTTAATTATAAGGTTATAGAGATCTTAAATAGGTAACTATGAAGGATAAGTATTCGTTAGCACTTGTTGACAATTTGTATGACTGATTTTAGAAACTAGTAGGATACTAAATGGTTATTAGTTGAATTTTTCGGAGTATTACAATTACAGTGAAATTTTGCTTTGAGGATGTACTTAAGACAGCACTTATATCTAGCATGACCGTTTTGATTTGTGGATTGTGTATTAGTTTTGGGAAGGTAAATAGAGTAAATGCGAAGAAGTATAATAGATGCAGTTATTGGTGACTTATAGGATCAACTTCGGAAATGGGTAATGTATGTATATATGGTTTGTTTTGAGGAACGATTATCATTAATTGAGAATATAAAATGAGGATAAATTTTATTGGAAGGCAGGATACTTTAGGATGATTACACCGTATAGGTTGACTTAGTTGCGCGAATCATATAAGGGATTGGTGTGATGCTTGGAAGATATTTACGTTATACGAATTTTGAGTTGTTGATGGTTATAGGGAGATAAGTTAGATTATACCGTTAATGTTTAATTGAAATTTGAGGATGATTTACCTAGTTTATAATCTTAATGATTGTTTTAGTGTTATTCATCGGAGATAGTAATAATATTGCGAGATTGTGTTTTCTTGTAAGAGAATTTAATTCAGTATAAATATTATGAATGGTGGCTATACTATAATTAGAGGTCGAACAAGAGTATTATGTTGGAATTGTTTAATTGTGTTTTAATAAGTGAAGGTGTGTGTTGAACTTCGGTGTGAGCAATTGTGCTCTTCAGGGATAAATTGATTTATTAAAGTCAGTAAACCGTATTTGTGTACATTTAAAATACGTGAGTAATTTAACTATACGCCACCTTTGTTATGGGACGGTTGTAGATACTTAAATCACTTGAGTTATTTTGTCAGCTTATCAATCTTTTGAAAATTTTTAAATTGTGAGTGGTTTAGTTAATTAAAACTGGTATGGGCCGGTTTTAAATAAATAAACCATTCGGGTCTCTTTGAATCTCTTTTATTTTATCCTTTGGAATTCTGAAAGATGTTGTAAATTTTTGAAAGACTTGATATTCTAAAGATATAAGTTGTACTGAAGTGAGTAAAAAGGTAACCTAGTTCTCCTATAATGATTAATTGTATTCAAGTTTTGATCCGAGAAATGATTTGATAATTGTGGGGTTATTATTGTGTTGGTCACAATAGACTCGGTTTTTGTTTTGGGAGTTGGATCGGCTCCGTTGTGGGCGGCCAACCCTTCAATTTGAATATTGATTTGCCACTAGTCCTGAACATATTGGAATATTGAATGGTAATAATAGAATGTTGATGTTAGAAGATTTATTAAAATATTTAGAGTTCTAGGTTGAACTTGAGAGTTTATCACTATAAATTTTGTGATTAAGTTGCATTGGAAGGAAAGGAGGGTATGTTATTTTGTTATAGAAGGTTGAATTATATTTTCTACCCGTTATTTATATAGCTTGACGAGATGTTATTAATAAAGTCCTCACTTATGTTAGGGGATAGTTCGATTGTATAAAACTCATAGTGTTAAATGGATCGGATAGACATCGTTCGGGAAAGTCCTTTTGGGAAGGTAGGAATGCTATTAAGTTTAACCTTGTGAAAAGTTGAGGAATCATTACTTGTTGTTGATGATATGCTACGGGCATGTACAATGGATTTTAGTAGTCGATAGGTCCTACGATTACCAGTGGTTGGGTGCGTATAATAGCAATTATCATTCTAGCATTGAGATAAAACCGTATGAGGCATAGTTGGGAAGAAAACATCGATCTCTAATTTGTTGGGGTGAGTTTGGAGAAGCTTATAGGGTAATATCATATTATTATTGGAATTAGAAAATTTTGGGGAAGAATTACAACATTGAAGAGATTAGTTGGGAATTGAAGTCTGAGGTATACATGTAACCGAGGCGGGTTGATCTGTTAGGTAAGTGACGGTCAAATTCGGGACGAATTTTCTTTAAGGGGGAGTGAGTGTAACGACCCTAACCCTAGGCACTAATTTAACACCATATTGTGTGCTTTTAATATTATGGTTAATATTATGTGATCATTTTATATTTTTGATTTTTTTTATTAGGATAAAATGATAAGAAAATAAATAATGTTCTAGAGGAAAAATAATAATTAGAAATAAATAAAGTAATAGAATGTAGTAGTAATAAATGGACAAATAAAATGTTGTGGATTGGGAGAATTAATTTAAAATAATGAAAGAGTTTTGGTAAGGAATAATTGAGGTAGGGGACAAAAATCCCCAAAACCACTCCCTCACTCTTCCCTTGGCCGGCCCCCCTCTTCATTTATCCATCTATTTACTCCATCTCTCTCCATCATCCTCCTCATTTCTACTCTTCACTTTCTCTCTCTCAATTTCCATGGAAGACCCTTGTGAAAGCTCTCCTTCCAAGACTTCTATCAAGTTCATTCCTTGGCCATTTTTCAATCAAGTTGTCCTTTTGTGCTTGGAACATCTAAGGGAGTTTAGCAAGCTCAAGAAATCAATGATCCATCTCCTAGTCCAAAGTAAGTTATTATGATCTTTCCTTTCATTAAATGTTCATGGATTAATAAATGTTGTTGTTATTGTTATATTGATTTGGTTGAGTACTTGGAAACTCTCTTGAAGTTGGGATTTAATAAAGGACCTAGAATGGTGCTCATTGTTCTTGGAAGTGTTAAATAATGAAAGAAATGGAAGGAACTAGTTTAGAATGGTTGGAATCCTCTTTGAAGTTAAGAAATGGGTAAATAACATAGTATGATATTATTGTTAATGGAAGTAAATTTGGAAGTATAAGAAATGGGTGGAGTTAGATTTAGAATGTTAAATCTTGAAATGTGTTAGTAAAATGGGTTGGAAATCATGTGATAAATGATCTAGGTTATATCATTTTGGGTTTAAATGATTTAGGATGAGGTTGTGAAGTATGATATTGTTTATGAAAGTTGATAAAAGGGTAAGAAGATGGATTGATTAGATTAAAAAGGGATTACATGGAAATCTTGAAAATTGGTAGTAAATTGGGTGAAAAATCAAGTGGAAATGATCTAGGTGTGGGACTTGATACCTTGGAGATTTAATGAGTTAGAAGTAAGTAACCAAGTTAGAAAGTTCCTTTAGGTTGATAACTTAGAAGGCACTTAGTGGAAAATTGGGATTCTTGGAAAATTGTGATTGTTGTTGCTGTTGTTACCTGTTCTGGGCCGAGGCACGAGTCGTGCCCCTTGGAACGAGTCGTGCCCTTGGCCCAAATCGTGACCACGAGTCGTTCTTTAGAGTTCCAATCGTTCTGAGTGACTTAAGGGAGTGAGCACGAGTCGTGCCCAGAGGCACGAGTCGTGCCCTGGCCTGGTTGCACATCAAATTTAGAGCTGTTTAAACCTAACCAAACTCGAACCGAAATAGAATCTCTTTAACCTAGATTAAAGTAGAATACTTTGGCTACACATTAATATCCTAAGTGATCAAAATGGAATTGGGGAAGTACTTTAAATGTTACTTGGAAAATGCTAGTTAACCTAGTTTGGTAACTTAACAGAAATGATTTCAACTTGGTAGAGTTAACTGGGATCCTTATAGAGATCATATATTATTGTATAATGACTAAGTAAGATAGGTTGATGATATCTCCTTATCTTACTGGAGTATTTATTCATGGATTGTATTATGCTTAGCGTGTTACATAAATGCTTTGCACTCGATTATTGGTTGAACATGAGTATATTTTACCATGTTGATATATTGTTATCCCTGTTGTGGAATTTATTCAAGTATCTATTATGTGCTTGATAATGTTGAATACTTGATATAGTATTGCTATCTTCATGATATCTTTGTTGTAGTATGTATCCCTACTTTGGATCATACAATGTTTGGTTAAGCAAGTATGTTATTACCGTGCTTAGTTATGTAAATCCAGTGGTATTGATTTAATTGTTTGTTGGGCAATGTTATGGATTTATAATGGCACCGAGCCGAGTTCATTATAATTCATACATTGCCGAGTTTGTCCCCCTTGTGTGGGATTTGTGGGCTAGCATCTCCTTTTGAGGTAGATGGTCTAGTTTTCACCGGGGATACGACTGTGTGTCCGAGTCCCCCAGTCTTGTTATTGTTCATGGTTCGGAACCGCTTCATCGACCGGCTGCCGCTCGGATGTGTATATCCTTTTGGAGATGAAACCTTGGCTCGAGTATCCTTCTAAGTGTTACTTTATCGTACTTATGTGTTGTGATATATTCATGCTTTGGTGAGTCGTTGTCTCCAGCCGGTATGGGGACGGTTGGCGGCGAGTGGAGCCTCTCGGGTTATATGAATATGTCTTTTGATGTGTTGCCATGCTACGTGTTGCATCTTGTATGGCATCTTGCTTGCATCCATAATAGCTTGCCGAGATTTATTCTCACCCTACTCCCCTTTACTTGTTTTAGATTCCGAGGCAATTGGGACCGGCCAAGTAAGGGCGGTGAGGAGTTCGGAGGTTATATTTCGGGATTTGTCGGGTTTGATTAGATGGGTTTAGAAAGTGTACGTTGGTATAAATCATTTACGGAAATTGTATTATTAAACCTTCATTTATTGTTATAACCGATGCCTTTTTGTAACTAAACAGTTTCGTACTTTCTAAGTTAGTCAATTATTTCCCCATTGTGAAAAGGAGTAGACTTATTTTCAAAATGGTTATAATACTTATATTTATTTTGAAAGTTTAAATAAAGTTTTTAAAAATTTAGGATATTTGGGTTAGTTTGAGGACGCTCCAACTCGGGACACGTGTAGGTTCCGGGTCGGGGTCCTCACACAATGTAGGGTATATCCTATGGAATTGACGGAAGTAATGAAAGTATAACTAAATGTGTAGTTGCCACACTTTCCTTGCTTACCATATATATGTACATGTTTGATTTTAACCTATCCTTGAATATACTTCTTTGGATCCGTTCATTTCGGTCGTCTCTTCATTGAACTGAAGGGACCACGTATGAACTTACTGGGCATTGTTCGCTCATTCCTTCATTTCTTTTTTCCCCCAGGATCGGAATAGAGAAGAAGGAGAACCGTCACCAGGAAGAGACGGAGCATTTAAGTATAATAAATTAGTTATTTAATGATTCCGAGTTTCAGAACTTTTATTAGTACTAGTAGTTGTACTTAGCCGTTACATTTGATTATTCTGCACCGATGTAATGGTTTGAATTCAGTTACTGTTATGAATTCGTTTTTGGGATATTATTCATGATTATGAATTTATTTAATTTTTGGAAATTCGGGTCGTTACATAAAGTAAATTAGTGATATTTTAGCTTTAATCAAATTAAAAAATATATTCCTTAAAAATGTTAAAATGTCAATTGAGAATTTATTATGAGTATGAGGGAGAAAATAAATGGATTAAAGGCAAATTCAAAGCTGACAATCTATAGTATAAATGAGGGAATGGGTGAACAGTGGTTTGAACAGTATCAAATGAGTTTTTCCCCATTTTGCCCTCATACATTTGTCCCTTTCCCATTTTTCTCTTAATTTTTTTTTAAATTAAAGGAAAAAAATAAAAAACGTGTCCTCGGACACGGGTTTAATTAAAAAAAAAAAATAACGTATCCTCGAACACGGGCTTATTCTAGTAGTACTATATATTCTGCGCCAATGTTGTAATGTACCGTCTCCGTGTCACTCGAAAATTTAAAAAATAAAGAAGTTAAAAATTAAGAAAAATATGAAAAAGGTGATGTTAGGATTTTGGTCCCAACCACAATTGCTAGGTTGATAAAGATGCAAGCACAAAATAACAATAATAGCAAGAACAATAAAATACGAAACAAAATTGGAAAAACAATGAACACAAGAGATTAACGTGGTTCACCAACTTGGCTACGTCCACGGGCGACGGAGAATCAATCCACTATAATCAAGAAGAGTACAAGGAGAATCAAGGTGAAAACCTTTCACACAATCTCACAATCTCTCACAATACAATAGTGAATAAACAAACTTGTTTCTCTCTCAATCTCTCTCTCAAGGCTGCGGTGGAAATAATGACAAACAATCATATTTATATGTAGGGCAAACATAGACAAACTTCACACGGCTGCACACAGGCCCGGCCCATGCTCAGCAAACAACGCCGTGAGGCGCACGCCTCAAGGGTGCCAGGCGCCCGCCTGGAATGAGGTAGAACAAAGCCAACCCTCGGCATACGATGCGGCCACCTCACAAAGCTCATGCGGCCGCCTCAAGACCAAAATCCTAACAATTGGTAGGCCTTTTGGGAAGTTTTCAAGAGCAAATCCGTGCGGGCTGAGCCCAAAGCGGACAATATCATACTAATGTGGAGAGGTGGGGATGGTCGCGGTCCCTACAAATGGTATCAGAGCCATGGTTCGAATGTTCCGGCCTGGGTGGACCGTGTGTGTGCGATTATTGTGGTGGTGGGATTCCCTCTTGTGTGACCTTGCGGATGGTCTTGGTTTGAGGGGAGGATTGTTGGGGTGCAAACCCAATCCCACATTGACAATTGAACAAAGTATTATGCAGTTTTATAAGAAAGCTGCACTTCATTAGTATGAGGCCTTTTGGGAAGCTTCCCAAGAAGCAATCCGTGCGGCTGGCAGCGACATGATATCATCTTAATGTGGAGAGGTGGGGATGGTCGCGGTCCCTACAGGTGATATGTTGGATAGAACTCATTACAATCCATTTAAATTTCGGGTTAAACAAGTCGGGTAATTAACGAATTGGGTAAGTGGGTTGACGGATTGACCTGTTAATTTTATTTTTCTGGACGATCACTTTTATGATTTCGATACATTTTATTCACGGGTAAAGAGATTGGGTCGAGTTGAGTAATTAACAAGTTGCTCATCCATGATAATAGGCAAGTCGGGTGAAATGCTAATGAGACGAGTCGAGTTGAGTAATTAATTAACGAGTGTTGGCAACGGTTAAATGGATAACAGAGGAAAATGAGAAGCCTAAAAATTGTCGGTAGAAGTTTAGGAACAGAGGTTTTCCCATTCCCACCGCAACAAAATGCACTTGGATGTTGACACCTGCAGGTGCAACAATTTTGTTTTGTGATTTCCAAAATCCATACTAAATCCTCATAATATTTCCAAAATAAACTCTTAGAAAAAATCAAATCTTTCTTAAAAGTAGTAAGAGAATGTAATAGATTGTCAACTCAGGAACATCATATGTCAACGCATGGTCAACCCTACGATTATTCCACGTGTCATAACATCATTCATTCAGAAAGATTCCCCTTCTCCGCTGCTACTACAAGACGCTCCTTCCCCTACACCCCTTAATCTAATACACCGCCACCACACTAACCCAACCTACATCTCACCATTCCTCACCGTTGATTGGCCAGAGCCCAAAACATAATTGGTCCCACGTCAAACAATACAACGACACGGGTACAGCACATATGAAAAAAAATTGGACAAATTAATATCTTGGTCACTGAATTATCGGCTAATTTCTTAATGTACTCACTGTTCTTTTGTTTTTTTATTATTCCACTGAAACTTTTTAACATTTTTTAAATATTACCATTCTATTCAATAAATAGTCAAAAATTTAACGAAAGTTAGTTATATGATCTCACGTAGCTAACTTAAATTAAGTTTTTGACCACTTTTTTAACTTCTTATGTGGGGTTTAGGGTGAAAAACCCCGCCTTTACATGCACGTGAGCTTCACATGTCTCAACTAACCTAATAAAGTCGTCAAAAATATAACCCATATTTCTCTGTCACACCTTAAATCGGATCAACTATTTGGGCACAGTAATTAAGGAAAAGTAAAGTAGGAGGTGATGGAAAAACTTAATACTACAAATCCATGTATAAACCCTATAATGGCGCAGAACAAAATACTATAGAAACACATCATCCAGTTATCATCAAAAATTATAAAAGGAACGAATTACCTGGATCTATAGATGTAACGGATTGAAGAACATGATCGAAGATTTTCGAGTTATTTCCAATGATTCGTAAGATTTTTAGGTTTTCATTTGACAATAAGGAGCCAAAAGAATAAATCAGTACATTTATTGGGGACCATAACCATTTATTTGACCTAATTTGTTAGCCCGCCCATTATAGATTAACATCTATTTCCTTTAGTTATCTACATATATTTATAATAAATTCCATACTTATAAAAGATGACTTGTACCTTCTATAATCTTATTAGATCATTTTAATTAGGTCCAATAACCTAATATATAATATGACCTATACGATTAGTTATAGTGTACACACGTATGCGTGCTCAAATACTTTATTTATTATACATATAAATGTGTAGTGAATAAAAAATTCCAACAATAGGGAGGTGTTGTAAGTATGAAAAGTAAAATAAGGGAGACTGAGTGGGAGGAATATTAAGTTTATTGATGTTGTGAGTATATTAAAGTAAAGTAGGAGAGAAAATGAGTGTAAGGAATACTAAAAAATCTTTGCCATTTTGGAAAGTCCGATTTGAGGTGGGACGAACGAAAATAGTAAAAAGTCAAGTTTAGGTGAGACGTAGGGAATATTAGTTATGTGAGGTTACAAGACTGACTTTTGTTAGGTTTTTGACAATTTGTTGAACTGAATGAATGCTGATATGAAAAATGTGAAAATTTTCAATGAGCTCAATCAAAAAAATAAAAGAACAATAAGAAAATTAGAAATTGACATACTCCTTCTTTTCGTTTCGGCCTATAGCTCAAAAAATAAAATAGTTGAAAAATTAAGAAAAAAAGTGAAAAAAGTGACTAGAAACCGCATCAACTAAGACTATGATCCCCTTCGGGTCTCTCTCACTCTCCGAATCACATCCCCTTCGCCCGACTGTATTGTAAATGTAGATGATTGGGTAGTAGAGAAAAACAGGAGTATAAAATAGCTAGTGACTAATTATTGTGATCATTAGACTACCCACAATGGGTAGATGAAATGGGAGATGAAATCCCATTTCATCTACCCATTTCCTTGCAATGGAGGTCGACTGCTTGGTTGAATGGATTAACGGGATGAAAACTTTCATCCCGTATGAAACCTTTTTTTTTTTTTTTTTTAAAAAATGGACACGTGTCGGCTTGGCATTGGAGGTGCATTAGGCGCGTGTGACTCACGCTCCCATTTGGCGCGTGACGCTTACGGTTTTTTTTTTTTTTTTTTTTTTTTACGAATTTGCCACGTGTTGGCTTGGTATTGGTCCGTCCTTTTTTATTTTTTCACCCAATTATTTAAACTCAATTATCTCATAATAAATGATTTAAAAATAAAAAAAAAAATTCACCAAGATTCATCATTTTTTTTTCCCTACAAATTGATATAAGTTTCATTTGATTTGGACACAAAAAAAAAACACTTAGTTTTCAATTTGGGCTGAATTATTACCTAGTAAATTGATTTTTTTTTTAATTTTTTTTTTCACCAAAATTCATCATTTTTTTTTCCCTACAAATCGATATAAATTTCATTTGATTTGGACACAAAAAAAAAAACACTTAGCTTTCAATTTGAAATTTGAATTATTACCTAGTAAATTATTATTTTTTAATTTTTTTTTCACCAAAATTCATCATTTTTTTTCCCTACAAATCGATATAAGTTTCATTTGATTTGGACACAAAAAAAAAAACACTTAGCTTTCAATTTGGGCTGAATTATTACCTAGTAAATTGAATTTTTTTTTAATTTTTTTTTCACCAAAATTCATCATTTTTTTTTTCCCTACAAATCGATATAAGTTTCATTTGATTTGGACACAAAAAAAAAACACTTAGCTTTCAATTTGGGCTGAATTATTACCTAGTAAATTGATTTTTTTTTTTAATTTTTTTTTTCACCAAAATTCATCATTTTTTTCCCTACAAATCGATATAAGTTTCATTTGATTTGGACACAAAAAAAAAACACTTATCTTTCAATTTGGGCTGAATTATTACCTAGTAAATTGATTTTTTTTTAATTTTTTTTTTCACCAAAATTCATCATTTTTTTTTCCCTACAAATCGATATAAGTTTCATTTGATTTGGACACAAAAAAAAACACTTAGCTTTCAATTTGGGCTGAATTATTACCTAGTAAATTATTATTTTTTTTAATTTTTTTTTCACCAAAATTCATCATTTTTTTTCCCTACAAATCGATATAAGTTTCATTTGATTTGGACACAAAAAAACACTCATTTCTCAATTATCCTTCTTCATTTTAGCATTTATTTTAAAAAAATCATTATATTTTTTTACCTATAAATTGATGCAATATTTTTTTAATTAAGTGTGAAATATTTTTTTAATTATAAATAATAATAATTATTATTTTACTAATCATAAAAATAAAGAATATAAATGAAATAAAATAAAAGTAGTGGGGTATAGAATGATGAGTTGGAGGGAGTTGAAATTTAGTTTAAGTTAGCCATTGGAGTGGGGGTAAATGAAATGGGTAGATGAAATATTAGGTGGATGAGAAAAAGTGTAAAAAGTGTTAGATGAAATGGGGGAGTGGGATGAAACCACTGTGGGTAGTCTTACATGTGAGACCTACAAATAAAAAAGTTAACAAAAAGTTTCAATTTTGAAATTTTAACTTTCGATTTGAACAATCTCTTGTAAAAATTTAAACTTTCGATAGGGGCAGAGAATAGTTTCGATAGGGGAAGAGAATAGAAGGAGAAAGTATAGTTTAGTGACCAAAATACAAAAAAAATCCCTCCAACTCTCCAAGTATGTCCAGTGGGGGACTGCTTGAACAAGAAACGCAAGATCGCCGCTTAATTTTGTGTGTGTTTTAGGTCCTGTCTTGTCGAGCGTTTTTGTTAAAATTGAGATTAAAAAACTCAATTTTAACAATCCCTCATTTGTTGTGCCCCCACCTTTTTCTGCACTTTTTTTCTCTCCAATTCTTAGCGTTTTCTGCGGCTGTAGTCTCTCTGGCCGGTCTGCTCTTTCACTCCCTTCACTAGAGAGAGGTACATTGTTCTAAACCTGCATGTTATGTAATTTATCATGGGTTGATTGATTTTTTCTATGTTATTGGTCTGATCTTATTGGAATTCATTGAATTTTTGTGGGGAAAGATTGGATTTTTGGCTTTGAATTGAGGGTTGGATCGATGTACATTGATGGGTTTTTGTTGATTCCTTTAGGGTTTTAGTGAGCTATGTGTGATTGATAGATTTTTTGTTTAATTAACAATTGGGTTTTCGGAATTGAACTTGTTCTGATATGGGTTTTTGATTTTATGTAGGTTGGGTGATTAATTTAATGTTATTTTGCTTGTGTGTTTTGGGTCCCTTATTATATGAAGAATTTTCATCTTTTTGAAGTTCTGATATTTCTTTTATGTTATTGACTGGCTGAATTTGGGTGGTTTTACATTTATATTTTAGAAAAAGATAAGTTAGGTTCAAGCTGTGGGTCTCCCAGGTTCTTATTTATTTATTTAAAATTATTTATTTATTATTATTTGGGCATGTGAAGAGAAGTGATAGGCATGGTTAATGTGCAAAATTTGTTTCCTTTGGTTTGTGTTGTTTTCCTATTCAGTTTATGATGAACTTTACATGATTTTCTTGGTTTGATTTTGAGTAAGAGCATCCACAATAGTAAAGCTCTTATGGCAGCTTTTTTTATATTCCCTATATGCCACATCATGATAATTAAAAAACTAAATACCTCAAGCAATATTTCATAATGGTAAAATCCCCTTTTCAACTCTTTTATGGGTCTCATAAAAAGCATAAAAAGCTAGCACTTTGTAGAAAGAGCTACTTCTTACTAAGGAGCTCTTTAGTGAGTTACACAATGGCAAAACACTATGTCGTACCCAAAAAAAAAATGGCTGCTGCCATCTTTTTGTGATTGTTGCATTTATTTTTATTCACACTCCATATTAGGCTCTATGAACAGAAGGGCCTTAATTTTGGAAATTCATTTTATGATTTCTGCAGCTTCTCTTGAATTTGTTGGGAAAGATTGGATTTTTATTATTGCATAATTTAGGTCATTATGTTTACTTTATATGCTTATTTAGGTATGTATTTTCAAGGGGACTTCTAAGTTCGGGTATGTGATTGCATATAATAGGATGACATTGGGATGCGTGTGATGCACGTCTTTCAATACGCATGCACGCGTGCACACACAAACACAAGGGTATGTCTGAATTATATCTTGAGTAACTTTATAAGTGCTACGAAGCCCCGAAACTCTGGGGCACTCATCTCGTAGGTCTCTAAAAGAGTCTGATGTAATTGTTAAGTTGAAGGAACAAAAGTGGGAGTAAAAATTAAAGGTCGAGTATCCCAATTGAGTGATTTTTGCCTTGAATAATGATGGGCTTCGGTTAAATGACCTCTTTTCTTCTTGATGTTTATACATTCATAAAGATTATACTTTATAAAGACTGCTTATCTGAAACATATGTTCACATACTCCCAAGCTGTTGTTTTCAGACATTTCATGTTATCAAGCTGAAGTCTTTGTTCCTTGGATATTATTATAATTTAGGTGGTTCAGTTTGGGTTTGACCAAAACCTGTCCTTGCCGCAAACCCTAGCAAGTCCTATGTCAAAGGATATTTACGAATATCCGTTTGCGTGCGGATTTGTGGATTTCTTTTTTCTTGGCTATTCTTTCTTTTTAATTTTGCATTGATTAAAGTTCAACGGGACATATTATTCTCTTCTTCTCCCTTCTTTTGTATTCTTCATGATTGTGTTCTCTTCGTGTTCTTCTAAATTCAGTATTCCTATAACTCCATGTCTTTCAATTCCCATAAACGCAGAAGTTTTTTATTATCTTTTCACCGATTTTTTTTTTCTAAACAAGGTCGGGACTCGGGAAGTTAGTGATAGAAATTAAACTGGCACACATATTCTTTCTCTTGATGTGTTTCCATTAATGCTATTTAAGGATGAACAGTTGAAAAACTGTTTCTCTTCAACCCATGTTCGTTTATCTTTTCATGTGCAGAAACAGTAATATATTTTTTATGAAATAAAAACATATCCTTAAGATAGTATACTTACAGCTGCGATCTCTACAGAGATGGCGAAGGAGGTATCAGATGATACCTCGTCTATGTCTGCTCAAGATGTAGCCAATGACTTCGTGAGGCAATACTACCTTATACTACATTTATCCCCTGAGGATACACACAAGTTCTATAAGGATAATAGTGTCATAGCTCGTTCAGGATGCGATAGCACAATGACCGTATTATCAACCATGAAGGTACATTCCTTCAAACAAGTACTCACGAGTAATACTTTTTTAAGTAATTAGATTTACGACCTTGTATTTAATACCAATTATTGTGGAGTATATGTATGTTTGTATACACACACACACACACACACACACATATGCATGTGTTTCGAAAGCGTTTGATACGTGGAGACTGAGCATTAACGTGAGTTTTTGATTGTCTTGGATCAGGACATTAATGACATGATTATGTTCTTTGATTATAAGGAATGTACGTCAAAGATTGATATCGTGCATGCGCAATCTTCTTTAAATGAATCTGTGCTAGTAGGAGTTACCGGTCATTTGACTAGGAAGGATAACATGACAAAGACTTTCACCCAGACCATTCTGTTGGCACCACAAGCCACTGGCGGCTACTATGTAATGAATGATTTTCTTTTTTATGTCGACGTTAAAGAGACAGTTAGATCCCTTGCTTTATCAGTTGATGATGTTCCCGTAAATGCTGCAGCTGCTCCATTGGCCCAAGATCCTGGTAGGTCGAAAATTAGCTTCCCTTTTTTGAGGTTGTGGAATCTTCTTAAATGTGTTTCTTATTTTTGATTAGAAATAATGTCATTTTTACCTATTGTCAGAACCTACTCAAGTTCCGGAAACCAAGAAAGTTATTGGGGAGATCCCCAAAATATCTGATCAATTAGACAGCAAGAATGTGGTTGCTAAAAGTGAACCAACTGCTAAACCTAGTTCGAGCAAGAAGAATGTGGTCCCCGTACCTAAGCCGGTTGCAATTTCCCAAACCGATCCAGCCAAAACATCATATGCTTCGATGGTGAGTTCTTTGTACCGTTATAAAGCATCCCTTGAAATATTGTTCTTCATTGGAGTTTACTAAATATTATTAAATAAATTGTGTAGTTGGCTAAAGAGAGTGAGGCTACTACTACTGCCGCTGTAGTTGTGAGGGTCAACCCTGGTCAACAGTCTAGTTCAGGTGCCCCTTCAGTGTCTAAACCTGCTAGTCCCCCTATCAAAGCATCAGTCTCAACAAGTAATGGTGCACAGAGGAGTATTAACTCTCCTGCTGATGGTATGTTATCTTACTTCATCAATAGAATCTGTATGAGACTTATTGTTTTATTATTAAGCTTTTCTCTTTAATTTCTACATTGAACTTGTTGCAGCTAAGTCAGTTCACATTCGTGGTTTGCCTTACGAGATAACGGATGAAGAACTCATTCAGAGTTTCAAGAAATTTGGTGTTGTTAAAGAACGTAGTATTCGTATCAAACGATTTGAGGTCTGGTTTAAATGTAGTTATATTCATCTTATTTCAATCATAATTTTCTTATTGACAAGATGACACCCTGCTTAATATGTTTGCTATGTTCAGGACGGGTTTTGTTATGCGTTTTTGGAATTTGAGACAGCTAAGTCTGCCCATACTGCAGTAGAGGCACTTTGATTCTTCCTTCAACTCTTTTCTTTTTCCAGTTTTATTTCTTAGCTTTCTTGAGTTTAAGACCTAATGTCTTTTTTGTTTATATTTATTTAAACAGACTGAGATAGCGGTCTTTAGAGGAAAGGAGGCTCAAATCCAGTACAAAAAATCCTCCAACCAAAACAACCAAGGCAAGTTAAGATTTTTTTTTCTTACTATATCTTTGACATTTGTTTGATATGATATACTCCCTCCGTCCCATAGAAATGTAGAATTTTTGGCCCGGCACGGAGATTAAGGAAAAAGTGATAAAGGTAATGTGTTGTGAGTGTAAAAGTAAAATAGGAGAGAGAATGAGTGGAGAGAATAGTAAATTTAAAAAGTGTTGTGAGTAGAGAGAAGTGGGTCCCATTTCCATTTTGGGAAAGTTATAGATTATTGTGGGACGCCGAAAATGGAAATTTTATAGATTATCGTGGGACGGAGGGAGTATTTTCTTTCGTTTTGTCATTTGTTTCATTTCTCGTTTGACCTATTAAGATTGATACTTTAGTTGTATTACTGAAAGTGGACCTTCAATGTGATTGATATTACCTGAAGCTAGAACCAGCTAAAAGACCGAAATGGCTTGAGCTCAACTCAACTGTGTTGGGTTTGAGTTGAGGTCAAGCTGATTTTAGGCTCTAAATATGAACGATCCCAGCGAGGCTGTCTCAAATAATCTCTGTAATCACAATATATAGAACTTATATGTATAGATTAGCATATCATTATCTCAGGTTCAAGTAAAGCTTGTCTTAGACTCAAAACACTCAAAATATCGGTTGTGCTCGGCTGTAATCATGAAATATAGTATAGGCTATGTATGTATAGATAAACACTTTGACTATTGCATTATGCAACTGACTTTTGGTCTATTATTTGTCCTTGCAGCAGGTTACAATAGGGGAAGGTCCCCATCTGCAAGAGGTGGATATTACAAAGGTCGTGAAAACATTGTTGAAGGCCAGAGAGGTGGCAGATTTGAATCAGGCCGTACTGCTCGTGGGTCCTCGACAGGTTGCGATGAGAATTACCGTGATCAAGCTCGTGGGTCCTCCAGAGGGCGATATGACAATAACCACCAGGATCAAGCTCGTGGGTCATCTGCTGGTGACTCGTATCAGAGGCAGGGTTATCAGAACGGAGGAGAGAGAGGGTTCCGTTGAAGTGATGGAAACTAGAGTTTTTGATTTGGAAAATTTTCTTTCTGTTTTCCCCTTGATATTCTTTGGAGTTTGAACAATATACAGTGGCCAATTTTTATTTTTCTTTTTCACAGCTAAATTTTAGGTGAAAGGTTAGTTTTTATTAGAATTAGAAGAAGTTCAAGTGTTTGATGTAATGAACAATTTAAGGCCTACCTTAAATGACATACTCCCTCAGTCCCAATAAGACTCCCTCCGTCCCAATAAGAGCTGCTCAATTTTTGGGTTGCACGCAAATTAAGAAAATGAGGGGGGAATAAAAATGTTGTGAGTGTAATTTGAAAATAGGAGAGAGAATGAGTGGAGGGAATAGTAAATTATAATAGTGTTGTGAGTATTAAAATAATGTAGGAGAGAGAATGAGTGGAGGGAATAGTAAAGATTCATTTGCCAAAAAAGGAAAGTGAAAGCTATTAACGGGACATCCAAAATGACAAAATGGAAAGCTACTATTGAGACGGAGGGAGTATTATTTTATATCTAAAATTTTATGAACTTATTTTGTGCCCTAGCATTATTGCTCATCTACCTAATATGTATTTTTTTTTTTAAATTAAGTAGACTATTTTTTATATAACATGATTTAAACCATTTGGTTAATCTAAGCCCAGATTTACTATGTTGTATTTTTTTCCCCAATACTTTAATTGATTAAACAATAGTCATTTTAAATTTAAGTTTAAATGAACTTATCGTAATGTCATATTTGTGGGAAAGGGTGAAGTATAGTGGTACATTGTACATTCCCTCCGTCTTGTCTTATACTTCCTCCGTCCCACGCGAATGTGGACTAACTTTTTGGGTGTGGAAATTAAGAAAAATTAATGTAAGAAAGAGAAAAAGTTAAATGATAGAGCATCTTTACCATGAAGCTTCATTCCCATTTCTCTCTCCTCCACCTCAGCTCCACGTCATCAGTTATTAAAAACACAACTCCAAACAATTTTATCTCCATTCATGACAAAAGTCATCCCACCATATTTTCTCTTTCCTACTCATTTATATTACATTTATTACTACTATATATAATTATTTCAATATTCTTGTATTTTTATTATTTTTTATATGTTAATTGTAATTTTTTTAAAAAAAAAAAAAAAAAAAAAAAGTAATTTTTCCATGCCGTGAAGCATGTCTTCTGACAAAACCAATTTGACAACTTTTATCCATGACTTTTAGCAAGCCATGAATGGGAAATGACATATTTGCCAAATCATCCATGACTTTTGTAAAAGTCAGGGATGAGGATGCTCTTATGAGTATGAAAAATTAAATAGGAAAGAGAATGAGTGGGAGAAATAGTGAGAAAAGAGAATGTTGTGAGTATAAAATTGAAGTAGGAGAGAGAATGAGTGGGTGAAATAGTGAATATTCTTTGCCATTTTGGGAAGTTCGCATTCACGTGGGACGGACCAAAATAGAAATAAGTTTGCATTCACGTGGGACGAAGAGAGTATAGTAATATACTCAAATAATATTAACAAAAAATTAAGAAAAAAAGTTAAAATAATACTCCTTCCTCCCACCTCAAGGTTTAACCTTTCCTTTTTGGGTCGTCCCACCTCAAGGTTTAACTTCCTTAAATGAAAAGTTTTTCATATATTTATACCCTTATCATCTCCATATATTTACAAAAAAATCATTCTCTCTCCTATTCTCTACCACACATTCTCTCACTCATTCTCTTTCCTATTAAATATTTTTAACTTTTACATTCTCTCTCCTATTCCCTACCACACATTTAACTTTTACATTCTCTCTCTTCAAAATTTCTACCCACTTTAATTAAATTTCTTAAAAAGCATGTCCACCTCAAGGTTCAACCTTGAGGTGGGACGGAGGAAGTATAATTTATTTTGATTGTATATAGTTGGATAGCAAATAGAAAGTGAAGTGGGTAATTGTTATAACTATAACAAATGAGTTTCATTTATATTTTGAAACTCATGCTGGTTACTTTGTAATGCTCAAAATATACATTTTTTACTTATTACTATGAGACTGTTGGTGATTTTAGTGTCATCAACTTGTTTTATTGTAATGGTGATTTACTAAGAGATCAATGTGATTCGTATTAGACTCGGATACGAGTAAGGGAAAGTGTGGAGTACACACTCGTTTGAGCTAAAACGAAGTCAACCTCGATATAGAAGTAAAAGTTAAAGGGTAGCTCTTTTTCTTTGATCGGTATGAGCAAAGACACGGCCATGCGATTCATATGACACGGCCGTGCGAGTATGAACAACACGGCCGTGCGGTTCATAAGACACGGCCGTGCGGTTCTGTACGAGATGCCTTTTCAAAATGAAGAGACACATTGCTTGGCTAAAGTCATGTCTTTTGATTGTACCCTTTAACTAATACCTCCCCATCCGTATATATACGAGAGATTGATCTCGGTTGTACATATATGAAAAACACAAGAGTGAATTACAACAATATAACGAAAGCAAAACAATTCTCAAGTTTTGATTTGTTCTCTTGCCTAGAAAACAAATTGCGTGATTGTCTTATCCCAATAAAGATTTTGTGTAACCCAGGCATTAAGGGTCGAAATACTTTATTCGGAAAGTGGATTATACACGATTCAATCACATATCAGGCCTCCGTATCAAGATCAAGACCCTATGTTTCCCCTACAAACGAATAAAGTATTTGGTGATACTCGTAGCTCTTTGTGAAGGAGATGACAACAAAGTTTGGAAAGCTAGACAAGTTTGAAGGGCAAGACTTCGGACGTTGGCGAAGAAGATGCACTTCCTTTTAACTACATTAAAGGTGGTGTATGTTCTTTCTACCCCTATTCCGGAATTGCTTGAAGATGACAACTTGGAGGCAATCGGACGTAGATCAAAGTGGGAAAACGACGAATACATCTGCGAGAGGACACATATTAAACGGTATGTACGATTCTCTCTTTGACATCTATCAAAATGAGGAATCTGCTAAAGAGTTATGGGATTCTCTTGAATCCAAGTACATGGCAGAGGATGCTTCTAGTAAGAAGTTCCTTGTGAGTAATTTTAATAATTACAAAATGGTCGATTCAAGACCTGTCATGGAACAGCTCAATGAACTCCTTAGAATCCTTGGACAATATACACAACATGGATTGAAGATGGATGAGTCAATATCCGTTTCAAGTGTGATTGATAAATTGCCTCCCTCCTGGAAGGATTTCAAACACACCTTGAAACATGGTAAAGACGATCTATCTTTGGTTCAACTTGGAAGTCACTTGCGCATGAGGAATCTCTTAGGGCGCAAGAAGATGATAAAGGCAAAGGAAAAGAAGTTCTTTGGACCCTCGATCAATATGATTGATGAGGGTGGAAACAATAAAAACAAAGGAAAGAAACGTAGTTTCAATGACAATGGTTCTGGTCCCAACAAGAAGCCTAAATTGGCATGTTGGAAGTGTGGCAAACCGGTCACTTTAAGAAGGATTGTCGTGTTGGAAACAACAAGAAAGGCGCAAGCACAAGTGGTTCGGGAAAGGGGTCTAAGGACCATTCTCAAAACCAAGGTCGAATTTAATTCATAGTTGGAGCAGATTTATTAAAAATTCTGTTTCAATAATTTCGAGGCATTTTATGTGCGGGATGATGCTATTGCGTGGTGGATTGATTCGGTGCCACTTTGCTCATGTTTGTAAAGATCGTTGTTGGTTTAAGACATACGAACCAATGGAAGACGGATCTGTCCTTTACATGGGTGATGACCATTCCGCTCCTATTCAAGGAAGAGGAAGTGTGGTATTGGAATTTAGTTCGGGAAAAACGATTTCTTTGTTTAATGTTTTATATGTACCTAAACTTCGTAAGAATTTAATTTCTCGGTCTGTCTTGAACAAGTGTGGTTATAAACAAGTTTATGAATCCGATAAGTATATCTTATCGAAGTCGGGTGTATTTGTAGGATTTGGTTATTATAACAATGGGATGTTTATGTTGAATTTGAATAAAATTCTTGTTAACTCTAGTTCTGTTTATATGACTTCCTCTGTTGTTGTTAATTCCTCATTATGGCATGCTCGGTTAGGACATGTGCACTATAAAAGAATTCTTGAAATGTCCAAAGATGGTTTGATTCCTGTTATTGATAATAATACGGAAAGGTGTAATACTTGCATGTTAACAAAAATCACTAGGAAACCTTTTAAAAGTGTTACAAGGAATTCGTAAAACTTGAATTGATACATAGTGATTTATGTGATTTTCATGCAACTCCATCTTTAGGCAATAAAAAGTATATTGTCACTTTTATAGATGATGCCTCTAGGTTTTGCTATATTTATTTGCTGCATGCAAAAGATGAAGCCCTAGATAAATTTAAAATTTATAAAACTGAAGTTGAACTTCAACTTAATGGCTTGATTAAAACCTTACGTACGGATAGAGGTGGTGAATATTATGATCCTAAATATTTCCAATCCGTAGGGATAATTCATGAGACTACGGCTCCTTATGTACCACAACAAAATGGTGTGGCCGAAAGGAAGAATAGAACTCTTGAAGAAATGGTTAACGCCATGTTGTCTTACTCGGCTTGAGTGACGGGTTTTGGGGTGAAGCCATGTTAACGGCTTGTCATCTATTGAATAGAGTTCCTAATAAAAGGAACAAGATTACCCCATATGAGCTTTGGTATAAGAAACGACCAAACTTGACATTTTTGCGAGTTTGGGGATGTAGGCCGTGGTTAGACTTCCGGACCCTAAAAGGAAAAAGTTGGGAGAAAAAGGTATTGATTGCATCTTTGTTGGATATGCTTTGAGCATTCCAAGGCATATAGGTTTTATGTTATAGAACCTAATGAATTCATTTCTATAAACACAATTATAGAATCAAGAGATGCAATCTTTGATGAGAATCGTTTCTCTTCGATACCTAGACCCAAGGATATTATACCAATGTCATTTGAATCTCAAATGGATGATCATTCAATTGATGTACCAAGTGAGACACCCGAACCTCGTAAGAGTACAAGAGTAAGGAAAGCTAAATCATATGGTTACGATTTTCAACTATATTTAGTTATGGGATCAAGAGATCAAATTGAATCTCAATACTCTTACCGTTATAGTATAGAGGAGGATCCAAGAACCTATGATGAAGCAATAAAATCTCGAGACGCCGGTTTTTGGAAAGAAGCCATCGATGATGAGATTGGTTCTATTGTGGAAAATAATACATGGGTCTTGTCCGATTTACCACCAGCCGTAAACCTTTGGGGTGCAAATGGATCTTCAAAAAGAAGATGAAAGTCGATGGAACTATCGACAAGTTTAAAGCTCGATTGGTAATCCAAGGCTTTAGACAAAAGGAAGGGATCGATTACTTCGATACCTATGCACCGGTTGCTCGTATCACTACTATTAGATTTCGATAGCTTTGGCGGCTATTCGAATCTATTGATCCATCAAATGGATGTCAAAACAGCATTCTTAAATGGTGATTTGGAAGAAGAAGTGTATATGAAGCAACCTGAAGGATTTGTTATGCCAGGTAATGAGCATAAGGTATGTAAGTTAATTAAGTCATTGTATGGGCTGAAGCAAGCACCTAAAAGTGGCATCAAAAATTTGATGAGGTTGTTTTGTCGAATGGTTTTGTATTAAATCGATCAGACAAATGTGTATATAGCGAGATTTGATGAATCCGGTAAAGGTGTAATCATCTGTCTATATGTAGATGACATGTTGATTTTTGGCACTGACCAAAATGTAGTTGATAAAACTAAGAAGTTTTTGTCATCAAAATTTTCAATGAAGGACATGGGAGAAGCCGATGTAATTCTTGGTATAAAGATTAAACGGATGAACAAGGGAATTGCAATATCACAATCTCATTATATTGAGAAAATTCTCAAGAGGTTTAATTGTGATAATTGTTCTAAAGTTAGTACTCCCATGGATCCTATTGAGAAACTTGTATCAAATCTTGGTAAACCTGTGTCACGGCTCGAATACTCAAAAGCCATTGGCGTTTGATGTATGCTATGACGGGCACTCGACCTGATATTGCTTATGCGGTTGGAAGATTGAGCAGTTCACTAGTAATCCTAGTAGACAAGCATTGGCATGCTATAACAAGGGTGTTCAAGTACTTAAAAGGTACTATGGACTATGGTTTGTGTTATAGTGGACATCCTTCTATATTAGAAGGTTATACCGATGCTAGTTGGATCAACCAAGAAGATTCATCTTCTACTAGTGGTTGGGTGTTCTTACTTGGAGGAGGTGCCATTTCTTGGGCTTCCAAAAAGCAGACATGTATTACACATTCTACAATGAAATCTGAGTTCGTAGCATTGGTCAGCCGCTGGAAAAGAAGCGGAGTGGCTTGAACTTGATATATGAGATTCCATTATGGCCAAAACCGATATCACCAATGTCTATCCATTGTGATAGTCTTGCCACCTTGGCTAGGGCCTATAGTCAGATTTATAATGGCAAGTCTAGACACTTGGGTGTCGACATAGTATGATTCAGGAGTTAATCATGAATGGTGTGATATCGATTGAGTTTGTTCGGTCGCAACAAAATTTGGCCGACCACTTGACGAAGGGGTTAGCCGGCAGACTTGGTAAATAAGTCTGCAATGGGAATGGGATTAAAGTCCATTTAATCCTCTAATTGTGAGATACCCAATTCCCTTCTAATACAACGTTAGAAGCTTGAATTCAATGTGGAAAGCTCGCGATTGGAGATTGGAACACATGTTATTATTTCCCCAGGTATGTGTTCGACACAAGTAAAGGTTAGGTTGAAGAATATCTTCTTAATAGTTCCTTTGAAAAATTGCAAATGCGGGTGCAAGATTAAAGGAACTACCTATATGGACATGAAGTTTTGCCGCTTCAAGAAGCTAGGACTTGGCTTCCTATATGTTCAATAATGGATATGGACACATGGCTTGTAAAAGTGTCAAGATTAAACAAAGAGAATTGTACCGAACTTATGTGTATAGTATCTTCAGTATTCATATGAGTTGACGGGTTCAATCGTTACGACACCCCGATTCTCGAGTATTTGAAATGTGTATTATACTAAGATGAAAATTCAATCGCAAGACATTTTCATTTATGCATTCGTTTGTTTCGTTATTTATACAGTTTAGTAAATCAAAGGATTACACTAAAATGGAGGGGATTTGTTGGTGATTTTAGTGTCATCAACTTGTTTTATTGTAATGGTGATTTACTAAGAGATCAATGTGATTCGTATTAGACTCGGATACGAGTAAGGGAAAGTGTGGAGTACACACTCGTTTGAGCTAAAACGAAGTCAACCTCGATATAGAAGTAAAAGTCAAAGGGTAGCACTTTTGCTTGATCAAGTATGAGCAGCACGGCCATGCAGCTTCATATGACACGGCCGTGCAGGTATGAACAACACGGCCGTGCGGTCATAAGACACGGCCGTGCGGTTCTGTACGTATGCCTTTTCAAAATGAAGAGACACATTGCTTGGCTAAAGTCATGTCTTTTGATTGTACCCTTTAACTAATACCTCCCCATCTGTATATATACAGAGATTGATCTCAGTTGTACATATATGAAAAACACAAGAGTGAATTACAACAATATAACGAAAGCAAAACAATTCTCAAGTTTTGATTTGTTCTCTTTGCCTAGAAAACAAATTGCGTGATTGTCTTATCCCAATAAAGATTTTGTGTAACCCAGGCATTAAGGGTCGAAATACTTTATTCGGAAAGTGGATTATACACGATTCAATCACATATCCGGCCTCTGTATCAAGATCAAGACCCTATATTTCCCCTACAGAGACGAATAATAAGACTAAGGGTGTTAAAGAGTTTTGAATTTGGCCGGTGAAAAAGGCCATTAAGCAAATTTGAGAAGATTCTAGATCTGAAAGCTCACCCTGCCATTTACCTACTCGGCTATTGCATACCGTGGCGAATCCAAAATATTTTGTAAGAAAATTCACAAATATACTATAAAGCTTAGTATGAAAAAAATGTTTGATATCTGATTTTATCCTAACCTGATAGCAATAACTGAACAACTACACACATAAGTTATTAAAAGGTGTTACTTCCACCCCTTTTCACCTCATGTGTCCGCCCCTGATTGAATATCAAATCATAATCCTAAATAGATAAATTTTCGCTTTGAGATAGTGTTTCAAAATTAATCTTTTTATTAGTAGCAATACTAAATTAGCCTAATTATGGAAAAGTTATGTAGGGTTAGGAAAGTTAGGCTAACAAACACCATAACTGAGGGTAGGTGTCTAGTTGCCATGCCAGCATCTCCTTTGGCGCAATATTTTATGGAAATGGAACCACTGCTGCTTCAGTCCCACAAACTAAAAAGCGAATCATCATTTTTAACCATCATTATTTTAGAATAGAAAAAAGGATTTTTCTATTGTATACCCATAAAAACATAATAAGGATTAAAAAAAATTTTGTAATGTGTGTCAAATTAATAAAAGTATTAATTTGACGCATATTAGAAGAAAATCTTTTAAAAATTCTCTTGTAATGTGTGTCAAATTAATACTTTTATTAATTTGACATACATTACAAGAAAATCTTTAAAAATTTATTAATTTGACACATATTACAAGAGAATCTTTAATTCTTATCATGTGCCTATGGACACACAATAGAAAAGTCCTAGAAAAAAAATACTTTATTTGCTTTGAAAAGTATATTCTATTCTAATTTTTATATTCAACTCGATCTAACTAATCACAATTTTATGAAAATTTATTTATCTTTATAAAATTTTAAAAAATTGTATTGATCCACCATTATAAATATCATCAATAATAATTTTTAGAATTATATAAGAATAATTATATTTTCATATATTTATGATCAAAATTAGATTAATTTAACCATAAAAATTAAAATGAGACAAATTTTCTGAAATGGAGAAAGTGTGTTTTAGGATCAAAGAATACTATGATAAGGAAACATGAACACCAAAAGCAACAATCTAACCTAAATAGCGTGACTTAATATTTTTTACATCGATTATTTTGGATTAAATATGTGCAGGTTTGAATAATTAAGATATTAAAAGTGAATTAAAATATTAAAAGTGTATCTAAATTGTATGGATTTTGTTCTTAGTTCAATCAAAATAATATACTAAACAACGAAATAGAAATAAAAGCGATGAGTTATACTAAATTGATCTAGTCCAACATCCACACCGGTACGAAGGCACAATAGGCCTAACAAAACCCTCTTCATGTTCCGCTGACGGGCGGATGACCACTTGCACACTAGATCGATCAGAATCATGGTCTGACCTAATAAGGCCGCGACCTAACTTGGTTCGACCAAACGACCACACCTTTATGTATCTCTGCCTTTCTAAGGCAATAGTTCAGGTCGACCTCACCCACATGAGCGATCCCGACCAAGCATACCAACGTCGCACACATTACTAATAACAACCTCATATATTCTCGTAGGCGATTAATCCATATATTATCGTCGTGTTTATAGGATTTACCAACAAATATCCTACTAATCTGATATAAAAATTTACCCCTAATCATCATCAAAGGGTAAGGTGTTTATACACTTGAGATTCTAGTCAATTCAGTTTGTTAATACACCTATACTAATACTCACGCTGTAGGGTATTAGCCGGAGATTGTATCATCTAATTGTTTGTTTGTGATTTTAGGTTTTAGATGCCGAATTACAACTTAATTGCTGTAATAAGGCTAATTCAGACCAATTTCTACATCATCATATACAATATTTTGGAGATTAAAACATTGAAATTTAATCCAACATTGGATCTAAGATAGATTTATTTACATAGGAAAGTACTCCCTCCGACTTATAATAAGGTTCTTATTTTTCTCTTTGCTCTCTGTTTAATAATAAAGTTTTTAGTTGTTTAGTTATTTAAAATGGATAATAAGATTTATTTGTCATTTTCAAAATAAAATTTCTTATCTACTTTTTCTTTCATGCTCTTTTATATTTACATATTAATTTTTTTATAAAGTCATATTAAAAATCTTATTATGGGACAAAGGAAGTATTAATGAAGGGAAAATAATGTTGATTGAGTAAGGATGGGGAGTATAATTCAGAATTTTTTTCTCACTTAAGTCCTTTTTAAAATTTTATTTTCAAATATGATTCACTGTTCAAACTTTTGCCCGGAATGTCCCACTTTTGTAAATCGTTAGACCGTGAAGCGATTTTAATATTTTTAATTTTAAACTCGCCAAACCATTTAGCGAGTTTATTTATTTTTTATTTCCATTAATTATTTTCTGTAATATTAAAAAACAAATTCCCAATATTAAAAAACAAATTACAGGAAAATTAAACTCGCCATTTCATTTGGCGAGTTTAAACGAAAATTAAATGAAATCGCCAATTCAATTAGCGAGTTTAAAGGAAAGGAAACTCGCCAATTGAATTGACGAGTTTGTATAAACTAGAAATCCCACCAGGAGCTAGCAGTTTGCTATCCACCTGCAAAATATACTCCCTCCGTCCGCCTAGTAAGTTCACACTTACTGTTTACACGTTAATTAAGGAGGGAGTATTATATTGAAAGTGTTGTGAGTGTGAAAATAAAATAGGAGAGAGAATGAGTGGAGAGAATAGTAAATTATAATGGTTTGTGAGTATTAAAATAATGTAGGAGAGAGAATGAGTGGAGAGAATAGTGATTTAAGGTTTCTTTTTTAGGAAAGAAACAAAGTGTGAACTTTGTAAACGGACGCCCAAAATGGAAAGTGTGAACTTTGTAAGCGGACGGAGGGAGTATACACAAACAACAAAACCAACAAAACAAAGCTCATGCATACAACAACAAATATAAAAACAAACTAAAAAAACTTTCAAAAAACAAACAAATATATTACAAAAATATTGTAATATACTACAAATATTCAATACAAAAACTACTAAACTAATCAAATCTCACTTCTTCTTCTTTCTTTCCTATGTTTTATCATAAGTAGATTGAGTGAATTTGTTTACCGGATGTCGTGACCTAGACCCCTTTCTTATGTCAGCCTGTCTCTGAAATTCCTCCCTCTGAGGTTGTGTAATGCCCTCAAAGTAAGTCCCACCAGAAGAAGTCGAATTCGGATCGGAGAAGGGTTGGAACAATGCTTGTGACGTAGATAGAGGAACCCCAAAAGCACTTCCACTCCCCGAAAATTGTCCAAAACCCATAGTGGGTTCAGGGGGAGGGTCTAGCTGGGCATTCCACCCATTCCCACTCCTACTCCCATCCCCCCACATACTCCCACTCTCACTCCCACTAAATTGACTTTGAGTCCACTGTGACCATTCAAATAGCCCATCATCCTGGGTCTGGGCTTGAGGCTCTGGCTGTGGCTGTGGGTCGATGTGAGGCTCTGGCTGTGGCTGTGGGTCGATGTGAGGCTCTGGCTGCGGCTCTGGCTCATCATGTAAGTTCATCCTCGGCTGTGCCTGTCTGGGTGAACGATGTCCACGTCTACGAGGCTGTCTAGGTGCCACACCCTGGGTGCGATCAATCGGTACTGAAGGTGCTTCAGCCTCAAGCCGTTGCTGCTCTCTCACATGCGTGAGAGTGTGTCTGCAATCCTCCGCACCTCAAACCGGGACGGACATGGCGGACTTTGCTGCTCCTCATCCCTAGTAATGCCAGCTTCATTTGTCACATGAACATGATGTAAGTTTTGTACCTGTTTTTATAGCATAAATTATGAGAATGAGACATAATTTAATAATTCGAAGTAAAAAAAGTAAGGTGATTATAATGAGAATAATTTAAGAAATGCTTACCAAACCCTCCAAGAAAGGGGCCATTGTCCGGTAACCAATATCCTCTACATGCACTGGGTTTTGGACAAACAGGCACGTGATCCTCTTATACCAAATCATGTAAGGATGCGTATAATGCATGGCCTAAACCCCCATCTGCCCGTACACCACTCTATCCCGCCGTTGTTCCCAAGCTGCTATAAATCGCTGGTGTCGGGAACCCCAAACGACACGGCTGTTCTCGCGGCGGTCAATCCTGTGCAACTCCTCCCTGTGTCACACGGTTCTGGGATCCCCTGCAGTATGCTGAACTGCCTTAACACGCGATCAGGGTGGTGCCACTCTACCTTCTCAAAACAGATCAGAGGGACTCTAGACCTCCAAACAGCCTCTCCCTGACGACAATAAGCTGGATCCTGTCGATCTCTGTATGGCATCCACACAACCTGATCATCCTCCAAGTGCGCTAGCTGGTCTCGATAGCTGCGAAGGTTGTGTGCAGTAACATACTTCAGAGATAACCGTCCAATCTACCTGAAATTCAATAAATGGAGAAGTATAAGTCAAAAGTTTCAATATGTAGTAGGTGACAATAACATTTCAGATGAAAAACTCGTTAATAAATGTATACCTGCACCTCAAGGGAAGGTTGCCCTGATCCTCATTTGGCGTAAGAGAAATAGGTTGCGTACATAGCAACCTATCCCATGCCTAAAGCAGTATCAAAAAAATATATGAAATATTATTAAAATATATGATTTCAAATAAAAAAAAAGAGAACAACATCATAACGTTTAATTAAAATGTTATAGCATACCTACAGAATATTTAGAAATCCACCACACTGGCTAGTGTCGGGGTGAGTGGCAGAGCAAAGTTCCCTATATAAAAAGGCTAAGCATGCACTACCCCAGCTGTACATATGTATCCTCTCAATATCTCTAAGTAAAGGGAGATAAAACAGCTTCACCTTGTTGTTAGTACGATCTGGCATCACATTAGCCCCAAGGGCTATCAAAATATAGGCACGCGTATACCTATCAACCAAGTGTGGGAGGGAATCAGCGGGAAGGCTACCAAACTCAGAAAATTGTGTCCTCAATCACTAATCTTTAAACTACTACCATCAAATGCTGCATCAGGTGGAACAGCACCTAGAAGCTCCGCACATAAGACCCGCCAATCTGGAAGCACGGCAAACCTGAATCAGTAACGGGTAACCCATCAATCGACAACCCCAAAAACATCCCGATATTCTCTAATGTGATGGTCATCTCACCAACATGAAGGTGGAAAGTATGGGTTTCCGGGCTCTCAATCAACGCCTCAAATAATGCCCAATCATACTGCACTCTCCCGATGAAATGAACTCCTAACCACCCAGCCACTGCTAATCTCTCCTAGATAACGGGAGCTATAACATGTGGCACGGCTGCACCACGACGAAATGATAAACTCGAAACGTCACGATTTTACCAAATATATCGGGCTCGGTGGGAGTGCTGTAAAGTCAACACGGAAGGATCAAAGGGCCCAGGATCAACAAAAGTATCCATCTGTTAATCAAAACAACACAAACACAAGTATTATTTTGACAAATCAAATACTCTTGGAAGTGTTATGTTCACAAATTAATACTCTAAATTCATTTGACAAATAAAATGAATAAACAAACACTCATTTGGAATGGAGAGAGTACATAGAAACATGGCCACTTTGTCTTTTGATATTTATTGTTAAGGCTAGTTGATCCCAAAAGCAAAGAAATAAATGGCAATGGACCTTATGCAGCATAAATACACAAGAAACAGGCAATGGAATAACAATATTTTAGAGCAATAGTATGGATGAAATTAAGAGTAAGAAGCAAATAAGTGTTAAAATAGGTCAGCTTCCTTCATAGATCAAGAGGGGCATCAAAGAGCAAAAGTGCCATCCATCGTGATATGGAAAAAATATATTCAATCATACTCTTCTGACAAGAAACCTGTAATTGTAATCCTTGACACTATGGTTTTCAAAGAGGATCACTGATAAGACAATGAAATCTAAACAGGGAGTAAGCAGAGCACCAAATGGAATTTCTGCAGTTTTTACTGTAAACCATTTCTTTTTTTATTTTCCTGTACATTTCTCAATTCACTTCAGTTTTACCAACCTGAGTTTTACCAGAAACCAATATGCTTCTATTTACATCTTCAACAAATATTATAGGGACTATGCCCGATAAGTTCTAAAAAAGTTTTATAATGCCCGATAAGTTCCTTTCCCATGTTCTATTATGATGTTGTATTATGTTTCGAAAATACAACATCAATTACGGCATATCTTTTGCATTTCGGCGGTGCCGTGGCCAGTCCGAAGCCCATGGACCGGCGACCAGATTTCGACCTCTGGCGACCGGATTTCGGCGATCGGTGGCCGGATTCCGGCCAAAATTTCCGGATTCCGGCAAAAATTGATCGGAATCCGGCATGCGGCGATAGCAGACGGCGGCGGCGGAGCTGGGCTGTGGCGGAGGCGGTGGTGCGGATGCAGTATTATGATTTTAAACTACTGCATAACTAAATGTTGTATCATTCATAATACAACATGAGAACTTATGGAACATTTTAATACAATGAGAAACTTAGTGAGAAGTGATTTGTTCCAAAAGGAACTTCTGGGGCAAATTCTCAATATTATACTTCCACATAAGTAAGCATCTCAGCAAACATTTTGGTGTGGACTCTGCAGGAAGTCTATTTCCTAAGGCCAGACTGATGAAACTGAATCCAAAAGCAAAGAAATAAATGGCAATGGCAATGGCAATAGACCTTATGCAGCATAAATACACATGAAACAGGTAATGGAATAACAATATTTTAGAGCAATAGTATGAATAAAATTAAGAGTAAGAAGCAAATAGGTGTTAAAATAAGTTAGCTTCCTTGACACTATGGCTTTTTTCAAAGAGGATCACTGAGGAGACAATAAAATCTAATTGGGCAAGGGACAGAGGGAGCAATCGAGCTCAATTGTGTATTCTGAATTGATAAACCACTTCTTACATTCTCAGATACACCAAATCCACCTCTCAAAGCTTATAATTCACATTGAAAAAAAAACATATAAGAACAAAAATATCAGTAATTTGTTAAAAACAATCAATGGGAAAGAGAATAAAAACTTACTTAACAATTTTAAAGAATCACTGAATCTGAATAGAGGGGCTTTGAATTTGGATGTCTTGAAATCAAATCGTTCTTCCTTCTCTCTTCTTCTTCCTTGATTTTTTTTTTCTTTCTTCTGTCTCTCTCGTAAACTCGCCAATTAGGGATCTGAAAATTACTTACAAACTCGCCAATTCAATTGGCGAGTTTCCTTTCCTTTAAACTCGCTGATTGAATTGGCGATTTCATTTAATTTTCGTTTAAACTCGCCAAATGAAATGGCGAGTTTAATTTTCCTGGAATTTGTTTTTTAATATTTGGAATTTGTTTTTTAATATTACAGAAAATAAATAATGGAAATAAAAAATAAATAAACTCGCTAAATGGTTTGGCGAGTTTAAAATTAAAAATGTCAAAATCGCTTCACGGTTTAGCAATTTACAAAAATAAGGATATTTCAGGCAAAATTTTGAACAGTAAATCATATTTGAAAATAAAATAGAAAAAATTATATAATTCAAGTAGGTGAAAAGGACATAGAAAAAGAGAAAAAGAAAAGTAAAAAGTGTTGAGAGGTCGTCTTCATCTTTGGATACCGGTTGGCCCGCAGAAAGATCATGAGCACGTGGCGTCATATGACAATTCGACACATGTTTTACAACAAACAGCTAGCGTGCTGAGTCATCAATGTACGCATTACGCCTGAAAAGGAATTTGCAAGTTGGAAAGGAATGGGTCCCACCGTTACATGTAGGGAACCACGTGTTGTTTTGCAATGGGATTTTGAAAATCTCCTGTGACTTACTCCCTCCGTCCCATAGAGCTTAGAGCTTAGGAAGATTTTATTTGGCACGGGAATTAAGGAATATTATTATAGTATTAGGAGAGAGAATGAGTGAAAGAAGTGTTGTGAGTGTGAAAAATTAAATAGGAGAGAGAATGAGTGGAGGGAATAGTAAATTATAATGTGTTGTGAGTATTAAAATAATGTAGGAGAGAGAATGAGTGGAGGGAATAGTAAATTTCTTAAGAGTTATGGAACGCCCAAAATAGAAAGTTTCTTAAAACTTATGGGACAGAGGGAGTATATAAGCAATGTCCTTTTTGTGCTTTTCTAGTATTGCCACTCTCATAAAATTAAACACTCTTTCTTTCGTTACTGAAAGTTTATTATATTTTGATTTTTATTGTTAATTTAACTGAAATTTGATTCTAATTATATAAAATTTTGATATTTTTATATAATATATTTTTTAAAATATTGATAGTAATTATAATGATAAAATAATATAATTTTTAGAATTGTATAGATATATCTAAATTTCAAAAAAAAAAACTAAAATAAAAATTAAAATGAATTGATTATGAAAATCAAAGTAGGACAAATTAAAAAAAAAAATGAAAGAGTACTACTATAATTCAGTATTAAAGAAAAATGAGTATTCACTTCGTATCAACTAATAAAATAAATGAGCAAACTCTTACAAGTGGATAAGGAATATTATGATTAAACTGGATAAAAAGTAGGATAGAAAATACTCCCTTCGTCCCACATCATTGTGAACTTATTTCCATTTTAGTCTGTCCCACGTGAATGCAAACTACCCAAAATGGAAATAAATTTATTATTTTATATTCACCCTACCCCACCCACTCATTCTCTTTCTTCATTTCCTACCACACAATTTATTCAACCAACTCCACTCATTCTCTCTCTTCATTTCCTACCACACATTTTCATTATCTTAATAATATTTCTTAATTATCGTGTCCGAAAAAATAGTCCACAATGACGTGGGACGGAGGGAGTATTGATTTTTTTTTTTTGTCATTCTACAAAATTAGGAGAATATAAATGTCAAAAAAAAAAAATTATTTTGAAATAAATAAAACAAGAATTTTAGTCTTGGACGTATCAAAAGCAAAAGGTGAATGGTATTATTAGTTTGAAATAGAAAGAGTACATTGTAAAATCAGTTTTATTACATCATCGACCAACTTTTTAAATTTAATTGAACTTTAATAAATATTTTATAAATTATTAATTTAACTTCATGACACAGAGGTTCTATTGTTGTATTAATTTATAATATATATATATATATATATATATATATATATATATATATATATATATATATATATATATATATATATATATATATATATATATATATACTCCCTTCGTCCCACATTTTTATAGACTTTTGGATTTTGCACTGGAATTAAGGAGGAAATATTATATTGAAAGTGTTGTGACTGTGAAAATAAAATAGGAGAGAGAATGAGTGAAGAGAACAGTAAATTATAATGGTGATGTGAGTATTAAAATAATGTAGGAGAGAGAATGAGTGGAGGAAATAGTAAAGATTCCTTTCCATTTTAGGAAATTATATATTATTGTGGGACGCCCAAAAAGAAAAGTTTATATATTATCATGGGACGGAGGGAGTATATAGATACATATACTAGTACATGCCCGTGTCCAAGGACACGGGTTTTTTTTTTTTTAAGGGCAAAATGGGAAAGAGACAAATGTATGAGGGCAAAATGGGAAATTCGCCGCTTGGCACTATTCATAGTACTGTAGCACCCCTTCCCTCATTTATACTATAGATATATATATATTAAATAACATGTAGATAATTATTTTTATAAATTTTTATTGAAATTAATTTATAGACGCAATATATACTTGCTCCGTTACGCTTAAAATTACAGTTTTTATTCAAAAGGTTGTCCTACTAAAACTTACACTTTTTCAAAAGAAAATTCAAATTTAATTGGACTCACGTGCATATTTACAACAACTATACATTAACTATTATGTACATCACTTTTTCTCTCATACTTCATTTCTCATACACACAATACTTATACTACCACTTACAAATGCTGAAAAAACACGTATTCATGTTGTTTTTTTTTCCTTTCTATTTAAGTCTTTTACCTTAATCTTTAATCGGGTGATCGGTCAAACGACCTAAATATGCAAGGTATTTTTACATTTTTTCAATTAATGCAATTTACTCGTTAGTGACTAATACCACCAACGTACTTTTGAATTAGTTTCAAATAATAAAATATGCTAATTTTTTCGTCAACAACATTAAAAAACTTAACAGAATATTGACATGACATATGAAGTGTAATTCACTGACAGGAGCAGGAGGATGAGTATACTAAACAATTATTATGGGGTTGTATTTTTGGATAAATGTTAAAACGCGGGGTAACCTTATATAAGATTCCTCCCAATCTACAAAAGCCTGTGCAATGCCATTTTGCTTTCCAAACCATGTCTTTTTATACGTAATTTTCTTTTCAAAAATATCACTAATGTGTGCAATAATAACTCTAAACTTAACATCTGAAACGGTCTTAATAAGACTAACTAATTGCCGACCAATAAAATTCGCATCTAGGTTGGGGTGATCTCGAATTTCTCCAGAATATAAGCAGCAATGAGAAGCCTTATACTTAGTCACTTCCCAATAGCCAAACTTTCTCCTACTCAAACGAACATAAAAATTGTATGGAATTTTTTTCAATAGATATTCAATTACCCATGTGTGAGTTGTGCTTTTTCTTACCATGAATCGGCGATTGGTGCGAATATGGTACCTTTTTATATCAAATTGCGTCTCGTTCTTTCTAGAAAAGTGTATCCTTTTAGCAATTTAATACTTCTCCGGATCACAAACTGGAAAACTAGGTGCATTATGGCAATCAATGAAACCTTTTTCTTATCAAACAAAGCAACCAATATCACTGTAAAAAGGATAATCTGCTCTCTCATACCTTCGATTTTTCGGCGCTTCATAATGAACCAAATGTGTTTACACGTCATCATCAATCGGTCCATTATCACCCTCTCCCAAATCGACATCAAAATCACTACTACCCTCCTGATATTCATCATTATCATCGTTTAGCATTTCATCTAAATCAGTGTCTTCTTTTTCTTCTTTATAATCTAAATCATCTTCAGAATTATCGTCATTAACAGAATCATTTTGGCATGCCCTATCATCATAATTTGGTGTTTGGATTGATACAAGTGTTTGTGTACTTGGACCAACCCTTGCATCAAGGTTACAACTTGGTTAATAACCATAAACAGTCTCTATGTGTAGTGTTTCAAACTCTGGATAACGTCGATTTTCAATCAATTTTACAATATAGCTGCAAATTACCCATCCCCCCAATTTAGCTAAAACATCGAATATTATATCAATACACACATTATCTTCAATACGGAAAGGAAAGTACTCACAAATCCCGCTATCAAAAGTATGAGAACATGTATAAACGACTTTCAAATCATATTGTGACCGATCTAATCCCATCTTTTTATATAATTCATCAATCAATTCATTGTATCTTCATCGATAATTAGCCCTAATTACACATTGTGGCCCTTTTTGAAAATGGGGACCATCAAATGATTGTTGATCACCACCTCCCCAATATCATATTAAAATGATTGAACCCCCGTTTATCTTTAACCCTATATTACGAAATCATAGTGTTAAAACCTAAATAACAAAATCCTAACATTTATATCTATTATATACTAAAACACAGTTAAAAACATAAAGTTTATATCTAAACACAAGTGAAAACAATGATTAAGATGATGTTAATTCACCTTGATTTTTGGTCTTCAACGATTCTGACGAAATTAAATTATTGAAGATTTGGGTTTTTTTTTTTAGAGTATAGTATGTGAGGATATGAGAATAAGAATAAATCTGGATGTGGAAATTTTATCTACTGGAAAAATGCCTTTATAAACCCGCTAAACCATGTATCGAGTTATTTGTACGCCTAAACTCGTTACATATGGTGTAACGAGTTTTTCTTTGTTACTTACACCTGATTAATTAAAACGCATAAATTCTAATTTAACTAAACTCGCTACAATTACACCTGATTAATTAAAACGCATAAACCCTAATTTAACTAAACTCGCTACATGGTGATTAATTAAAACGCATAAACCCTAATTTAACTAAACTCGCTACATGGTGTAGCGAGTTTCAACGGTAACAGGTTGAACTCGCTACACTATTTAGCGAGTTATAAAAAGTTGATAATTTTTAAAAGTAGTTTCAAATAATTATTTTGAAATTTATATTTTTAAAATAAAATTATTTGAGAAAAAAAAATAATTACTCTCTCCGTTTCATAAAATCTTACCCATTTTGCTATTTTTGGTGTCCCACTTTAAAGTCACACTTTCGGAAAAAGGAAATTTTTTAATACTTCTTTATTTATGGGACCCACTTATCATACTCACAACAACTATCCATTTACTATTCTCTACCCCAACTTCTCTTTCCTATCCATTTACTATTCTCTACCCCACCTTCTCTCTCCTATATATTCATTCTTTATTTTTCGTTCTCAACAGTAAATGAGTAATCTAATGTGAGACGGAGGGAGTATTTATTTCGGTGATCTATACAGTTAATATATACTCCCTCCGTCCCACTTCAATTGATCCACTTTCCTTTTTAGGACGTTCCACTTCAATTGATCCATTCCATAAATGAAAATTTTTTCATATATTTATACCTTATCATCTCCACATATTTACAAAAAAATCAATCATTAACTTACTATTTCTCCCATTCATTCTCTCTCCTATTAAATATTTTTAATTTTTACATTCTCTCTTTTATTCTCTATCACACATTTAACTTTTACATTCTCTTTACTCTAATTTCTAGCCATTTTATTCATTTTTTTAAAAAAATTGTGAAATTTATTCCGGAACCAATTGAAGTGGGACGGATGGAGTAATTATTTATACACAATTTTGGATTTGGGAATCAAATGAGCCACGAGGCAAAACTTGGTACGATTGACAAATGCTCAAAAAACACGTGTCCACTTTTTTTATCCTTCATAACCTTTTCGACACGCGTTTTGTACCCACAAAGTCTCTGTGTCTTTTCTCGACAAAAAAATATATTTGTCAGTCAGAAAGCACGTGTCGTCACTGCCCCTTGCCTTGTCCACTTGTCTCTTCCTTGTACGGTTGTAACTTCCTTAATTTCTTTCAATATCCAAGGGCATTTTCGACAATACAATATTGGATTCCAGTTGGTTCTTTAACAACCCCCTTCACTATCTTTAATGACCAAACAACCCATCTAAGTATTAGACTAAACTTATTTGACCACAACTTTTATTTTATTAGAAAAATGGTAACAACACATAAAGATCAAATAGTTGAATGAGTTGAAAGATATTAACTACACTTAAAATTTATTGGGTCTTTTTTTTTTTTTTTTTTTTAATTTATTGGGTCTTTAAAAATTTAGGGCTATCATTTTTATGGGGTTAATTTTTTATGAATAGTTAGGAGAGCCTTTGTGCAAGAAAATATAAAAATGTTACTCCCCCGTCCCGTTCGAAAAGACACAAATTTTCTTTTTGGGTATCCCATTTAAAAAGGTACTTTTTCAAAAAGAAAAGTTTTTATTACTATTTCACTCACTCATTCTAGATCTCTCTCCTATTTTACTTTTACACTCACAACATTCTCTCTTCTAACTATTCCTCCCACTCATTCTCTTTCCTATTTAATTTTTCATACTCACAACATTTAAACTTTTTCTCTTACCTACATCATTTTCCTTAATTTACGTGCGAGATTGGTTTTGTGTCTCTTCGGGCGGGACGGGGGAGTATATTTCTTTACATGTTTAAAAAATAACTGTACGGCAACTTATCATCCAACGTGTCAGTTGCAGCCTATTCTTTTTCCTTCTTTGTTCAGTTGGTTTATAAATGGAGAGTAATAAAAATTAAGGTCCTCTACTAACAAAGATTATATACATATGTACGTCAGTTTGAGTCAAATATGAGGAAAATAATTGAAAATTATGTCGATGAGGGATTTACATTCGTCGAAGACAAGAAGGGGGTAGTACACATATACTAACCTCTTGTCTCTTGACCATGTCTTCCGATTTGATCATAGGCCCTTAACCATCCGTTAGTGTTGAACTTTATGAACATTTCGTTAGGTTTTTAGCTTGTGTTGCCTATGCAACTAACATCAATATTAATTCATTAATTTCAAACACAAGCAAATACCATAAATGGATACTACGATAGTATCCAATCCAACAAACAATTGAGAGTCATTTTGTATTTATTGCAATATAACAAAAAAAAAAAAAAAATCTTATACTCCCTCCGTTCCACGTGAATGCAAACTTATTTCTATTTTGGTCCGTCTCACGTAAATGCAAACTTCCCAAAATGAAAATAAATATTTCACTTTTACACTCACAACATTCTTTCTCCTCACTATTCCTCCCACTCATTCTCTCTCCTATTTAATTTTTCATACTCACAATATTTAACTTTTTCTCTTTCTTACATCAATTTTTCTTAGAGTAGGTTTTGGGGGAAACTAGTTTCTTTCTAACATTATAAAAAGTCTTGTTTTAAAAACTGAAACAAAGGCGCATACAATTTTTTTTTTAAATAAAAACAAGACTTTTTATAATATTTGGAAAAACTAGTTTCCCCAAAAAATTTATGTTTTTCTTAATTTTCATATCCAAAAAGTTGGTTTACATTCAAGTGGGGCGGAGGGAGTATTTGTGAAACTTCATTAAAAGTGGAGCCACATAAGAATATCTAAACAAGAGGGTTGAAAGTACAAATTTAGCCCCTCTTCTCCTTTCGTTTTCATATTTTCCCTTTCTCTCTCCTCTCCCTCTCCAATTACACTGTCCCTAATATTTCTCTCTCTCTCTCCCCCCCCCCCCTCACTATTCTTGATTTTTTGGCAACTCGTGCAGTTGCCACAATATTCACTTACTAAAATCATCTTATATTAATTCTTTTGTATTTACCGATCCAAATGAAACTTAATTTCTTAGCTTTACTATTTTTTTTTAAATTTTTATATGTCTGAATGGCGATTAATCTGATTTTGAGTTTTAGGAAGCTTTACTAACTGAGATGCAGCTAAATAATAAGTTTCCTCATCTGGGTATGATCCAATTGGATCATGGAATCATTGTGTGGCAGTACGATTTTGGGTGTTCTTGAATCTGATTCACTCAAGATTATTTGTAGGGGTCCATGGGCGATTATACTAAAGAGAGTAGTAGAAAAACTGGTAAAGAAATGGAGAGTTTATCTTTACAAGCAGAGAGATTTCCTATAGATTTGTTGCACAGATTCATGGTTAGTGCTAGAAGATCCGAATTGATTATGGGTCAGTGTCGGGTCAATGGAAAGGAGGGTGATGGGTCGGATGAGATTGAATTGAATCTCGGGTTGTCATTGGGTGGGCGGTTTGGTATTGACAAGAGTAAGTTGGTGAGGTCTTCTTCGATTGCTGGGCCGATACCGATTGTGAGAGATGATGATGCTTTGACTCCGGCGCCGGCGGTGAGTTACCCGAGCTTGGTGAGGACTTCGTCGTTGCCGGTGGAGACTGAGGCGGAGTGGCGGAAGCGGAAGGAGTTGCAGAGCTTGAGGAGAATGGCGGCGAAGAGACGGAGGTCGGAGAAGCAGAGGAATTTGAGGAGTGAGAAAGAGGAGAGGAAGAGTGAGAGGGAGGAATATGTTGCTGATATGAACCGGGTCGGGTCCTCGATCGGAGCACCATCAGGGTTCCCCAAATGGGCAGGTGGAGGTAGACAGGCCGGCGACGGCCACGGTGGGTCGGTGGAATCTCAAGGTGGGAGTGGTTCTAGCACTTCAGAAATGAAGAGTAGGCCTCCTCAAGGTACTAACTATTCATCATTTATTTCTTTTATTTTTTTTCATTTTCATTTTGCATTTTATTGTTTTTGTTCTTAAGCACTTTTTGTTTAGCGTAAAATGATTTTCCGAAAAATGAAAATGTTTTTCAGAAAATGAGATAAAACATGTTTTGCGTAAAACATTTTTTCCATTTTTCGGTGTTTATTTTCCCCCAAACAAACTGAGCCTTATTTATTTAACTTAGATGGTCAATTGGTCATTATTTGATCAAGGTCAACCTTTAGATGTTGCTTTTATGCGTTTCTGTTCATATTCGCCTTTATGTCATTCGCCTCGCGGCTAAATTGAATTGAGTTGAATCAAATTGTCCTAATGTCGATGCGATTATATTTGTTAGGGGATTGTTATATAGACCTCATTTTGATGAGTTAGACCCCTTCATGCGTTAATTTGTTGTACTGTACATCAAATTAATACATGAAGAGGTCGTGGTCTAACTCCAACTCAAGTAAAATGAGTGTCTATATAACATCACATAAACATGTCAATAAACTTTTGAACATGAAAAAAAACACAGAAACGTGTCAATAAAGTTTTGAACTTGAAATAGAAATTGATTCTTATGTGGAAGCTGGCAGTTAGACATTTATGGTAATTGGGTCCAAAGCATCCTTTTTTTTTTTTTGTAGAGGGATTGCTTTGAGGCCTCTTTTAGACTATTGCTTTCTAGCTTGTCCTATATTTAGATTATAAATTTAACATATTGGTCTCGTTGCTACATTTCCAGCAACTTTGCAGTTTCTAAAGAAACACTAACGGAATTGCAGAAAATATTAAATTTTCTGGAAACAAATACACGTAATGTTTAGGGATCAAAGAAAGCGAAAATACCTGATACGACGAAAACAAGTTTCTAAATTTCTAGGCGAAACAATTTCATAGATATTACTTGTTGATGTCAAAAACGTTCGGATCAGATCAAATTCAGCGGCAGGTTGTATCCTGAATGATTGAATAGCCTGAACAAGATGAACAAACACGTAATCATAGCTGGGGCTTCACCGGCGAAGGCCCTCCGGCGTGAGAGTAAATATTTGTGTTTAGAGAGAGAAATCAATTGACAAGAGTTTAGAGTCAAAAGATGTGTTACCAAAATAATGTGAATTATGACTTGTATTTATAGGCATATCATAGTAGAATCCATGTAGGATTGGAATGCGTGGAGATAGAATTTTACTCCAAGGAGGATTATAATTGCCCAGTCCTTGCCGGATGAGAAATCGTGTGAGATATGGTTATAATCCTAGAAGGATTATAACTGTTCACAATCCTTATTTGAGTAGAATTGGATAAATAGTAATCAGCATGTGCGCCTGTGAGACGTCCTCCTCATCGTATATGACCTGCTCGGCCTTGCTTGAATCCGGTGAAGATATTTGGGAAGGATAGGAAACCCATTCCCTTGCTTAAGTTGACAACCGAGGAAGGTCTCCTCGTCTTCAAGAAATAGCTTTGCTCGGCATATGAGATTGTGCCTCGTCGACGTACAGTTTTGTTGGGCTTTAGTCATTATACGCTCTGCTATGCCGAGGTCGACATAGTGGGAATGACGAGGAGGTAAGACGAGCAAAGGTAGGGAAAATCCACTCCCTTTGTCGTAGTTGAGAATTGTATGAATTATATTTTGAGCCCAATCCATTGTGTCTTGCCGGGCCAGGTATCCACGTTCGTACCTCTGTTTATAATTATAATGTTCATTACTGATATTAGTTCTCTGTTGTCCCCCACCCCTCTCCAGAAAGAAGATAACTTGAGACAAACTTCTTTATTTACAACTATTTAACTAATCTTGCTTATTTGCCAATTTCGAAATAAACGTCTTTTTTTAATTAAATTCTCAAAATGAAAAATTGGATCTTTAAATGAGGTAATAGGGCACTTGCCAATTTCTTTGACGTAAAAAGGCTCGCCTATAGCGTGCTATGCAAGTTGAACTTGGAACGGAGCTTATTTTATTAAGAGAAACAAATATGGTGAACTGAATTACTTGTTGGCATTAGATTTTTTTTTTTTTTTTTTTTTTTGTAGGAATTGGTAGTTTCAAATTTGTCCCCTTAGAAAAGGGACCTTTTTCTATCTTTAAATATATTTTTTCATGATATGGTTTTGCTTTTATGTATCATGCAAAAAAGTATGCAACATGAATACAGATTATTGAAAGAGCCATACGGGAATCAAAATGCATAATCAGAAGTTTCAATTTTGTTGCTACATGTAAGTCTATAACCTTCTCGGCAAAAGCGTCTTGGTGATGTGATTCTTTATGTGTTCTTACCAGTAATTGGCATTTTTCTCGTACCATAAAAAAGGTGGCTTTTGGTAATCTCTTTTGTTCGCTTAATTCTATTGTAGGATCTAATTGTGGGGGCGAGTCTGCCTCTCTGGGCATGCAGTCACTTCCAGAAAGAAGTAGTCAGGTTGAAACGGGACCCTCTGGTGCAAGAGCGAGAGAAACTGCTAGACCACCTTCTGGTGCTGAGATGGAAAATCCATCTAAGAACAGAGGGAAGGAAATAGGCGTAAGCTCAGTAGAGGACATGCCTTGCGTATTCACAAAGGGAGACGGTCCAAATGGGAGAAGAATAGAAGGGATTCTGTACAAATATGGTAAAGGACAAGAAGTGAGGATAATGTGTGTATGTCATGGCAGTTTCTTATCTCCGGCGGAGTTTGTCAGACACGCTGGCGGCACTGACATCGACCACCCTTTGAAACACATAGTTGTAAACCCTAATCCTTCTTTGTAGTGCGTGCATGTCATGTCATCCCTTGAAGATTCTTAGGGTTCTTGAAAGAGAAGCAATGAAATAGTTAACTTTTGAAGGACTAATTAGTTTTTTTTTCTTTGTTAGAATTTTATTCTTTTTTATTTCTTCCTATTTTTTGGGTGTATAAACTGAACAGATGTTATGTTTGGAAGCTGAGTGGTTTTAAGAAATCTTGAAGCTGTTTTTTTTTTTTTTTTAAATTAAATCTTTTACTTTAAGTGGGTTCCACGTTAACCAAATTACCGTTAAATGATTTATCGGAGATGTGGAGGAATTGAGACCGCTAACTGGAGCTAGCTGCAACAGTGTCTGCAGGAGCGTTTCCGATTTCTCAAAATGGATCGAGTCAACCAGTGTGTTGTCTCCAACATCTTGTACTATAAATTTAAGCTTTGCTGTTCTAAAAACATTAACCTACATTACAACATCTATACCTATGCTACAGCAAACCTTCATGGTTTGATTGAAATGATCTTCAAATTCAAAATAGTTGCGGCCTCAACAACAACGACAACTAGAAAACCAAGACCATGAAAAGCACCGCGACCTCTTGTTTGAACCCCTCTTGGGTTGATCATCCGGGGAACTGCAAGCAACCAAAATGAGATTCAGAGAGGGTGAGAGAGAGAGAGAGAGAGAGAGAGAGAGAGAGAGAGAGAGAGAGAGAGAGACTTACACTTTGGAAAAACAGCAGAAGAGTTTTTTCGGTTCACATTTTAAACAGCAGATGGATGGCCAGCTACAACTCGCGCATTTACAGCTTTTCCAGCTACAGCACATAATGGAGCAGCTTGAGCAGCTCGGGCATCCACAAGAGAAATGAGGACATTTGAAGCACTTTAAGGAGCAACTTGGGCAGCTCGGCCAACCACACGAACTGCAGCTAGGCCACTTACACGGGCAGCAGCAGCAACTTGATAACTTGCACAAAGAGCAGCTTGGCCACTTACACGAGCAGCAGCAGCTTGATAACTTGCACAAAGAGCAGCTGGGCCACGTACATGAGCAACAGCTGGGCCATTTACATGAGCTGCAGCTGGGCCATTTACATAAGCTGCAGCTGGGCCACTTACACGAGCAGCAGCTGGACCATCTACACGAGCAGCACCAGCACCAGCACCTTGGCCACGTACAAGTACACATTTTCTGCTTGCAATTGGTACAACTGCACATTGTACAACCACTCTTCTTTCTGCAACACAAGAGAGGTATTGTATTCCTAATTCCATATCAACAAAGTACTATAGTTTATGGGATTTCAAATAAAAATCAAGTACTCCCTCCATCCCATAATACTAAATGTAATGCTTTCCTTTTTGGTTCGTCTCAAAATAAATGTTATGCTTCTAAATTAGGAAAGTCTTGGTGCAATTTTAGCAATGTACATGTAATGTACGAACAAGTAAAGGGTGTTTCTTAAATATGTTAGACATGTCAAATACAACATTTGTTATGATACGTAGAGAGTAAAAAGCAACAAATCTTACTTTGGAGCTACGAAATCTGGGGCATCGAGTCCACTCTCATCAGAACGAAGGACAGGTGCTGGAGAAAAGGAGACTTCAATTGGTGAAAATTTGACCTTGTTTCGAGCAGTATTTTCCTTTGGGACGCCCGTCTGGGGTCCATCTGATTCTGATTTATTCTCTACTTCCGATTTCTTATTATCACCTTTCCTTTCCATTGCAGGAAAAGGTTTCTTGAATTTCAAGGAATCTTCATGGACCTTACGATTGTGGTCATGGGGAGTAGCACGGTTCCCAAGGCCAATGCTGAACAAAGAGTCGTTGGAAGCAGCACTCCATTCTCCAGGGGAGGGGGATGTAACAAACGCTGAAGATGGAATCCTATCAGGGTCATAATCGGAATTATCTCCGTGTCCTTCTCTCTCCATCACTTGGACCGGTGGGGTTTGAGTAGGTGACATATTTTGCAACATAATATCAGAAATTGGTGAGGTTCCGCCTTGAGACCAAACATCATGGTCATCTCTTTGGGGCGATTGACCATTTTCTTGAGGTATTTTTGGGTTATTTGACCCGGGAAGATGTTTTGGATCCAGATGGTAGAAATCTTCACAGGAAGAAGCCGTTGATATATTTGAGCTCCGGGGAGGGTCAACTTTCGATTTCTTAGCTTGACCATGATCATCTTCATCATCATCATCATCATCATCTAGTGCAGCATCTGTTTCAAATCTGCTTACACTTTTATACTCGGGACCCATGCTGAAATGAAGAGACGATAATATGGCTCGTAGAATGTACTACGTATATATAACATCTATCAATTCAAAGACGGGGATTATATCACAAAAGTAAAACATTTTAAGCCATACATCCTTGAATCACACAAAAAAACTCTTTTATTTACCTGATTTGGAATTTCTTTTAAACCCGACGACATCCGCTAAGAAAACAACGCTGTCTATACTTGCCAAGAGAATCACCAGCAATAAACGCAGCTATATCGTCGATCTGAAAATCATCCATAGTTTCTCTCAAGAAAAACCCTAATTAAAATTGTACAGCTAGCTGCTTGACATTTTCTTTCTCTATCTTTACTCTCAAAATTCAGAATAAATTGAGCTTCACCATTAATAACCAAGAAATATAATGAGGACGGAGGGCGATAATATCGATTTGGAAGATTGCATAACAAAATTTGACATTCATTTTGGGAAGGACGTAATACTCGCAAAAACATATATATAAACACAGAAAATATGAAATGAATAACCCAGAATTTGATTATCACCCTATCACATAAAAAAAATTCAATAATTTCTTTAAATTTATAAAAAAAAAACCTTAGTAATTACCTTGACAATAACGGTTGACAAGCAAGAAATTAATTAAAGTTAATTTTCTTGAATAAGTCAATTTCAGTGCGTTTGTTGCTAGGGTTATTGACCGAAATGTTGACCCAGGATAGATATTTGGATCATGAAAAGAAAAAAGAAAAATGGGGGAAATGAAATTAGGGTTTTGGGGAGGAATGAAATGAGTGATGAGATATTCGGAGGGTACAACAAGATTTTCGGGCTATCATTTTACAATTTTGACCGTTCTTTCGCGCCATCTGCAACTAACCATCTCTCCCCAAGACATTTTTCAAAGGGATTTTTATCAAGAAGTCCTTGACATAGGGAAAAATTTGTCAATAAAAATAGATATTTTTAAAACTCGCCAAAAAGTACCTTGCCTGTTTATAAGAAACTAGTAAAAGCCCGTATCCGAGGACACGTTTTTTTTTTAAAGGGCAAAATGGAAAAGGGACAACTTAGTGAGAGCAAAATAGGAAATTCGACACTTGAAACTGTTCATTGTACTGTAGCACCCTGTTCCCATTTATACTATAGATACACTCACGCAATCCCTAACTTTTTTTTCTTTCCGTCATCTTCCTCTCCTCTCTCTCTCTATGCATTATACTCTCTCTCTCTCTATTTTCATCTATTTTCATGGCAGAAACCTCCCAACAGAAACACTCTCCATTCATGTTCCAAATTCACCACCATTCCCAATCTCCGCACCCTCCCAAAATCCTCCATCTTTCGCCCTCACAACCTCAATCTCTCCACCTCAAATTCCCCAATTTTCGTCGATTCCCACTCTATCAGACACCAATTTCACCAATAACTTCAAGGACTTCACCTATTTACAAACCATCTCCCACGGCAACAGAATTAGACTTCATCGCCGCCGCCGCCTCAAACAAATCTCCGACACCGGAACTCTCCAGGTCTGATCTCTCCGTCTTACCTCTCGATGGTATGAAATTCACTCAAATAGACCAAAGATGTTCATTATCTAATGAGAAAAGAAAAAGATAAAAGATCTGTGTTCGTATCCCCAAAAACAAGCTTGATGAGACTACCCAGAACGATTATCAAGAAAAATCGGCGGCAGCCGAAGGCATCTTCGGAGAGGCGGCAGCTGAGGACGATGAATTAGTACCCAAAGGAATGGAAGGGAATAAAGGGGGCTGGAAGGATTTCCTGAAAGTTTATGATAAGAAGTTTGATGTTAGCTTGAGTGATCCAGCAAGGAGGTCCACTGAGTCGTTTGTTGCTTTTCTAAAAACTTTTAGCGAAGAGGATGATTTAAAGGTAATCTTTGTCAATGGTAATCTTCCGGTGTGTTTCTGATTTCAAGATTATGACTATTGGTGTTGTTTACTCCAAAGCTATTTTACACATTTTTTCCTTTTCACACTCAATTTCAATTTATATATGTTTAGTATTTTTCTCAGTTGTTCATAATGCCATAAATGTTCAGTATATTTCTCAGATGTTCATAGTGTTATAACTGAGAAATCAGTTCCTCAGTTGTAGTGTTATAACTGAGAAATCAGTTTCTCAGTTGTTCATAATGTTATAACTGAGAAATCGGGCTCATTGTTCATAAATGTTATAACCGAGAAATCAATTTCTCAGTTAGAAATCAATTTTTATAACTGAGAAATCAGTTTCTCAGTTGTATAGTGGTATAAATGAGAAAACAGTTTCTCAGTTGTTCGTAGTGTTATAACTGAGAAATCAGTTTCTCAAGTGTTCATAGTGTTATAACTGAGAAATCAGTTTCTCAGTTAGAAATCAATTTTCATAACTGAGAAATCAGTTTCTCAGTTGTTCATAGTGTTACAACTGAGAAATCATTTTTAATAACTGAGAAATCATTTTTTATAACTGAGAAATCAGTTTTTATAACTGAGAAATCATATAACTGAGAAGTCAGTTTCTCGGTTGTTCATAGTGTTATAACTTAGAATCAGTTTCTCAGTTGTTCATAGTGTTATAACTGAGAAATCAGTAAATCAGTTTGAAATAAGTTTTAATACCTAAGAAATCATTTTTTATAACTTTGAAATCATTGTGAAATCAAATCATAAAAATGTGAAATTGAAAGATATGATAATTGTTTTTATAAATGTAAAATTACTATTGGTCAAATCATAAAGTTATAAAGTTGGTTCAATAATAGCCTAAAGACTTATTAGCGAATTTATTTGGTTAATAGCCTAAGGACTTATTGGCGAGTTTTGAAAATGTCAGTCCTTTAAGGTAGTATTTACTTGGCTGAAGGATGTATTGGTCAAAACCTCTTTTTCAAAGTCAAACTATGTCTAAAGAGAAAAAATATTTATCAAAATGTATTAGAGTGAATATCACACTTTTTTTTATTATGGTAGAAAAAATTGTATAAATAATTTAAAGCACAATTTTAACAAGTTGATAAACAAAAAAAAAACCAAAAAATAACACAAATTCTTATAAAAAAAATAAGCGACACTTATTAGTCAAAATTTTACAAAAAACACATTTTTTGTAATCTAAAAAAAAATGTGTCCTGTTTACCTGTTATTGCCAGTGTTAGTGTAAAAAATGTCAGTATACAGAGTGTCAGTGCATGTATTATTAAGTGTCAATTTAAAAAAGTGTCAGTGTTAGTGTAACAAAATATCAATGTAAATAGTGTCAGTTCATTTATTATTAAGTGTCAGTGTAAAATAGTATCGGTGTTGATTTAAAAAAATGTCAGTGTTAGTATAAAAAAGTGTCAGTATGAAAAGTATTAGTGCATTTATTATTAAGTGCAGTGTAAGATAAAAAGTATAAGTGAAAAAGAGTAATGCATTTATTATTAAATGACAGTAAAAAAGTGATTTTTTCTTAAACTTAAAAAAGATACTAATTTTTATAAGAACAACTGCACTTATTATTATGCTAGATAACAATAATTATGTCAATAATATTGATAAAAATAATAATAAAGTAAATTCATAGTTTTTGTGGTCAACGAGTTCGACCAACTCCCCATTGGAGTTGAATGAATAAATTCAACCGTTGAATATTGTTAAAACCATTGGAGATGGTAGTTAAAAAAAAAAATCAACATTAAGCCATCAATTGAATAAATTCAACTGGTACAATAAAAATTTTGGGCTGGATTTATTGCCACGTGGCGCTCGTTGATTAGGCCGACGTGCCACGTGAAGCCCACAGTCAACAGGGGCGTCACGGTTAACGCTCTAGCTTTTTTTTTTTTTTTTTTTCCATCAACGCCACATGTCACTTTCTTATTGGTTCTTTGTAATTTTTATTTTATCAACACACACCCGAATTTTTAAAGGGCATTATCTAGATAAAAAAAAATTACACCAAAATTCATAATTTTTTTCTCTATAAATAGACTTTTCTTTCATTTGATTTCGACACAGCAAAAAAATCCCTCATTTTTCATATAAATTTCCTAATTATCCTTCATCAACCTAAAAAAATCCCTCTTTTTAGTAAACTGGATCACAATAACAACCATTTTAACACTCAAAATTCAAGTAATTTTCCTCTCTACTACAACAATCCTAATGTTGAAAATCAATCTTCCAACCAACCACCCCCTCAAAATATACGCCCCAATTTTTATTCATATTATAGTATGCCAATTCAACCACCCCAAATGCAGCATCAAAATTTTAACCCATAGGAGTATATGTCAATGGGTAATGAAAATGTTTCTTATTCTGGAGCAACTGAATTTCCAAGATTTTCAACACAAGTGAATATTGATGATATTCCAACTGCACAACCATTCCAACCGGAGAGGGTTCAATAACTTCTCGCAGAAAACACTCCAAAAGTTCATCATGAATTGCAGGTGGATCTAATCAAGGACATATGGGCATAGTTCGGAATGTGACGCGGATAAATATTATTTTTAAGTATTTTAATGTATGATTTAATAGTTTTATTGTATTGTGAGCCGAGTCTATTGCAATTTTTCTTTGATTTAATAATAATTATCGTCAGTTCTCATATTTATTTAATTGCAATTTAAAAAATTAATTAAGTGTGAAGTATTTTTTTAATTATAAATGATAATAATAATTATTATTTTATTAATCATAAAAATAAAGAATATAAAATAAATAATAATAAAAGTAGGAAAGTAAAATAAAAGTGGTGGGATATAGGATGATGAGTTTGAGGGGTTGAATTTTTTTTAAAACTAATCATTTGGAGGGATTAAAATTGAATGAAAAATTGAATAATTAGGTGGATGAAAGAAAAGTTAATATGAAGTCAGTTGAATAATTTTGATAGATGAAACCATTGAAAATAGTCTTCTTGGATATTGGTAAGAGAACTTCATTTCGGAAACACGTCTAAATACTTACGTGGAAGCGGAATGGCATCTGCTAAATTTTGCTGACGGAGGGGCCACATTTTTGCCATATTATTTCACTTTTTAAAATTAATTGTGGACATTAATTTAATAAAAGTGGGTCCCACAAAAATGAAACTCAAACAACAACCGGGGATGTATTTGCATCTTGATGGCTCGCAGCTTCGATTGAACATACTAAAAAAATATTCTTATTAAAAGCAAATTTAAAAAAAAAAAATTAAGAGCAATTTTGAAATTTCACACTTACTAAGTCACAAAAAAAATTTAGCGTTATCAAATAAGGAAACATTTATTATGAGAATTATTATGAGAAGTACGCTTCCGTCATGAAAATGTAACCCACACTTAACATACATGGCATTCATAATTTGAGCTAGGGTTGTTCACTGTTCGATTTTATTCGAATTTTATCAAAATTTAAAAAAAATATGATCGAACCAATTGTTCGGTTCTGCCTAAATTCAGGACCAGGACTAGACCATTACATTACAGGACCAGTCAGATTGGTCTGATTCTAATGGTTCGGCCCATGTCCGATTCAATCGGTTCCACAAGTTACACTACTATATATTTTTTCTAAAGAAAAAACACGCAACAACTATTTTTTTCATGAAACCATAATATAGGACGATTACATAAACAAAGTTCAAATAAAAATATTCAGACATACATCAAATTAACTGAAATAGAGGAACAAAGTTCAAATAAAAAATATAGGACGATTACATTACATGAATAAATTAGAAAAATCAATGAGACCGGATAGACAACCTTTATTTCCTAGTAAATTATTCAGTACTCTGTTTAGAGTATCCCATCAATGAGACCAAACTCCATTGCTTGTAGAAAGACCATAAGAAATAGGTTATGAATTGGCTTTGTTAGACATCAGGAATAAAATCATGAAGATAGAACTATCTTTGGGTCTATATATACATATATATATATATATATATATATATATATATACATATATATATATATACATATATATATATATACATATATATATATATATACATATATATATATATATTATACATAATATATACATAATCGGTCCTATCCGGATTCGGTCCAGGATCATATATATTTTTTCAAAAATCAGGACCAACCCAAATAATCGGTTCCATATAAATTTGGGACCAGAATCAAACCAATTCTATTGGATTGGTCCGATTTTCATTGATCTGATCCGATTCTATCAGTCCGATCCGATCCGTCGATTTTTTTGTTCAGCCCTAATTTGAGCATTGTCTTCTGAAGAGTTGAATCTCAGGAACATTAGCAATAGCAATTGTCCTTTACAATGCTATAACCAAACATCGTCGCGGGTGACGCTAAGTATAGAAATTGAATCGAGAAAATAAGTGAAATAAATTACAGTGGGATAAATAAATACTCCACAAAATAAATGGGCTTTTTGTTTTCCACCTTTACCGTGACAGACAGACCATCTTTCCAGGCTTCGGAGGAGGACCATTACCAGCCATGAAAGTAAAAATAATAACAACTTAGTCCATGAGCCATGTCAAATATACATCCGCTACTGATCCGGAGATATGCAGATTCCAAATCTGATCAATCCCAGTACTCTACTCTGTCCCAAAATAAGTGTAGAAGTGACTTGTCAAACTTTTTAAGAAATGTGGTTTTTTTTTTTTTTTTTTTGATTACCTGCGCTCCCGCCTTCAGGTTAATCCCACCACTGCGCACTTGGTCCCCTCGCATGCTGGCGGAGGTAAATCACGGGATGTGCCCTATGCGGGGTGGCGGCACCCTTATACTCCGTAGCCCCAAGGAGCCCTCCTACAAGGCAATTACTTGGTCGCCCACAACACCAATGAATTGGCCGCTCCATCGTCACCAAACGGCCGCTCCACAACACCAATAGATTGGATCGCTCCACATCACCGAACGCGTCAAGATTTGAACTCCCCACACCGAGTGGCAAGCCCAAGAATGCCGCTTCCTTAATCGCACCTGATGCGCAGACTGCGCTCACGAAACTCCAAGAAAATAATTAAACCACAAGATTCCCTTTGGGGGGAATCGAACTGGTGACCTCCCCTACGGAAAGTCACCCAAGAACTGGTTTATTTGTTTGTATGTTGCATATACCATAGTAAAGTTGTACTGAGATTATTTTCTTATTTAAAAATGTAACATTTATTATGGGACAGACCAAAAAGGAATTGAGACCGAGGGAGTACCTTGGAAACACCATGTCCAACTTTATTCTATTATTAAAGACGATGGAAATTTCACATTTTGAATAAAAGAAAAATAGGACAACATAGCCAATACCAACCTTCTAATCTGGCCGATGACTCCTTTCCTTAACTTCAAGCTTGACCCTAAATTTGGAAATGCCCCCACAGTTTGGACCTGATTTGTCATTTTATCAAAAAAAAATAAAAAAAATGATAACTACCATTTTTAACTAAAATAACACCTCTCCAACCATGAAAACATGCACACCTTCCACTTTATTTTATCACCTAATACCACCCATCCACCACACGTTTAAACCATGCACAGAGCGCCAATTACACACACACGGCAACACAATAGCGAACATTTATTCATGTCTAACATTATCATTATCATTTGCTTTTACTTTTCTTTGGTACTAATAATTGATTATTCGTAATCATCAATTTATAACCAATAAGATACATTTCTAATTTTAAAACACATAACGATCATATGATAAAGTCAAAGAAATCACATGGACCAGTTAGTTTTTTTTTTTTTTTTTGGAAAATGGCGAAATAGAGTCCAAAAATAAGGGGATTTTAAATTAGTGCCTAAATATTGGGGGTTGCTAATGTTAGGATTTTATCAATTTGAGTTTGAATTGATTAAAGAAAAATCCTGAAATTGTGTCGGCAAAGACCAAACTAACCTAATAAGTTTCGAATGTGTAAGTCACACGATGACTAACGATCTTTTTTTAACAATTTCGTCCAAAAATACCTAACTGAACGTCGTTAACTTTGAACTGATCCAACACACGATTCAAACCAAAAATCCAAATTTTCTCAAAAAAATAAATAAAATAAAAATCAATGAATGCTCTATAAGATCAGAACAAACACCGAGAAACTTCAATCAAAATTAATGTTTTGCGTTCTATCAATTGACAGTGTGGATCGGTGCGGTGTGAGAAGGGTAATGTGGGCGATGTAGAAGATAACGGTGCGTTGTTAATGTGACGACCCGAAAATTCAATAACTATTATTCCGTTATCAATCCATGCATTACAACTTAATTTCTCAAAATACGTAACAATACAATATCTAACAACCTCAAACGATCAATAAATCTGCTCCAAGTCAAATCTTGAACCCCAATCCTTGATAACCAGTCAAACTGTAAAGCTGAAATCGGAGGGTGAGCCGGGCTCGAAGAAAGGGGATACACAGTATCAAAGAAGTCAATGAAACACATAACGCAAAATACAATGTCCATGAAATTACAAATATGGACATGCCAATGAGACCCATTTCATACATAGAATATCAATCAATCATATTTCACAGTTTGATGCACTAATTATGTTCAGCCCAGTCGCATAACAATAACCAATCAAACTTGTTGGCACCCACCTACGAAGTTGCCCCAACACTAAAATTGTCAATGAACCTACTGAAAACAAGTGTTATCCAAAAGTGCTAGGTAACACAAACGAACAACACACAAAAACAGTTTGTAAATAGAGTCGGAATAAAAAGACACAAGAGATGTTTTTCTCAAGTTATATTAATATATAACTTGAGTGAGCCTCAAAAGCCAAGACTTTATATTCAATGTATGACTTAATTACAAAGCCGGAAGTTTCCTAAAGTTATAGCTATTACACTCAATGGAACGAAATGAAAACAAAGTACGAAATCCTATCCTTGCCAAAACACTTTTAAATCCAAAGTATTTGAATGTGGAAAATAGTGTATGGGGAGGAAGAATCTATTAGAACCATGAAGTACTTTGTCTCTTGTGCTTGAATGTGTGCAAATGTTCGACTTATCTTCAAATGTCCACACCCTTGCATATTTATAGTCTTCAATACTCGAAGACTACTCAAAGAGTCAACTCCCATATTTGTAGCAACCGCAAACTTGGAGGCCAAGTCCATGCTCCAACCTCTTTTACTCTCTTGCATTTTCAGCATTGTACTCTTCTTGATATAGCAACAACTTCATATGACCAAGTCCACGTGTTTGTTGATTTTTCACACGTTTTTTACCTTGCCAAAGTTATGCATAAATTGCCATTTATGCGTAACTTATTCTTCAACCAATTCCACTTTTCTAGTTCTTCAATCCACCTTAGTTTAGTCTGAAATTTGGACTTACAAATACATATATAACAGATAATATATATACATTAGGATAAAATTATTTATGAAAAGAAATGTGCAACTATTTAAAAATTCCTTGTCGGGTAGCACATTGGGTAACACATGAGGTTCAGTGATAACACTTGTGGTAGCACACAAGTTTACACTAACAATCTCTCCCTTAGGTGTGAATTTCTTCCACAAACTCCTAACTGCTGGTACCTGCAAAACTTTGTTAGCCACAAACAATATAACTAAGCATCTTCTCAAAGATTAACTCCCCCTTAATCATGAAGTCAACCGAAAACCAAGGTTTATCTAAATAAACTAATTATTTAAAACCAATTGGTTAAAAACCAAGTTTTAAAAACTAGCAATAAACCATAGTTTATCGGGATTGAATTGATAACGTGCACACACACATACACTAAACATTATATCGAGATGGCTAGAAGTGAGGTAAAGAAGACTACCTATCATGGAATGGTATAGAGTTGAATCAACATTCTCTCCCACTTGACCCTTTCCAAGCTTGAGAGTTGAACTCGTAGGAATATTGGAACTTTTTTACCCCTTCAACCCTAACTTTTTCACCAAATTTCTTGCATATTTACTTTGTGATATGAATATCCCTTCATTTGATTGTTTCACCTGCAAGCCTAAGAAGAAATTTAGATCACATATCATACTCATTTCAAATGTTGATGTCATAGCCTCTATAAAATCTTTCAAACAAGTTTGTGAAGTAGAACCATAGTATGTCATCAACATAGATTTGAACTATGACAAGTTATTTTTCATGCCTAAGTATAAAAAGAGTTCTATCTATCTCACCTCTTATAAATCCATATTCAAGTAGGAAACTAGTTTAGCGAGCATATCATGCACGTGAAGCTTGTTTCAACCCGTAAAGAGCTTTATCAAATCTATATACATGGTGTGGTTGAAGTGGATCTTCAAACCCCTTTGGTTGTTCAATAAAATCTCTTCATCTAAATATCCATTTAAAAATGCTGCTTTTACATCCATTTGGTAGAACGTGATTTTGAGATAACAAGTTATGGCCAAAAGAAGTCTTATGGACTCAATTTTAGCCACAGTTGTGAAGGTTTCGTCGTAGTCAATACCTTTAACTTGTGTGTAGCCTTGAGCCAGAAGACGAGCTTTGTTTCGAACAATATTACCTTTTTCATCAGTTTTATTTTTAATCCATTTCGTCTCAATAACATTGGTATTAGAGGTACGTGGTACCAAAGACCAAACATTGTTACGGGTAAATTGATCGAGTTCTTCTTGCATAGCTTGAATCCAAAAATTGTCTTTAAAGCTTCAAGTATATTTTTAGGTTCTAGGGAAGAAGCAAAACAAGAGTGTTTTACCTTTGGGTATGTGGTAGATATACACACATACCTTACCATGTCTCGGTAATTAATCGGTTCTTTGTGTCTTGTTTGAATTCCTTCATTCACGTCTCCTAGTGGTAGGATGATTCCTCCTAATTCTAACAGGAGGGTCGCTTCTAATCTCCTCATGAACCTCAGCTTCATCATCATTAAGTTCTTCATTTGCTGTGCTGGAATCAGATGTTACCATTAGTGTTAACATCAGTGTTAACATCTGTGTTATCCCTTCCTTGGCTTTTCTCTTCAGCCTCTTCCAACAACACTAAGGGAGACTCCTGAGTACCTTCACCTGCAATGCTTGAAATGTCATCAAAAATAATGTTAACGGATTCTTGGATGGTTTTTAATATTAAATTATATACCCTATATGCATAGTTGTTTTATGCATATCCAAGAAAGATGACCCTATCACTTTTGGAGTTACTTAGCAAAACTTGACTCCAAAAGTGATAGGGCCATCTTTCTTGGATATGCACAAAACAGCCGTGCATATAGGGTATATAAATTAAGATTAAAAACCATCCAAGAATCTGTTAACATTGTTTTTGATGACCTTTCAAGCATTGCAGGTGAAGGTACTCAGGAGTCTCCCTTAGTGTTGTTGGAAGAGGCTGAGGAGAAAAGCCAAGGAAATGATAACACTGATGTTATCACAGTTGTTATCACTGATGTTGACCAAAGTGCTACTGTTGAAGGGAAGCACCTCAGGTAATATCTGATTCCAACACATCAAATGAAGAACATAATGATGATGAAGCTGAGGTTCATGAGGAGATTAGAAGGGACCCTCCTGTTAGAATTAGAAGGAATCATCCTACCACTCAGGTAATAGGATACGTGAATGAAGGAATTCAAACAAGACACAAATAACCGATTAGTTACCGAGACATGGTAAGGTATGCGTGTATGTCTACCACATACACAAAGGTAAAACACTCTTGTTTTGTTTCTTCCCTAGAACCTAAAAATATAGTTGAAGCTTTAAAAGACAATTTTTGGTTTCAAGCTATGCAAGAAGAACTCGATCAATTTACCCGTAACAATGTTTGGTATTTGGTACCACGTCCCTCTAATACCAATGTTATTGAAACAAAATGGATTTTTAAAAATATACACAATACACAAGTCGAAGGTAGTGACTATGACGAAACCTTCGCACCTATGGCTAGAATTGAGTCAATAAGACTTATCTTGGCCATAGCTTGTTATCTCAAAATCATGTTGTACCAAATGGATGTAAAAGCATCATTTTTAAATGGATAGTTAGATGAAGAGTTATTGTTGAATAACCAAAGGGGTTTGAAGATCTATGTCAACCACACAATGTATATAGACTTGATAAAGCATTTTACGTGTTGAAACAAGCTCCACGTGCATGGTATGGTCGCTTAACTAGTTTCCTACTTGAATATGGATTTATAAGGGTGAGGCAGATATAACTCTTTTTATACTTAGGCATGGAAAAGAACTTGTCATAGTTCAAATCTATGTTGATGACATATATATGGTTCTACTTCACAAACTTGTTTTAAAGATTTTGTAGAGGCTATGACATCAACATTTGAAATGAACATGATAGGTGAGCTAAATTTCTTCTTAGGCTTGCAGGTGAAACAATTAAATGAAGGGATATTCATATCACAAAGCAAATATGCAATAAATTTGGTGAAAAGTTCAGGTTGGGGTCAAAAAGTTCCAATATTCCTATGGGTTCAACTCTGAATCTTGGAAAGGATCAAGTGGGAGAGGATGTTGATCTAACTCTATACCATTCCATGATAGGTAGTCTTCTTTACCTCACTTCTAGCCATCCTGATATAATGTTTAGTGTATGTTTATGCACGTTATCAATCCAATCCCAAAAAATTTAAACTTTTAATAGTGGCCCAATTATTAAGGTACGTTAAGTTTGGGGACAAATTTCTTTTAAGGGGGTAAGAATGTAAGAACCCGAAAAATTTAAACTTTTAATTAAATTATTTTTATTAGAAAATGATTAGTTTAAAGACAATTATTAATTAGCATTTAATAATTGGGCCACTATTAAAAGTTAATTAAATGGATTGGATGATTAAACAAATTGGGCTAGTTAAGTGGGCTTGTGGAGTTAAGTTGGCCCAAGGAGAATAATACCCAAAATATAGATAACTAAACTCATCCTAAATTCCTTAATCATTTACAAAAAAAAAAAGAAAGGAAAAGAATGTAATAAGGGGGTAAGAATGTAATAACCCGTTTCATTTAGTAATTATTAAATTGATTTATTTATTTATTAGTTACTTGGGTTATATTTTAAGAGGATAATTTTTTAAGGAATAATAACTGAGCTTAAATCATTGTTGGGCTAGGACTCTTTGTGGGCTTAGAACTCCTTTGGGACTAGGGCTTTGGGAATAACATATATAAACACTCCTTTTTGACCTAGCACCCTCATTATTTACCAGCCGTAAATAAGAAATAGAGAGAGGGTGCGGCTGAGAGAGGGAAGCGGCAGGAGAGAGAGAACCCAGAGGGAGTTGCCGGATTTGAGAGAGGAGCCGGCCGAAATTGAGAAGAAGGAGAAACCTGCTTCGTTGCTTGGAAGATTCCACATCAAGGTGAGAACTTAATTCTTTTTGCTAGGATCCTTAAACCTTAGAAAACCCTAGAATCTTGTCGGATTGAGAGTAGGGTTTGGCCATAATCCAAGTATGATCATTGTTCAATATCAAGTATTAATCCTAAGTATGGTATTGAGTAATATTGATTGGTCTTAGCATATGTTGAAATCTGATTGTGAGAGTAGGATTTCCATGCTAGAGGATTAAAAGATCAATTTTTGGTTAAGTAGGTGTTTTTGGGTGTGTCGGGTGTATGCTGTGCGTGTAGGCAGTGTGTGTGCGTTTCTGTGTGAGTTTTCATGTTTGTGTGTACAGTGTGTGTGTGAATGGGTTGTAGTGTTTGTGCAGGTGCTGTAGTGTGTATATGCGTGTGCGTGTGTTACTATATGCGAGTGTGTATTAAGGTGTAGAGTGTGTGTGTGTGTGTTTGTGGTTAATTGCTGTAAATAGTGTTTAATTGTGGTGAATAGTGTTTTTCCTATGCTGTGAATAGTGTTTGTATGTGTGCTGTGAATAGTGCACTTAGAGTGAGAAAGTCACAAAAAGGAATTGAAAAAGGTTTGTGAGCTTAGAAACCTTAGGGGTAATTTGGTAACACCTATGGGGGATTGGTTAACCTAAGAAGATGTTAAGGAAGATTAAATTATAGGTTACTATGAAAGATTAAAGAATGTTCGGGTTAGGTAATTATACATTATTTGTGCCCGAAGAAACCTTTTTGCAATGATTGTAGATTCGTGCGCGTGAAGCAATGTTGGAAGTACGAAGCAACGCTAAGGTAAGGGATTATACATCTTTAAGTTAATTGATTTCCGCTCCGTTTCCTTATTTTAGGCTTCCGCATATTTCTTGGCGATGTACGTTCCTTGATACGTAAAAGCTGACCTAGCATCAGTATTTGTTTTGACTCCCTCGTTTACCGTTATTTGCTAAGTTTTTGCTATTCGTTTGTTGAATCGTTCTTTGGTTTAGTAAATACGAAATTTTATTGTCTTTGTGAAAGTTCATATTTTTGTATACAATAAGTTTTGATATGATATAATTATGTTCCATTAATGATCACTAAGTTAGACAACCTGCCTCGACGGGGTATATTTGATATTTTGGCCTTCGGGCAAACTTAGTACACTGCTTCAAATTAGTGGTGGGGTGTTCCGGATGCACTGTTTAGGACTCTGCAGAGTCAATTTTGTTCCCTTTATGGGATTTTGGTTTGATAATGTCAATGGACCACTTATGTGATCATGATGTCTGTGAATGATTTGATTATCTACAGCTGGTATGGGACGACTGTAGATAACTAGATCATTCGAGTTAACTTTGTTCAGCTTATCAGTCCTTTGAATTTCCTTATAATCTGTGAATGGTTTAGTTAGTTAAAACTGGTATGGGACGGTTTTAATTAAGTAAATCATTCGAGTCAATTTGAATCGATTTTCGTCATCATTTGAAACTCCAAAATAATTGTCAACTCAGTTTGTGAAACCGTTGAGATTTTGAAAGACATTTGGTTTGAGATTTGGTAAATAACTATTTCGAATTTGTGTTCTGTTATGTCTTCGATTGTTACTTGAAATTTGTATCGTTTGATATTCCTTCAAGTCAACTCCTCCTTAGTAACCGGAAGGGTTGTATATGAACTTACTGGGCATTGTTCGCTCACCCTTTCATCTTCTTTTCTTCCAGATTTCATATAGGAAGAATGTGAAACGGTTATGGAGCACTTCATAAGGAGTTCAAGGATCGGTTTAGTTTATTTTCATTTTAGACTCTTTAGTCAGTTGTTTCAGTTATTTGAGAGTTTGTAAGACTTTAAGGATTTTGTTGAGCTAGTGGATTGTACTAGCCGTTGAAATTGTTACCGTTATCCACATTTAAGTTATTTCAAATTGTGGTTATAAATAACCTAATAAACGCGGAAGCGAAAATAAATACTTAATGTCTCAGCTAGTAAAACCACACCAGCCATTAATGTACTTACAACCAAATGAAATAGAATAATTATTCAATAACCCTAATTATTCTCCAAACGTCGCCCTTCTCGCGACCAATCTGATTCCCTTCTACTTAGAACCTGAAAAGAAAAATTTAATGGAGAAAGGGTGAGCGACCGAATGCTTAGTAAGTTCATACGAAGTCTCTTCGGGTAATAAGAAGAGACGACCAGAATGAACACTTCAATAATAAAATATAAGGATAGGGTAATTCAACTTTATAATGGATCATAAAGATAATACACCAAGACAACATTTAAGATTATCTTCAAAAGATTATGGCACTACGATTCAAAGGGATTCACACAATTTCCGTCAATTCCAACGTACATTATAACCTCAATGCCAAAGGTACAATTTAATACACCTAGCTTCATCAAACCATTAGTGTGGGTCGAAACATATATGGTATCCACACATATATGCTCGGGGTCTAGAATTGCCCTTGTAATCAAACAATTCTTGAGAGAAGGCATGTGATCACTCATGCAATCCCTAATAAGAACAAGTCTTTTTCTAACTAGACAAGTTCTGACAATGCCTTTTCTAACTGGGCATGTCTATCCTAAGCAAGTAAGTCGTTCAACAGAAAAGCTAGGATTAAGAAGCATACATAGGTACAAGTATGCATATAACAAGTTTCAAACTTTAGATATTCAGTGAACAACAATATCATCACCGAATATGGACATTTCCAAATAATGTTCAATAACGCGGATTATTTCCAAATACTATCATGCCATTTGATAGTTTGATTTTATCAAGAAAATATAGGAATTTCAACGATAAATAATTCAATTACAGTAAAGGAACGTAATCCCTTACATCCCTTCCTCAACAATTTACGTGCCTTCATTGCAGTTATCAAACCTACTTGTCTCCTTGGTTTCGAACCTAAGAATTTACACTCTTCACTATCCTTCCCTACAAAGGTCATTATCTTCTCGTAAAAATTAACGTTAGCATGGTTCATGGCTAACCAATCCATTCCTAAGATCACATCGAACTCTGACATGTCTAATTCAATGAGTTCGATTGTCAACTCAGTGCCTCCTATTCCCAAAGTGCAATTCTTGTAAACTGTGGTGATAGGTATAGCTTCTTTTGCAGGTGTGTCTATCACTAAAGGTATTTGTAATGCTTCGGGTTGCAATCTCAACTTCTAAGCTACGCATTTACTAACTACTGAATGTGTAGCTCCAGTATCTATCAACACCTAAACATCGCAGGAATTTAACTGAAGTGTACCTGCCACGAGATCATTGTTCACATTGGCCGCTTTCGTTGTCATAGAGAACACTCGTCCACGACCTCCACCATTTCCTCCATTACTTCCTTTAGCTCTTGAGGCTGGGTCATCCTTCTTGGGTTCAGGACATTTCCACTTCGGATGTCCAACCTTGTCACAGTTGTGGCATTTTCGCTCCTTGTAGTAACATATCTCTGTCATGTGAGCTCCATCACAGATAGTGCACTTATCGTAACTCATGAATCCTCGGGCCCCGCCCTTGTTCCATTCCTTCTCGTTGCTACTGAAGTTCTTGTTGTTGCTGTTGTTGTTGTTGGAATACTTGTTCCCATAGCTGCCTTTATCGCGACTGTCATCTACCGCCTTTCTCTTTTGGTTGTAACGGTCCTTGTCTCCATTCCCATTTGACTCTTTGTTCCCATCGGATTCCTTGGTCACAGTCTTCCCCTTTTCCTCACGACGGTTGCGATAACTGTCTGCCTTCTTCTCTACGATCTTGGCCCTATCCAGTACTGCTGAATACGTTGCCAAGGCCAATGGAGTAATCCTATATCTGATTGGATCACTCAGCCTTGCCTCAAATTTCTTTGCTTTCTGCTCTTCGGTATCGAAGAACCTTGGAGAAAATTCCAGTAGATCAGTAAACTTCTCACCATATTCTGCCACGGTCTTGCTTCCTTGCACTAGGATTAAAAACTCTGCCACTTTAGCGCTCCTCACACTGGCAGGATAGTACTTTTCGTTAAACATATTCTTGAACGTAGTCCAAGTAATTGCCACATCGCCGCGAGCCATAGCAGCTCGTTTTTCTGCCTCCCACCACGACTGAGCTTTTCCCCTTAGCATAAAAGTTGCGAATACCACATTTTGTTCCTCCGTGCAAGTCAAAGTCTCAAAAATTCTTTACGTACTTTGATCCAGTCCTTCCGGCTTTTCTTTCACCGTGTCTGAGAACGTATCAGGGTTCCTCCTCTGGAATAATTCTAACGGATCACATAACTGCATCAGTGGTGATGCTTGAGCTAATCCAGTCACAGCTTGACCTATTCCGGCCGCTGTCTATGTCAGAGTCCGAAGAAGATTGGCCATGTTCGAGTCCAGTTGTCCTCCTCCATTTCCGTTTCCATTATTGTTTTTACCACCGTTTCCGTTGTTGGCGCCTTGTCAGTATCTTGTGCGCGACGACATCTGTGGATTACTTTGTTTCAGTTATATGTACTTATTTCATTGATATTTATCATGAATATGGTACAACAGTACATTTACATGCATGACTATTGTATTTAACTTCTACATTTTGTGCTAGCTTTTTACTTGCTAGTTTTCCCTTTCGCTCGTTAGTCACTTTATTAGACTACGTTTTGGTTCACGTTTTCTCTAGACGAAAGTTTAATTCATTTGGCCTTTGGTACTAGACCATTAACTTAAGGTTCGTTAGATGGTTCGTTAACTTTGAGATTTTTCATCTCAAAAAATTTTAACTTTTGTTACCCTACTAACCTTTTACTTGGTCAGTTACATAATTTTTTGTCTCCAAAAGACTTTACAATTTACTTTTCAACTAACGTTTTACTTAGTTAATTTGAATTTATCTTACTAGTCGTTGTACTTGACTAGTTTCACTTTTTATTTCCATGGTCGTCTTTCTTCGACCCATGGTTTCACAAGCCGTTTCACTTGGCTAGTTTCACTTTTATCCCCATGGTCGTCTTACTCCGCCCCATGGTTTCATAGGCCATTTCACTTGGTCTATGACTTATCTTGTTGTTTCTCAGCAAGTTAAACTTCTAACTTTTCTTTATAAGGGATAGTTAAGTATCATATTTGGTACGAGTAATAAAATTAACTAAAACTTTTATTAATACTGAATTGGTAAAAGAACATAAACTGTCTCAAAATCCTTTCTACTATAAATAAAAATTCAATCTCAACTGAAAACTACTAGACTAAGTCTGAATCAATCTTAAATAAAATAACTCCCAGGACTTCTGATTAGCCATCATTGCGTCCTCTCTGATCTTCCACTTGATCTCTAGATTCCACACTTCTAGTGTTCGGTTGCTAGCTCGTCATATTTGGCTTGGATCTCTAATTTCTCTACATATATCTGGTAGCCTAACTTCCTTAGCTCCAGCTCACACTTTTCTTGTTCATATTGTTGGAATAGAGGACCAACCGGGTTAGATTTCGGAGCAAACAGGGAAGAAAATCGTCGGAGCAGCTATCGTTCAGAGCGGCCGCGCAGGAGGCAAGGGCGGGCGCGCTGGAGGTACGAACGAGGGTGCAGGATTATCTGAAGTTGAGGGCGGTCGCGGTCATCTTCAGGGCGGCCGCGCTCAAGTGGAGAAAATCAAGCCAAAACCCTCTACCACTCAGAGCGGTCGCGCCATACATCAGGGCGGCCGCGCTGGGCCCGTATCAGCAGGGTCCGGGTTTTTTGGCCAATTTTCGGGTCCCTATGTCCATCTAGGGTTAGGTTTGTATTCCTGGGCATATATTTAAGCAAAGTTCCGCCCCAAAACTTATTGTAACTTGATACAAACATATTATAGTGCAAGATCCTGGCTTGGTAGTGCCCCCAGACGTAGTCAATCATATTAGCGAACTGGGTTAACAATTCCTGTGTTCTTTCTGTGCTTTGATTTTCTTGTACTTTGTTTTGTGTGCTCTTATTGTTCTTGTGGGATTGCTTGGGTAGTGGAGGGCCGTATCCACAACAACTGGTATCAGAGCCAGGTTCGAGATCAGGGTTTAATCGTAAGATTGGTTTATCGAGCGATTGGGTGTTGTCAAGCAATCAAGAATGGGCAAGGACAAACAGGTCATTGAGAAATTCGATGGGTCTGACTACGGATTTTGGAGGATGCAGATAGAGGATCTCTTGTATAACAAAGAACTCTATAAGCCTCTAAAGGGTGTCAAACCGGAAGGAGAAAGCCAGGAAGATTGGGATCTAATGGATAGGAAGGCCCTAGGTGTGATCAGATCTACTTTGTTAAAGTGGATTGCGAAGACTACCAAGAAGGCAAAAACCACAAAGGAGCTATTGGATTATCTTACTGAGAGATTTGAAACTCCATCTGCTGCAAACAAGGTTGATTTGATACGCAAGATGGGTAGTCTCAAGATGCAAGAGGGAGGATCCTTAGCTAAACACATCGATGAGTTTATGGATGTTATAGACTCATTGATTGCGTTGGAGATTACGTTTGATGATGAGGTTCATGCGTGCTTGTTGCTAGCGTCTTTACCAGGAAGTTGGAGCGGGACGGTGACAGCGATCAATGCTTCAGCAGGTAAAAACAAATTGAAGTATGATGATGTTAAAGACTTTCTCTTGGGCGAGGAAAATCGCATGAAGAAGTTCGGGACATCGACTACTTCGGGATCGGCCTTAGCTACTACTAGCAGGGGAAGGCCGGGTACTAGCAAACAAGGGAGAACTGAATCTAGGGAGAACGTGGTGGGTGGCAAGGGCAAGGCCGTGGAGATCAGAGACAAACCAAAGGTTGCAAAGGGATCAGTTCAGTGCTATCCATCGTAAGGAGTTGGGACACTACAAGAAGGATTGTCCCAATCGTGGGGGAAATTCGGTGATGTGATAGTCGAAGGTGATGATGTACGGTTACAGTGTTAGTAAGTGCACTAGAATCATGGGTCTTTGGATTCGGGGCATCATTCCACTCTTGCGGGCATGCAAGAGATGGAGAATTATACTTCCGGTGATTTCGGTAAGGTCTATCGGCGGATGGCGAGCCTTTGGAAATCAAGGGGAAGGGGATATCGAGAATAGGAGCATCGGACGGGGAAGGTCTTACATACGAACGGGGTCGAGCACATTCCGGGTTTGAAAAAGAACCTATTATCAGTTGGGCGGTTGGACGAAGAAGGTTACAAGAGTATCATTCGGTTGCGAGAAACTCAGGGTTATTACCAAGGAGGATTGTGAGATCGCTCGGGGTAATAAGGAGGGGACATTGTATTTGGCGAATAACACCAAGGATAGTATCGCGGTGGTGTCGGCCAAGGGTGATGCGGATTTGTGGCCTTGTCGATTGGGTCACATGAGTGAGACGGGGATGAAAGTACTTTGTTCAAAGGGACTACTACCGGGTTTGAAGACAATCAACGTGGGGATCTGCGAAGATTGTGTGTTTGGCAAATAGGGAAGAAGTAATTTCTCGAGGACGGGTAGGGCTTTGAGGGAAGCAAAGTTAGAACTGGTCCACACGGACTTGTGGGGACCATCTCCGTAACTTCTGCAGGTGGTGCGTCATATTACATGACCTTTATTGATGATTCAACAAGGAAGGTCTGGGTCTACTTCTTGAAGGGAAAATATGAAGCTTTCGAGGTATTCAAGAAGTGGAGGGCCTTGGTGGAGAATCAGACGGGACTTAAGCTTAAGTGCTTAAGATCAGATAATGGTGGGGAGTATGAGCTCGGTGAGTTCAGGGAATATTGTGCAGCGAATGGTATTCGCATGGAGAAGACTCCAAAGCGCACACCACAACTCAATGGGGTTGCAGAGAGGATGAACAGGACATTGAACGAGCGGGCAAGAAGTATGAGATTGAAGTGTGGACTTCCGAAGACGTTCTGGGCATATGCAGTTGACACGGTGGCTTTCTTGATCAATAGGGGACCATCGGTACCATTGGGGAATGGAATTCCAGAGGAAGCATGGAGTGGCAAGCAGGTAAATCTGTCATTTCTTCGCGTATTTGGCTGCGTTTCATATGTTCATATTGATTCTTCTGATAGAACTAAGTTAGATGCAAAATCTGTAAAATGTACGTTTATTAGGTATGGCGGGGATGACTTCGGGTATAAGTTTTGGGATGACCAAAACCATAAAATTATTCGTAGTCGAGATGTGGTATTCAATGAAGAGGTATTGTACAAGGACAGAAAAGGGGCATCTGATGATATTAGTTCAGAATCGGAGGTTATAGAGGTGGATATTCCAGACTCGGGTGGGAGCAGGACGGTTCATGATGACCATGGTCAGGAGGTCACTAAAGATGAACCGCATACTCCGGAACCGGATATTCCGCTGCGTAGATCCAGCAGGTTGCGTGGATCGCCTGACAGGTATACTCCTTCCAATTACTATTTGTTGTTGACAGATAATGGGGAACCGGAATGTTATGCGGAGGCTGTTCGTAGTGCACTTTGTAATAAGTGGAAAGCTGGGATGGACGATGAGATGGACTCATTGAAGGCCAATAAAACTTGGGAGTTGATTAGAATGCCTAAGGGGAAGAAGGCATTGCATAACAAGTGGGTTTACAGAATTAAGGAGGAAGCAAACGGCAGTAAGCGTTACAAGGCAAGGTTGGTTGTAAAAGGGTTTCAGCAAAAGTATGGTATTGACTACACCGAGGTCTTCACTCCCGTTGTGAAGATGACCACTATCAGAATGGTTCTGGGGATAGTAGTGGCAGATAACTTATTCCTGGAACAGATGGATGTAAAGACGGCTTTTCTTCATGGGGATTTGGAGGAAGAAATTTACATGATACAACCAGAGGCTTACTTGTCTAAGGGTAGCGAGGAACTGGTTTGCAGATTGACTAAGAGCTTGTATGGCCTTAAACAAGCTCCTAGGCAGTGGTACAGAAAGTTCGATGGATTCATGCACGATATTGACTTTATCAGATGTGAGGCGGATCATTGTTGCTACTTCAAGAACACGGACAATGGGTACATAATCTTGCTGTTATATGTGGATGACATGCTAATAGCGGGCTCTAGCAGTAGAGAGGTAAACAGATTGAAGGCTCAGTTGTCAGAACGGTTCGAGATGAAGGATTTGGGGGAGGCCAGAAAAATCTTGGGCATGCGGATTGACCGGGATAGGGAGTCGGGTAAGTTGGTTCTTTCACAAGCAGAATACGTTGAGAAAGTCTTGGCAAGGTTTTGCATGGAAGAGGCGAAGCCAACAGGGACACCATTGGGTATGCACTTCAAGCTATCCGAGAAGGACTCACCTATGGGCAAGGAGGAGCGTGACAAGATGGAGAGGACTCCATATGCTTCGGCAGTGGGGAGTCTAATGTATGCAATGGTGTGTACAAGGCCGGACATTGCACATGCGGTGGGAGTAGTCAGCCGGTTCATGGGCAATCCAGGAAAGCAACATTGGGAAGCGGTTAAATGGATCCTGCGTTACTTAAAGGGTACTGCTGGTAAGGCTCTATGTTTCTCAAGCAAGGAGGTCGTGTTAGCGGGTTATGTTGATGCGGATTTGGCATCAAGCGATCTAGACAAGAGGAGAAGTACTACGGGTTATGTTTTCACATTGGGTGGTACGGCAATCTCCTGGGCTTCTAAATTGCAGAAGATCGTGGCTCAGTCGACTGCAGAAGCAGAATATTTGGCAGTGACAGAGGCGAGTAAAGAGATGGTTGTTGTGAATATAGCCCTCCACAGCCCAAGCAATCCTACAAGAATGATTAGAGCACACGAAACAAAGCACAAGAAATAAAGCACAAAGAACATAGAAATTGTTAACCCAGTTCACCAATATGTTTGGCTACGTCTGGGGGCACTACCAAGCCAGGATCTTGCACTATAATATGTAAATATGATGTTACAATGAGTCTAGAGGCGGATTATTGCTTAAATATATGTTAGGGAATAAAACCTAACCCTAGATGGACAAGGGAACCCGAAAAAAGCCTAAAAAATGGGCCCAGAATTTTTCCACCCCGACACATGGGCGGTCGCCCAACAACCCATGGGCGGTCGCCCATAGTGAATTTCCTCCGAGCCAAAACCTTCTGTCCAAGTGCGCGGTCGCCCTTGATCACCTGCGCGGCCGCCCACAATGATGAATATCATTCGATGACCTATTGATCAACTGGGCGGTCACCCACCATCACCTGGGCGGTCGCCCATGACTCCAGAAGCTCCGACGATTTTCTCCCTTTTGCTCCGAAATCTAACCCGATTGGTCCTCTATCCCAACAATCTCCCACCTAGAGATCAACCGTATATACAAGCCCCGTATTCGTTCTTCAACTCATCCTTGGTGTCCTCCTAGTGCTCACCTCGATCATGGTAGTGCCATCCTCCTCTCTTATTCTCCAAGCCCAATTGAAGCTTTGCACAGCTTCAATTTCTCAAGGTTTACAACCTTTGTCAACATGTCAGTCGGGTTCTCCGATCCCAATATCTTCTCCAGCCTTAAGATCTTCTCCTCCAAGAGATGCCTGATGTAGTGAAACCTCAGTTCAATGTGCTTCGTCCTAGAATGAAACGTCGGATTCCTAGCCAAATGTATTGCACTCTGACTGTCACTGTAGAGAACGTTACCACTTCGCGTCTTCCCAAGTTCACCCAAGAAGTTCTGCAACCATACCATCTCCTTACTCGCCTCTATCACTGCCACATATTCCTCGCTTCTGCTGATCGAGCCACGATCTTTCGCAATTTAGAAGCCCAAGAGATTGCCGTACCACCCAATGTGAAGACATAACCCGTAGTACTTCTCCTCTTTTCAAGATCACTTGATGCCAAGTCCGCATCAACATAACCCGCTAACACCACCTCCTTGCTTGAGAAACACGAGCCTTACCAAGCAGCATTCTTCAAGTAACGTAGGATCCATTTAACCGCTTCCCAATGTTGCTTTCCCGGGATTGCCCATGAACCGGCCGACTACTCCCACCGCATGTGCAATGTCCGGCCTTGTACACACCATTGCATACATGAGACTCCCCACTTGTTGAAGCATATGGAGTTCTTTCCATCTTGTCACGCTCCTCCTTGCCCATAGGTGAGTCTTTCTCGGATAGCTTGAAATGCAAACCCAATGGCGTCCCTGTTGGCTTCGCCTCTTCCATACAAAACCTTGCCAAGACTTTCTCAACGTATTCTGCTTGTGAAAGAACCAACTTGCCCGACTCCCTATCCCGGCCAATCCGCATGCCCAAGATTTTCCTTCGCTCTCCCAAATCCTTCATCTCGAACCGTTCGACAACCGAGCCTTCAACCGTTTACCTCTCTAGCTAGAGCCCGCTATTAGCATGTCATCCGCATATAACAAAGAAGATAATATACCCATTGTCCGTGTTCTTGAAGTAGCAACAATGATCCGCCTCACATCTCGATAAAATCAATGTCGTGCATTGAATCCATCAAACTTTCGTACCATCGCCTAGAGCTTGTTTAAGGCCATACAAGCTCTTAGTCAATCTCGCAAACTAGCTCCTCGCTACCCTTAGACAAGTAACCTCTCGTCGTACCATGTAAATTTCTTCCTCCAAGTCCCCACGAAGAAAGGCCGTCTTCACATCCATCTCGTTCCAAAGCAACAAGTTATCTACCACTACTATCCCCTGTAACCATTCTCGATAGTGGTCATCTTCACAACAGAGTGAATACTTCGGTGTAGTCAATACCATACTTTGCCGAAACCCTTTTACAAATCCAACCTTGCCTTGTAACGCTTGCTTCGCCGTCTGCTTCCTCCTCGATCCTCGTAAACCCACTTGTTATGCAAGCCTTCTTCCCCTTAGGTAGTTTAGTCAACTCCCAAGTTTTGTTGGCCTTCAATGAGTCCATCTCATCATCCATCGCAGCCTTTCCACTTATCACAAAGTGCACTACGAACGACCTCCGCATAACATTCCGGTTCCCCATTATCTGTCAACAAAGAAATAATAATTGGATGGAGTATACTGTCAGGCGATCCACGCAACCTCGCTGGATCTACGCAGCGGAATATCCGGTTCGAGTACGTGGTTCATCTTCGGTGACCTCCCCGACCATGGTCATCATGAACCGTTCGCTCCCACCCGAGTCCGGAATATCCACCTCTACAACCTCCGGTTCCGAACTAGTATCATCGTATGCCCCCTTTCTCGTCCTTGTACAATACCTGCTCATTGAATACCACATCTCGACTACGAATAATTTTATGGTTTTGGTCATCCCAAAACTTATACCCGAAGTCATCCCCGCCATACCCAATAAACGTACATTTTACCGATTTAGCATCTAATTTAGTTCTCTCGGCCAGAATCAACATGAACATAAGAAACGCAACCAAATATGCGAAGAAAGGACAGATTTACCTGCTTGCCACTCCAAGCTTCCTTTAGAATTCCATTCCCCAATGGTACCGATGGTCCCCTATTGATCAAGAAAGCCGCCGTGTCAACTGCATATGCCCAGAACGTCTTCTAAGTCCACACTTCAATCTCATACTTCTAGCCCGCTCATTCAATGTTCTGTTCATCCTTTCGCTACCCCGTTGAGTTGTGGTGTCCGCTTTGGAGTCTTCTCCATACGAATCCCATTCGCAGCACAATATTCCCTAAACTCACCGAGCTCATACTCCCCACCATCAGTCCGATCTCAAGCACTTAAGCTTAAGTCCCGTCTCGATTCTCCACCAAGGCCCTCCACTTCGAACACCTCGAAGGCCTCATCTTTCCCCTTCAAGAAATAGACCCAAACCTTCCTTGTAGAATCATCAATAAAAGTCATGTAATATGACGCACCACCCGCAGATGTAACCGGAGATGGCCCCCACAAGTCCGCTGTGGAACCAATTCCAACTTTGCTTCCTCAATCCCCTACCGTCCTCGAGAAATTATTCCTCCCCGCTTTGCCAAACATACAATCTTCGCAGATCCCCACGTTGACTGTCTTCAAACCCGGTAGTAGACCCTTGGAACAAAGTACTTTCATCCCCGTCTCACTCATGTGACCCAATCGACAAGTGCCACAAATCCGCATCACCCGGCCGCGCCACCGCGATACTATCCTTGGTGTTGTTCGCCAAATACAAAGTACCTCCTTATTACCCCGAGCGATCTCACAATCCTCCTTGGTAATAACCTGCCTCGGCACTCGAAAGTCACCTTGTAACCCTCTTCGTCCAACCGCCCAACCGAAAGTAGGTTCTTTTTCAAACCCTAATGTGCCCGACCCCGTTCGATGTAAGACCTTCCCGTCCGATGCTCCTATTCGACATCCCCCTTCCCCTTGATTTCCAAAGGCTCGCCATCCGCAAGATAGACCTTCCCGAAATCACCGTAAGTGTAGTTTTCCATCTCTTCCTTATGCCCGCAAGAGTGGAATGATGCCCCCGAATCCAAAGCACTCCACGATTCTAGTGCACTACTAACACTCGTAACCGCACATCGTCACCTTCGATCGCCACATTCGCCTGATTGCCCTTACGATTTGGACAATCCCTCTTGAAGTGTCCCAATTCCTTACGATAGTAGCACCGAACGCATCCCTTCGCAACCTTCGTTTGTCCTTCGTATCATCGCCTTTGCCCTTTCCACTCACTCCGTTCTCCCTAGATTCGGTTCTCCCTTGTTTGCTAGTACCCGCTTCCCCTACTAGTAGTAGCTAAAGCCGCTCCCGAAGTACTTCGATGTCCCCAACTTCTTCATGCGATTTTCCTCACCTAAAAGAAAGTCTTTAACATCATCATATTTCAATTTTTTCTTACTCGCCGAAGCGTTGATTGCGCCACTGTTCCGCTCCAACTTGCCTAAAGAAGCTAGCAACAAGCACGCATGAACCTCATCATCGAACTTGATCTCCACCGCTGCCAATGAATCTATGACATCCATAAACTCATCGATGTGCTTAGCCAAGGATCCTCCCTCTTGCATCTCGAGACTACCCATCTTACGTATCAAATCAACCTTATTTGCAGCAGACGGAGTTTCAAATCTCTCAAGCAAGATAATCCAATAGCTCCTCGTGGTTGCCGCCTTCCCGGTAGTCTTCGCAACCACTTCGACAAAGTAGATCCGACCACCCCTGTGGCTTTCCGATCCATGAGTTCCCATTCCTCCCGACTTACATCTTCCTGGCTTGACACCCTTCGTAGGCTTGTAGAGATCCTTGTTGTACAAGAGATCCTCAATCTCGCATCCTCCAATATCCGTAGTCGACCCATCGAATTTCTCAACCGCTGTTTGTCTTCGCCCATTCTTGATTGCTTGGAACAACTCCCTCGATCTTGAAACCAAAAGCTCGATACCGCTTGTTGTGAATATGGCCCTCCACACCCAAGCAAACCTACAAGAATAATAATCGCACACAAACCAAGCACAAGAAATCAAAGAAAAACGGAAAAGAACACAAGAAATTGTTAACCCGATTCACCAAATTGATTCGCTACGCCTGGGGGCACTACCAAGCCAGATCTTGCACTATGTAATTAGAATTTGTGTTACAACTTTTTGGGGGGCGGAATACAACTTATATATATAAGGAGTCAAACCTAACCCTAGATGGACAAGTGGTTACCTAAATTACGTCTACTCGGCCCAAACCCAACCCACATATGCGGTCGCCGCAAGGCCCAAAGCCCGCTCGCCAAACCCAACCCACACATGCGGTCAGGCCCAAGGCCCGGCCCAGCCAACCCACACATGCGGTCAGCCGCACATGCGGTCAGCCGCACAGCCAAAACCGCAAAACCCTTTTGCTCCGATGTCTAGTCCGGTTGGTCCTCTATCCCAACAGTTATTGATTTTGAGACGGATAAGGTAAACAAAACAAAACCGTTTGTAAGTTTAGTAGTTTGCCTAGAAAATGTTGTTAGCAAACAGTAAATAATCAATACATTTTCAAAAACTCTCACAAAAGCCAATTGACATAACCACATTTGTCTCATTCTCAAGCTGCATAGCCACATGGAACAATTATTACTAGATTAGAAGGTTGAGACATACCTTCAAAGTCAGTACAACTGCCATCAGAACCACTACCTTCAGTACCACTAGATCCCCCACTACCTTCGGTATCACTAGATCCAGAGTCCTCGGATTCGACATCATTGAAAACAAATGCAGGACGCAGGTGAACTACATTAAAAATATGTGTTGCCCAGCACTTTTGAATGATAAATCTCAATATTATTATTATTCATGTTAACATCAGCAGGAAGAACGATGAGATTGCACTTTATGCAATGATATTCCACATTAGGAGGAGGATATGGTACAACCGGGTCAACATCCACAAAAAAAGGCACCTCGGCCTTAGCCATTAGGCCTCTAGGAAATGACGCATTTGTATCTCCATTGAACCTTGCATTTAAGAAATCAGTTTCATCACATTCATTCAACGAGCAACTAGCATAGAGAGATAGAAACCTAGCCCGAATATATCCTACAATTCCCCAATTATCCACAGGAAAATACTGATCGATGAAGTGATCAGATTCGGTCACTAGAATGCAGGATTGATCATAAGCACAAAATGGACCATCACGACTCTCCCAATTACGTTCATAGGTCTTAATAGAAACTTTAACAACAAAAGGATCAGATGGGAGACCACAAAATGGTTCATCAATATGGTGATATAAAAAACGAAAGCTTTCTATATCTATAAATTTCTAACATCAGAACATATCGATAATCAGTGTTTTGATCCTCAAACAACAAAGGAAATTGTCTCCTAGTTTGAGCAATGACCTGATTCCCGAGATTAGGTTGGCAATGAGGATGTAAGACATGCTTATCAAGCATCTGCAAAATAAATTCGCCAAAATTATTGATTTGAAACAGATCACGATCAACAGAAACAACGTCCTTTCAAGTAACTTGGTCGCCATCTTCGTTGGGAGGAATAGCATTTTCAGGCAGCACACCGTCGTATAGAAACCAGGGCTCATAATCGTGAAATCCATGGCGCTTCATGGTTCGAAACACACGAGCAAGTTGAGATCTACTCAGATCTTGGATTTCATCTCTTCTAGGAAAGAGACTAACAGTGATATCGTTTTTTATTACAAGCACAACGATATCCCTTCGATCATCACGTCTTTGAATCATCAAAAAGCACATTCGTACGGAACAATCGAACCATATTCACACATGATATCTCCTTTATCCCGGTATAAAACGTGTCTAACAACGCCGCTGCGGCCATGGACAAACAGAAGTTGAAGAAGAAATTAATCTGAGTAAATGATTGATTCAACAAAAAAACTCTCTTAAATTCGTATCGCCTTCGATAGAAAACCCTAACTTGGCTCTCTGATAAACGTTCAGAAACTAGAAAAGAAATGTATAAATGGAAGAAAATACAATACAAAGTCGGTGAGTTTGTAACAAATTTCAGGCGGGAAAATGCACGCCTTACCTTTTCAATATAAAAGACAAGAAAGACCCTGCCTGGATTACTTAGGTGTATAGGAATCATTGTATGAGTAGATCTCAACTTGCTCATGAGTTTCGAACCATAAAGCGCCATGAATTTCACGATTATGAGCCCTGGTTTCTATACGACGATGTGCTGCCTGAAAATGCTATTCCTCCCAACGAAGATGGCGACCAAGTTGTATCTAGAGCTACTTGGAAGGACGTTGTTTCTGTTGATCGTGATCTGTTTCAGAACAATAATTTTGGCGAATCTATTTTGCAGATGCTTGATAAGCATGTCTTACATCCTCATTGCAAACCTAATCTCGGGAATAAGGCCACTGCTCAAACTAGGAGACAATTTCCTTTGCTATTTGAGGATCAAAACACTGATTATCGATATGTTCTGATGTTAGAAATTTATAGATATAGAAAGCTTTCGTTCCGTTTTCTATATCACCATATTGATGAACCATTTTGTGGTCTCCCATCTGATACTTTTGTTGATAAAGTTTCTATTAAGACCTATGAACGTAATTGGGAGAGTCGTGATGGTCCATTTTGTTCTTATGATCAATCCTGCATTCTGGTAACCGAGTCTGATCACCTCATCGATCAGTATTTTCCTGTGGATAATTGGGGAATTGTAGGAAATATTCGGGCTAGGTTTCTATATCTCTATGCTAGTTGCTCGTTGAATGAATGTGATGTAACTGATTTCTTAAATGTAAGGTTCAATGGAGATACAAATGCATCGTTTCCTAGAGGCCTGATGGCTAAGGCTGAGGTGCCTTTTTTGTGAATGTTGACCCGGTTGTACCATATCCTCCTAATGTGGGATATCATTGCACAAAGTGCAATCTCATCGTTCTTCCTGCTGATGAGTCTGCGGTTAACATGAATAATAATAATATTGAGATTTATCATTCAAATTGCTGGGCAACACATATTTTTAATGTAGTTCACCTGCGTCCTGCATTTGTTTTCAATGATGTCGAATCTGAGGACTCTGGATCTAGTGATACCGAAGGTAGTGGGGGATCTAGTGGTACTGAAGGTAGTGGTTGTGATGGCATTTGTACTGACTTTGAAGGTATGTCTCAACCTTCTAATCTAGTAATAATTGTCCCATGTGGCCATGCAGCTTGAAAATGAGACAAATGTAGTTATGTCAATTGGCTTTTGTGAGAGTTTTTGAAAATGTACTGATTATTTACTGTTTGCTAACAACATTTTCTAGGCAAACTACTAAACTTGCAAACGGTTTAGTTTTTTTTTCCTTATTCGTCTCAGAATCAATAACTACCTTACCTATTTTTATGGTCCTACATTTTATTTTACCCCATAGGACAATTATTTGTTCAGGTCATATCCCCCAGTAACCCGTTTTGGTTACATGTTGTATATTCGATCAAGGTCTTTTAACTTTGTGTTTTATTCTTAGCATATAGTTGCAAATTGAATGCTTTTAGTCGTGCATGCTATGGTGATTTACTGTTCAGGTCTTAGTTGATAGACGAATATGCAGGAAGTATAATTTGTTTTGTCTACATAAGGTGACTGATCTATGTATTTATACAATTTACTGTTCAGGTCTTAGTTGATAGACGAATATGCAGGAAGTATAATTTGTTTTGTCCACATAAAGTGACGATCTATGTGTTTATACAAATTAATGTTCACAAATTTCTAGTTTCAACACGAAATGTCTACCTTCTTATATATGCTTGTAAATGTATGACATGTTTAGATGGTAGACGAGACTGTTTTTATATTTTCCTACTCTTAATATGGGAGAATAGATTGAAACCTTTATGCAAGTTGACCCATTTCTATCTTCCTATATGTACATGTACCGGTGGAGGAATACCGGCGGAGCGGAATTGTATATGTTTGTTCTGGGAAAACAAGGATAAACTATCGTCCACAAGGATTTCTGCAGAAGTGTCCATTGTACCAAAGGGGAATTTAGTTTAGCACAAGTGTTTGATAGTGGGGCAGCGGATTGAGAGGGGGGGGGGGGGCAGGAGATCTAGGGTTTTAAACAGCTAATAATTGACGGCTTGATGATGAGGGTGGAACGACTGCTACCGGAGAAGATAACGGAGTTAGAAAAGAAGTGAGGGAGGTGGAAAGTAAGTGGTAAGTGCTGCAGCAGTTCAAAATCCGTCGGTTGGGTTACTATTATAGAAAGAGATGGGTTTTATTATAGCCCCTTAATGGTTTAATTATTGTATATATTTACCCCTATATTGATCCATCTCAGTAGCTTCCTTGAAGTTGAGTCGAGCTTGCTTGGTTCGTTTAGCAGCAACTGAGAAAACAAAAGAAACAACGATATATCAGTTGACATTTTTTGTTGCACCAGTTAGCAATTGCAGAAGTAAAAGTGGACTGGAGTTGCTACCTTTTGTGTTACTTTGTTTGATTTAATAATGATAGATTTCCAGTCTTCATAATCGTGTTTCTCCTCATGTTTACGCTTCTGGTAGGAAGAAAGCTGCAACCAAATTTAACCAGTCAGAAACTTTAGCAAACATATCAACAGTAAAAATAAAAAAAGAAAAATAAAAAATAACCTTTCAATTTATGAAGAAAATAATTATAAAAGTAAAAACCCAAACTTTTTTTAGGTGTTGAATGAAGTGACAACTACACTTGGTTGAATACATCACAGGCAAAATTTAATACTTCTTCCCTCCATTCCATAAAGAAGTTCCCATTTGTCATTTTTGTTTGTCCCAAAAAGATAGTTCTATTTTCATAATTGTTAGGTTAAAATCATAGAACTTCCAAAATTGCCAACAAAGGAAGAAGAAGGAAAGAGGAAAGGACGAGAGCCAACCAAGAGAGAAGAGAGAGTAATGGAGTAATAAGTAAACATCATTAAAGTTAGTGATGAAAATAAAAATATGTTGTGAAAATGTTTGAAAAGTCAAATGAGACTATCATTACGAGGCGGAGGGAGTATATCAAGTTTAGTTCTCAGTAACTAGTGATATAAGACGATTAAGAGGTCAGCCAGTTTCACATAAGCAATCATAATTCAGCACCCAAATTATTTTAGCATATCTAAATAAACTAGTAAAGGAACATTGTTCATACTTCCTTTCCATCATTAGATGAATATCCGCCATCCTCAACACTCCTTTTCTCGGAAATGCATCTGGTAAAGCTGCATAGACGTAGAAAATTATATGCAGAGATTTATAACTTACTGAATCAGTAGATGTAAATAACTTGGATGGAGATGGCGGCTTATATCAATTCATGAAGAATGAAAGTAGTTGAGACTGAGAGATTACCTTGGTTACCCTTGACTGTTGTTTAGATATCCCTACACATCATGGCACAGGTCCTTCATGGAAGTAGCTACCTGACCCATTTTCCATGTTTCAATTGTAAAATAATAATAATAATAAAAAAAAGAATATGTAACTGGGAAAACTTGGTTACACGGGGAAGGGCAGTGTTTCTTACACTTGCAAATTCAGCTTCAGATGTACCAGCAATTTCAATCACCTTAATCTTAACTACCTTAAGCTTTGGCGTAAGTAAAATAAGATGACAATCCGTCCCACATAAACGTCATCCTGCATGTGCTATATAAATATCTTCCACAAATCAAGTGAGATGAAGAGAAAGAATGATGTTACCTTGTGTCGTTTTGCAAACAAGTAGAAAGCTGTGACCAAATATACAGGCCTATTGAAGTCAACAGATGCTCGAAGTGAAGCTGGCAATGATGCTAAAAAACGATCACGATACCTGAAAATTGAAAACCATGTTGTTGATCATAATAATAACCTAATGCCCTAGGTAGACAATCTGAATTTCCGGTCACACATTTTGTCAAACAGGATTATTTAAGCATAAGCAATCTGTTTTTAGACATACAGCAATAACCTTTATGGACAATAGGAATGAGCCTTATACATCCAAATTGAATAGCCAATTCCCTAATATCAAGCTTGTTCCTATAGAATATATTTATAAGTTCACATCAATAAAAATTTTGACAAACAATTCAAGTGCATATGCTTGTAATTTAATCAAGGAAAACAGGAATTATTGTTTGCAAAATAGAAGATTTGGAAATGAGGTACTAGCTTGACACCCATGCCATTCCGCATCGCCTTGAAATATCTAATGTGAGCCATTTCAGACATTCCGCTCAACTTTATAGCACTTTGACGATCAAACATAACATCATCCCTTTCATAGATAAAATGTACTCCCTCCGTCCCGGAATAAATGTCTCCCCTCCTATTTGCACAAGGATTAAGAAATGATAAGGTAAGAGAGAGGTGTTGTGAGTATGAAAATTAAATTAGGAGAGAGAATGAGTGGGAGGAATAGTAAGAGCATCCACAATGGTAGAGCTCTTTCAAAGAGCTTTTTTGCAATTCCATTATATGCCACATCCTCTCCTAATCAACAAATAAAAACTCAAGGCTTTTTCTACAATGATAGATAGAACTTTTTCACCAACTTTTTTGTGGAAGGAGTTGTTCTTTAGGAAGGAGCTCTACAACTTTTTCAACAATGGTAAAAAAACTCTCTAGAACTTTTTCACAAGAATAAAGAGCTCTCAAAAAGCTCCCATTGTGAATGCTCTAAGTTGATTGGTGTTGTGAGTATAAAAATAAAGTAGGAGAGAGAATGAGTGGGAAGAATAGTAAAGATTTTTTGCCATTTTAGGAATGAGACATTTACTCTGGGACAGACTAATAAGGAAAGGGGGACATTTACTCTGGGACGGAGGGAGTAGTAGTTTTTATGGGTATAATAGTAAATAATACAGAATACAGTAAAGGTAAATGAATACTTCTCAGATCAGGTTGATTCTTGACGGTTTATGGTAGTTCCAAGGGACACTCTGAATGTATACTTTTTATACATTTTAATAGCAAAGATGCCTACATAATTTTGTTATCCACTTTCTAACGATTTAATTTTACGATAATAGCATGACTACTAAAAAAATGGGTAAAAAAGCGATTAGGGATAATTTTTACAAAACAGACATTCATTTTTGGGACAAAAATTTCTTGAATTTGGACATTCATATTTAACAGAGGGAGTATAAGAAATGCTTAGTACTAGTTTTTTCCATATAACAATTGGCATCTTATTGAAGGAAAGAGAGTTGCAAATTTGACCTGTACACTGACCAAGTAAATAACCTCCAATGCTTGAGTACGAATTTCAGGATCGTCCACTGCTTCACGCTCAATCGAGAGTGCAAGTTCGAGAGGCATTTTTGATGTGTCTTGTTCATTGTAAATCTGTTGAAACTCATTGGATCAGTTAAAATATTCCAATTCAAGTGATCAGATTTGGACGTAGCATACTGGTAACTCACCCCCCCCCCTCCTCACACACACACACACAAAAAAAAAATCAGGGATAGAAAGATGACCTTGTTTCCAGCAACCGGAAGAAGAAGAGCTGACCAAACGTAGCATACTGGTAACTCACCCCCCCCCTCCTCACACACGCACACACACACAAAAAAAAAAAAATCAGGGTAGAAAGATGACCTTGTTTCCAGCAACCGGAAGAAGAAGAGCTGACCAAAGAAACTCTGATATTAAATGCAAAATTCTGTAGCTGTTTATTAGCTTCAAAACAGCAATTGCGAATCGTTCCAGATACCTACAAATAAACAAACATTTCACAGAAAATATGAAAAATTGAAGCCTTTAGAAATATAATATGATGAAACTTGAACTCTTTTAATTTGAAGGTTCTTGTTCCTTTTCTCATACATGATATCAAGAAGTTGAGTCGAGGTCGAGCAACTTTCTACAGTAATCTAAGCAAGAGAAAGAAAACAGCTGAAGAATTCAGAACTAAGAGCAGTTAGGTCCTCCACCCTCATTTGGAGAAATAATACAATAATGTTAGTATTTTGATCAGCAGTCCAAGATGAAAAGCATCTACAATTAGATGAGCATTTGAAGAAATTTCGAGTACATACCCCTTGCTTTCTTAGAGGAATTGTTGAATCAAACTGCCTAATTATCTGTTTCAAGAGTCCACGCTTAGGGTCCAACAGAAGGGTTCTTCCCACTTCCATTTTTGAAATGTTTACAAGTAACCAACGTGTGCAAATGGATCACCTAATTAGAATACATTAAAGAAAAGGAAACAGTTAACCAGAGATATGAATAGGCTTACAGGCTACAGCTGAAATAAAAATCCAAATGATATGTCATATTTTGATTGTTAACGCAAGATGTAATCATTCAGCTGCAAGTGAATGAAAAGAGAATAGCAATATCCTCAGTTGGGATGGAAAACATTGGAAAAGTTACCATATTGTTTTAAGACTTCATAAAAAAACAGGTTCTGTTTGTTTTTCATTAGACTTCCAATCTTAATTTTCCATGAAATCAGTTTCTTCTTTTTGACTTGAAATTCATTGAGGGATATTGACTATACTAAAACAGAACTTCTCATCTTTATTCTCTTCCCTTTTTCACTTTTGGCTAAAGCAGAAAAACTCCCCCAGCCTAGTCTAGGATAGCCCATACTTGACTGAAGACACAATTTGAAGAATACTATCCGCCTTCTATCGGTACCTTGGTAGCAAGTATGTTTCCGGAAAGCACAATAGTGCTTAAATTACAAATTTGCAACTTCAAATTAGCTCAAGTTTCCTGTTAATGTTTAGGTATTTTGATTTCCAACAACGTATTGGTTCTTCACTTCATAAATTTTGGAATCTTCTTTCATGCAGACACAAAGAAAAGGGAACTTGAGCAAAAATGAAACCAACCAAACCATTAAGCATGGTCTGCAATGGTCTGCAATCAGAAAAAAAAAATCTTACTTTGTGAACTCTAACTTAAAGAATCAATAAAAAAAAGTACTGCATCATACTCAAATAACCATATGATTTGTCAAATGAAAGTTTTCACATGTACTCCCTCTGTCCCACTTCATTTGGCACCAAAATATTTGGCACAAGAACCAAGGAAAAGTAGGAGAGAGAATTAGTGGAAGGAGATGTTGTGAGTAGGAAAAGTAAATTAGGAGTGATTTGATTGGTTTTGTGAGTGTAAAAACTTGCCATTTTGGGTAGTGCCAAGTGAAGTGGGATGGACCAAAGTGGAAATTAGTGCCAAGTGAAGTGGGACGGAGGGAGTATGTACCCAATCATATTCCCAAAATTATACAACTTAACTGTAGTCCCATCCCAATTACATAGAGTGGGATACATGAACCCTTTTCGCCATTGAACTTGATTCAAAGCAAAGTCATCACAGACACCTCCCTCAATCATATATTTATTGTTCCTAATAGTCATATTAGTTTTCATCTTCCCCTTTCCCTACTTCTAGTCTCATTGATGTTAATAGACTCACGCTTTCTAATGAGTGCACTAAGCTTCTACATTATGTGTATCCAACCCATCTTTAGCTCTTTTATGTCATTTTATATCCTATTATGGTGAATATGTCAGTCCCTTCGTCCCAAAATGAATGTCCAATAAAAAATTAAATTTGCTCTTGAGTACATTATTTGGATTCACGTTCATAGTGATCTGACAAATAGTTTTAAGCTAGTTCAAAAGCTGCCTAATGCTATCACCCTCCCTTCTTCTATGTGAGCATAACAACCACTGCCGTAGTCCCAAGTGAAAAGGTACATTTTGACTTATTATACAAATAAAGAGAAAAGTTGAATAACAACTGACTTCTTAAAATTTCCCCTATCATCTTTTGGCCACAATGTCAAACTGATTCAGTTAATATATAATCATATGATTTTCAACCACAACTTCAAAAACTCTGTCAAACACATTGTGCTTAAGTAAGTTTTTCAAAAAGGAATGCTACCTCTTCAATTGGGACAAGCAAAAACAGAATGTGCACCTTTCCAATCAACAGGAATTTGCTGGTGAATAGGAAAATTTCCCCGTGATCGGAGACAAAGATCCGATAACCGGCGGCGATTTCTTCGGTGGCCGGCAGCAGGTCCTGCAAGTTTGGTGAATACTGACTGGATGTTATATTATTGAATTCAAGGGGCAATTTTGGAAGTTCACTTGTTTTTATTCTTTAATTTTAGAAATGGGACAAACTTTTTGGGACAAGCAAAAATTGGAAAATGGACCAACATTCTGGGATGGAGGGAGTATATCAATATAAGATACAAAGAAGTAAGAATATATACATGCTTAACTGAACATTGAGAAAGCAAATTTGTCAATTTAGTAAATACTTGGGATCAATTAGGTACTCAAAAACCCTGCATTTAATCCCCGCTTAAATCTTTAATTGTTCTTCTTTATGATAAAATCCCAGCTTGAATCTGTATATGCAGTAAGAGAACTGCTAATGTATGTCTAAGCTCATAAGCCTGTTTGAGCACAAGCGCATAAATCAAGTATTTGTTGTTTATCATAATCTCACTCTTTGTCTTCCAGTAACAAGAAGCACGTTTTCAAAATACAGATGATAATAATAATAATTTATTATAAAAAGAAAAAAGAAAGAAAGAAATATAAAGAATGAATTTGTAGTTTCAAAAAAAAATTGATAAATAGATAGGCACATAATAAAAAAATAAACATTAAAAGCACCTGAAGCAAAGAATCAATACCAGCATCCAACTGTGTGAGATTGACAAGCAGCATGACTAGTATGAGAACATAAGAGCTTCTGCAGCTGGTTGAGAGACCTCATGTAAGAAAGACAATTAGTACATCAACAAACAACTACTAATATGAGAACATAACGTTCAACAAAATGAAACTCAAAAGTTTAGTAAGGGAGTTTGAAACAACTGATTTGTGTAACAACAATGTGCACCCTGCTCTATGAAGTTTCTAGGCAGCCTTGATATAGAAACTGCCCTCAGCATTTATCATGGATGAAAGTAATTCATTGTTGAATTCGGATTATATGTCTCACTATTATTCGGAGTATATGCTACCACACCTTTATAATTAACACTATCACTGAATTGTTTGGACATAAATCCAAATTTAACTTGGAAGCAGTGGCAAAGCAAGGATTTTTTTGAAATGAGGTCAAAATTAATTTTTTTATACAATATTATGATGTTTAATGCGCAAATTTAGTTCAAACGGGGGTAAAATTATAGTATGTTAATTATTTTTCTTGTTCAAGGGGGGGGGGGTGGAAATACAATTTTTAATGGTAAAAATCAAACTTTTCAAAATTTACTAGTACTAATTTGGTACAGTTTAAAAAGCAAATGGGGGCGATTACCCCCTTAACCCAAGGTGTGGATCCGCCTCATTTAGAAGTAGCTAAAAATAGAAAAATAGAATACTTTTTATGCAGCCCAAGAAGTTGATTAAATTAAACAATTGAAATAAGAGTGAAAGAAAAGAGGGGACATCACTGCAATAAGTATTCATGAAGTTGCCCTAAGGAACATATTTTCTCAAGCTGATTAGTGGTTACTTTTCAATCAACCCAAGCACATTTATATTTTCTTAAAAATAACAGGCAATAATTTTTTGAGCAACCAAACAAATCAAAGCTTTCTTCAAGCACTTTTCAAAATTTTTTTAATTATTAAGTTACATCATAATCTCCTGTCATGTCAGTGTTGGTTGAATGGAGAAAATAACTTCATCATTTAAGTAAAAGAAGGACATAGCATAAAGCACCTTTGTTTCACCCTAAGAGTCGTGACAAGGAAGGAATCATCCTTGGAACCAGTTAGCCCCTGAACAATATTAACAGCTGCTTTCTTCACCTGAAACATAAGGCAAACAAACCTTAGTCTCATATAAGCCATAAACTCAAGAAGTAAAACCCGTAAAGATTTTATAAAAACATGCAACTAAATCCAATAACACGAAATCAATTTACTTCAGTTGTATATAAAACTAGATCCAATAACACCCGCAATGCTCATAAAAATTCTTTGTTACGCATTCATGAGAAATAAATAATAATATTCAGGCCAAGCTACTGAGTTAAGTGGCAAAATGAACTGTTTGTTGTACTAATTAGCCGAGTCGTTATCAATTTAATTAATGTCGATACTTCATAGAAGAAAAAGTAGCCAATTTTGTATCATGATAGTCAAATTAGGGTTTTAACACAGTAAAATGTTACGATTTGAACATTAACAATAATCCAAATGAGGCACGGGAAGCCTACAGCAATTTAATTAATGTCAATACTCCAAAACGCTGCAGCAACATAGGGCCCTGATGGTAAGTCGGTAAGTCTTATGGCAAGTCGGTAAGTCTTATAAACAATTCACAAATCATATGACTATTTTACCTTATCTTCTACTAGACATTAAATAAATTTATATGGAAGAATGGAATAACAACGCTATTTAACAAGATATGGAGAATTAACACAATGTCATTGGAGTGGCGGAAGAGTACTCTGATCCCTTTGTATAAGAACAAAGGTGATGTCCAAGATTGTGCCAACTATCGGGGGATTAAACTAATGAGCCATACTATGAAACTTTGGGAAAGAGTGATTGCACAAAGGCTGAGAAAAATTGTGGATATTTCGGATAACCAATTTGGGTTTATGCCGGAAAGATCGACTATGGAGGCAATATATCTTATGAGACAAACCACGGAGAAATATCGGGATCAAAAGAAAGATTTGCATATGATTTTCATTGATTTGGAGAAGGCGTATGATAAAGTACCAAGAGAGGTACTTTGGTGGGCATTAGCAAAGAAGGGTGTTTCAAAGAAGTATATTGATATTATCAAGGACATGTATAATAGAGTTAGTACTTGTGTACAGACTAGTGTTGGGAAGACTGAAAAGTTCCCTATAAAGATTGGAGTGCATCAAGGTTCCACACTTAGCCCCTTTCTTTTTGCTTTGATAATAGACGAATTGACGAGGTCAGTCCAAGATGATATACCAAGGTGTATGTTGTTCGCAGATGATATTGTGCTGATTGATGAGACAAGAGAGGGTGTTGAAAGTAAATTGGAGTTGTGGAGACACACTTTGGAATCTCGAGGTTTTAGACTGAGCAGATGCAAGACTGAATATTTGGAGTGTAAGTTTACCAGAGTTGAAAGTAGGGAGGCAGGGACGGTCACATTTGATGAAAATATTGTCCAATCTTCTGAGTTTTTTTCGCTATCTTGGATCCATTATCCAAAAGGATGGAGAATTAGATGAAGATGTGGCTCATAGGATTAAAGCAGGTTGGTTGAAGTGGAAGAGTGCCACAGGGTTTCTATGTGATCGTGCCATGCCCCATAAATTAAAGGGAAAATTTTACCGCACGGCAATTAGGTCGGCAATGCTTTACGGCACTGAATGTTAGGCCGTGAAACAGTGTCACGTGCATAAGATGAGTGTGGCGGAGATGCGTATGCTTCGATGGATGTGCGGTCATACAGAAATGATCGATTGGGAAATGAGGTGATCAGAGGTAAAGTAGGAGTTGCGCCCATTGAGGATAAAATGAGGGAAAATCGTCTAAGGTGGTTTGGACATGTGAGAAAGAGACCGAGTGATGTACCGGTTAGGAGGCCGGAACAGTGGAGAAATGATAAAATGGCGAGGGGTAGGGACGACCCAAACAAACTTGGATTAGAGTGATTGAAAATGATATGAGTTTACTTGGAGTGGATGAAAGTATGGCGTTGAAGAGGCCGGAGTGGAGGGCAAAAACCTATGTGGGGGGTTGATTTTTTTTTTCTTACACGATGACATAGGAGGATTCATGTTAGCCGACCCCAAATTATTTAGGGACTAAGGCTTTGTTGTTGTTGTTGTTGTTGTTGTTGGAAAAATGGAATAACTAATCAATGTATATTTAATGTATAGATAAACGTGGAGGATAGCTAAAATGACTTGCATTGCAAGTTTAAAAGGCTAAAATGACCTACATTTAGGAACGGAGGGAATATATAGTAATAGTTTGAACAATTAGTTTTATAACAATGGCCAAGATGCACAACTACTGTTGTTATCCACTTTCTAAGAGTTTAATTTTATAAGTAATAAATGACTAGTGAAAAAAAAGGTGAAAAAAATATTAGGGACAAATACTTTTTTACAAAAAAGGCATTTATTTTTGGCACAATTTTCTTAAAAATTGACATCCATTAGGGATTAGGGACAGTGAGTAAAATTTTAAATTTCACATTTGAGGCATAAAGTACAACAATCCATTGCAACATTTTCTTTTGCACAAGCCACCATTCTACAGAGTATAAGCCACTCATTTCAAATCCCCTTGAAAACACAACTTGAGAACATATGATTTGTGATACTTTCTCTGGAGCATTTTCTCAGATGCTGCCAAAGAGAAATCATACTTGAAGTTGCAAATCGAACCCAAAACCACTTGCTCCCTAACATTAAATCCCTACGCAATTCTAAAAAAAATGTTAATGATTCACCATTAGGAATACTATCAATAACAGTTTTTAGAATCGCGTAGGAATAATTTAATTTTCATACAATTATGATAAGTTCAATTAGGTCAACCATGAAAAATTAAAGTGGAATATTAGGTCAACCATGAAAAATAAAGTGGACAATCTTTTGGGGGCAGAAGTCAACTAGTATGATTTGAAATATTAGGGAGAATGTGAAAGAACATTGGTTCATATGTACATCAGTTAGGGAACAATAAGTAAACTATTTCACATATAAACACTCCTTTACAAAGGATATATTTACTCGATTACTCATCAAATATTGGCTCTCCCAACCAAGCTTTATGCAACTTCACACAGTTCATAAGGGGTGCCATTCATCATCCTGTTACAGATTAAACTCCAATCAGATTCCAGCTTCTATATGACACCTGACATTTTCCCTTCATTTCATTATTGCTTTCTTGAGAGAGAGAGAGAGAAAGAATACTAATCGTGAATCAAAGAGCTGTAATTATGAGGCCTTCTTTTTGCCTCTAGTAGCCAGGAAAGTTAAGAAGAACTGTATCTCTAATTATCTATGTTCCACAAAGCTTTCACATCCAAATATGAGGAAAAAAAAAAACTGATAGAACAAAAAAAGAGGTCAAAGTTTATAACAAGGTTAAATACAAGATGTGTGGGGGGGGGGGGAGGGGGGAAGAACCTTGTAATTATTCTAATTTAAAGCACCCATGTGCTCTTTAATTGTCAAAATAACTTTTATGTGCTTGACTTTAACAAGGAAAACAACAATGTCAAAAGAGTAATTGGGACTTGAAACATTTTACCCATCCTTGTTTAATATTCTCCTCTTTCGTTTTTTACTCTTTCTTTTAGATTCACTTACACCTTATAAGCCGCCTTCTCCATATCATAACTATTATGCCCACTATTGCAGCTCCCACCCACTTCATAATATCATGTGTGCTTCTTCAAACTAACTGTTGCAGCCTTCTTCTCTAACACCAGAAATCTAACCTCACCACTTCCACGTAAAACCAATCTCATCAAGTGCAGTAGCTGCGAATGAAATGGGTTTGAAAACCTCCTCATCTTTGAAATTGTTTTCTTAAATGCTTCCTAAATAAATCACTAGTTAGGTTATGATTGTGTGTTGCTACTATACCATTTCATTCCTTGGGATGTTGTGATTATATGCAAAGTGAGTAGGAGACGGGAATCCTATGACATCAATATCTATCCACCAAGCAAGCTGTTTCGCAGCATACTGATCGATGGATCTAACCTACTCTTTTAGTTAGGTTCTCCATTCCAAAATCAGAACTGGCATTATATACATACAGAAATAGCCCATTTACATGTTTCGTGATAAAAGCAATAACTTCTTGGCATGTGAACCACCCAACCAAGGGCCAAGCCACTCAATATACAGACTGTAAAATCAAGAAGATGAGTAAATTAACAAACTACTCCCTCCATCCCATAATAATAGTCCCATTTGACTATTCAAACATTTTAATAACCTATTTTCAATTCCTTCACTAACCTTAATGAAAACACTTATTACTCGATTACTCCCTCTTCTTCTTTCCTTGGTTGGCTTTCATACTCTCCTCTCTCACACTTCTTCCTTGGTTGGTAATTTTGGAAGTTCAATGATTTTACCCTAACAAGTTTGGAAATGTGACTATCTAAACAAAATTGTTAAATGGGAACATCTTTTATGGGACGGAGGGAGTACAATTTACGAGTTCCCAAAAAAGTGCATATACGGCCATTTGTTTGTGATCTGGGAGCGGTTAGTTGATCTGAGCAGAGCATACAGCATTAGCAATGGGGGCCAAGGCCTCAAAAGCTCAATCCGGTTGGCTGCCACGAGCTTACATCGTGACAAGTCAGAATTTCCAAAATAAGTTGATCATTCTCAATTATTTGGCACTTGGGAAAATTTGTGATCAAGTCAACTGGGATTGTACTATTGTAGGGTCTCCGGTGTCTGTCCCAAACTGTCACTTGTTTACTAGAACAAATTTATTGGAGGTCTGGATGATGACAATTCGACAATATGCTCATCTATCATGGAGAATCTCTACAGGACATCGTTAACAGTTGGATAAATTGTCACTTGTTCACCATAACAAATTTATTTGGCAATTGGCAAAATTTGTGAGCAAGTCAAAGATATCTCCTTAGCGAATTTATAGTCTCCCGATTGTGTAGCCTTCAAGGCATAACCGAATGGAGGCAAGGTTCGATGTCCTCCTCACCCACCTTTAAATTTTAATAATAACACAAAAGCTTAATTTTATTTTATAAAAGAAAAAGTGGCAAGAGCTACGCAATCTAGTTTTCATTTCTAGATTTCCAAGAGCACTTAAAATCAATAGGCACATTGTATTTTTAGATATAATGTTCCTCACCTAGGTCTATTAGATAATTCTGGTTCTTTCTCTTCTTCTTTATCTTTTGAATTCTTTTTATCAAATCTTAAAGATTCCTATTATACTTCGGTAGGGTTAAGCTGTTCGAAACGAAAATTATCATAACAAACAACAGGTTCTCCGGAAATGATAGACAAGAACAAAAGAATATGCCAAACTAAACTAGCAAAAAGAGCAACTTAAGCTTGATCCAAAGTGATTCCCGTCAATACCATATTATGGAGAGGAAACGAGTTGCATCTATTAGTTTGAATTAAAGATAACACTTTTCAAAAATCAGGCTAGGTTTGGTTACAGGAACTGAAACATTTTCACCCAGTCATTATGAAAACTTTGACATGTAGTGATCCGCAGTGAAAGAGTTTATCACTCTCTCACTTCATAAGCACTTCCTTCCAATCCTCTCAATCCTAGAAAACAAAATGATAACTACGAGTATAATAATAATCCATCCATCCCAAAAAGATAGCTCACTTCAATTTTCATGGTCAAATTGATAGAAATTTGACCAAAAAATTATGGAAACTCCTTGTGAAAATCTAAAAGTTGTTATGATGCATGAGTAGATACTACCAATGATTATTTTTTTTTATTTTATAAAATTCAATTTTCACAACTTTTTGGTCAAACTTAACCATTGAAATCAAAGTAGAGCTATCTTTTTGAGACAATTTAAATTGATTGAATTTTGACTAGGTGTAACAGAAACAACTCAAACTCAGTCTTAGTCCCAATCACTTGAAGTCGGCTGCATGAAATCCTTAATTGTCATTAAACTCAACCCAAAGCAAGGTTACCACACATGCAACACTCATTCATATCTTTCTGTAGTAACTACATCCATATCGGTTTCACTTTTCCCACTCCCCGATTTCTAGTCTAGTTGATCTAAGTCATACAACCAACACAGGAAAAAATAAGTATTAGTCCTAAACCTCCCTTAATCATCCTAAACATGGGTACTTTATGCCCAACCTATCGCTAATTTGGCACTCCTGAACAAAAAATTAGGGTACAGAAAAAAGTATTAATACCACTTAACACATTTTCCCTGGAAATAACTGTTTACTTCACAAAATCAAACAGCCTAGTAAAAACTTAAAAAGGAAGCCATATTTGCCGGAAAATTGAACCGAATTGTAATCAAATAATTAATCAAAACTTCAAAAGCAATTAATAGAAACTTGAAGAGAGGTGAGCTTAATTAAGATTGATTGTCTGACTAAAGTACACATCATATAATATGAATCAAAATCAATGACAGAAATGGAAAGAAATCGTGAGTTGAAAACCCTAGAAAGGAAATTAGAAGCCTAACAGATTAGAAATGGAATTGGAAAAGAGCTAACCTTCACGACGAACACCACTGTTATGACCAAGCTTCAGGAATTACGAATTGCCGATGATAAACTGGAAAATTGATTCCAATTTAACAGAGAATTATATGCAGATTGGGTGAGAAGAGAAATTAGATAGAATTTGAGAATATGAGGTGAGAAAGAATATAGAAATTTGAGAGAGATAGGTTGAGAGATTTCTGTTATTCATTCCTGCTCTGAAAATGATGATCAACAGCAATATAAAAGGGAAGAGAACACGTGATAGCAAAGGCCATCTCCCTCACCTTGAAACGACAGCGTTTAAACTAACTGAAATAGAATCCTGAGCTACCTTGAAACGACGACGTCCCATTAAAGAGAACACGTATTCCAAAGCCCGCTAACTATTTTATTGTTACGCTACCATCAAACGACACCGCATGATGGGTTTTCAAACACAACGGTCACCCCCAATTTTCTTAAGAACCCTAAATCATTACAACCACCCCTCTCCCTATTTTACCCCTTTCTTCTTCATCTTCAGCCCACCCACCCCCACCGCCATTCTTCCCCATCCCAACCAATCGCCGGCGCCACCCTCCTACCCCATCCCCCATTCTCTTTGCCGTCGCCTCCTCCTCTTCCTCACACCGCCCCTGTTGTTTTCTCTCAGCCACCCACCTCACTCCACCGGTACTAAAATGCCCGTCTCCATCCAAAAAAGCTCAGTTATTCTTGTTCGTCGACATTTACTAATACGACGTCTTACATACAGTGTACACTTTCAAAGTATCTTCTTCCTTTCGTATGTTCTAAATTAGGGTTTTATTCTAAAAAACAAAATCCCCAAATTTCAAAGCTTTCACCTTTTCCTGTACCCAAATCGTAAACCTTTTTCAGTCAGTAACAAAAGTGAACTGCACAATGAAGAATCGAAACCCTAATGAAAAGACAGATAATAAACGCCACAGAATCGATGAATGAGAAGAGTAGGATGCTGATGAAGGAGAAGAAGAGGAGAACGAGATTGGGAGGAGATCGTGGAGGTCTCTCACTTGAAGCCTTTGCCAATGCCAAATCAAAGAACGAACATTACAATACTGCCATTCTAAGTACATTTCTCTCTCTCTCTTCCTCTTTTCGATTTAGAACTTGTATCAATTCAAACGAAGTAGAAAGGGGTAAAATAGGAAGACAGGCAGTGCGACAAGCGTTGAAAGTTGGGTATACTTAATGTTGTGGGATAAATAAAACTCCCTCCGTTGTTCTAGTTCTAAATCTATGGTAAATTCTATATATAAGGCATATTACATACAAGGTATCAATAATGGCCAAATTATCCTTCGCGTGTCGTGTGCGAAAGGACGACAGGAAGCCTTCATGTCGTCTACTTTTACACAACATCGACTAATTGTGTAAAATATTAGGTCGTATGAAATTATATGAAATTTAAATTTATTCTGTCATTAATGTCGTACAAAATCACACGATATGATGTCTTAATATCGTGTATATCCATATGACATATCAAAATGAAGGTGTTCTTCGATGATTTGCAACACGATGTTAATGATACGCATATGCTATGTTATATTATTGAATTGTGTTGTTAATTGAGCAAAATTTATACACGTATACATGACAAGGAACAAACGTCATATTGGATCATACAATATCATATAACCTATCACATTTAAGTGATACCACTTCTATTATAATATAATGGCTGAAGTGATTTTGGCACATCACTTTCCCGCTCAAATTAAGGGCTGATAAGTAATTTGATGTTGTCATTTTTGTAATTACACAGCGTACACACGATAAGCGTCCTTTTGTATTCAGTTTTTTCTTCTCTCGATCTCTCTGCTCCCTAATTACCCACTTTCCTTCTCTCTCTATCACTCTCTCTCTCTCTTAAACTCTCTCTACTACCGCCGACCATCCCACCGTCATCTTCACCTTGGTCTTCATCGATTTCAACCATCGTTCCCGGCCATCGTTCCTGGCCATATTTTCAGTGACGACTTGAGAGACCCATCGATATCTTCGCTCACCCTCCCTCCGACCTTCTCTGTCTAAAGTACTAAAAGTTTTAAACCCTAGATGTTCACTTTCGGTCATTTCACCTCCTCCATCTTCTCCGGCAACATCAATTGCTTCTCTCTCCTCTTACGTTTTTAAAACTCTCTCAAAATCCCACATTCCAGTGAACTGAAATCGTCTAAAATTCGTCTTATACAGATCTAATCGAAAACAATGGCAACGGGGGAGATTGTGATGAAACCAGCCGAAGCAGGTGAGAGACAAGAAAGCCGTTTGGCACAATCACTTCAGTTTCATGACCAAGTGAGTCCAATCCACCTCTTTTTGCTCCATCTTTGTTCATTTTATTTTGGAGAAATTTATGGCTATTTTGATTTTAGTTTATTAGGATAACTATAGGTATGATTGATCATTTTTTCGATTTTGTTTGTGACGTATGAGTAGTCTGACTGAGTTATAGAGTATCCCTAATCGAGTCTTAGGCAAACAACTGAAATCATCCTACAGTTTTTTTCGCAACGTTCGTTATGAATACCCCAATCATAGCATCGACAACATGGGATACTTCGGCCAGAATGTCGCCTATGACTCTAACAATGGAGTAAGGCTGCCTAAAGACAAGCCTCACTCTTTTGGAGGGAGTAGTATGTATATAGATAAGAGAAAGGGAAGGGAGTCTTCGATGAACTATCGAAGCAAAAATGGCGACATATCAAAGGTAGAATTTAAAGCAAATAACAGTAAGCAGAGTAGTGACATCCGAAGGAAGATAAAGTATAGAGATGAAGTCGCACCGCGACATTCAAATAACTAAGACAGGCATCAAAGGAGCATTCATGAAAGTTAAAAATAAAGCAAAGTCGCTAATCGCGACATCTAAATTGTAGTAGAGCAAATGTCAAAAGAACCATGCATAGAAGCAGAAAATAAAGAAAGGTGCAAATCGCAAACCGCGACATTAGGATATAGCATAAACTCGCAAACCGCGATCCCATAAGTAATTTCAGAATGTCTAAGTCGCAAAACGCGTCATCCCCAAAAAGCGACAAAACCAATGTTTAAAGAGCAGAAAAGTAAATTGTTTGATGCAAACCAAAATAGATTGTTTCAAAGAGAGGAGTAATGTTTTCAAGAGGCAGATGGCTGGTTCCCGCTGGCGGAGGTTCTGGCAGCACGAAGGGCTTCACGAGCAGCATCTTTGGCGTCCTTGAGGGCTTTGCCCTTTTCGCCGATCAAATCCACCCACATCGTCAAGGCATCATTGTCGACCAGTGGAGGAGGAACCCAAACCGGCTTGCCTAAGAGCCTGTCTTCTGCGGCCAGGGCCTTGAGCTCGCTATCCTCGTAAGGGACAAGAGAATGGCCACGGCGGCAAAAATCGCTATAGATTTGCTCAGATCCCCACATGGCGAGAAGCTCAGGCGTGATGGCCGGGATTTCCTCAGAACTTGCCGCTGCAGCCCGCATGGCACGGAGCAAAGCTTTGTCATACATATCCATTGCGTCAGTCTCCGCTTTTTATTTGTTTGCGGCTATCTCCTTTACCAGCTCATCAATGGAAGTCGCCTTGGCTAGATTCTCGGCCTCTAAGGCCTTAATCTTTTCTCCCGACTGCAGCTTTAGGGTAGAGATCTCATCATTCAGCTCCTTCTCTTTGTTCTCGCCAGCTTTAAGGGCCTCCGACATCTTCAGCTTTTCGCCTTGAAGAGCGGCCAACTCCCTCTCCATCTCAACACACCTGTTCTTGTACTTTTCCTTCTCCCCCAGAAACCTTTTGCGAGATTTCTCCAGTTTGTCATTCTCGCGAACCACGCGATTGTATTTGCTCCTAAACCCATGTAATGTACTCGCGATCTGTAAAGATAGCGAGAAGAAAATCAGTTTATTAGAAAGAGTGAAAAAGCTCAAGTCATGAGCGACAACACTTACCCCGCAAATTTGAAGGCCAGCTAAGTTCAAGGACAAGTCAACATCCTGCTCCACCACTTCGTCTATTGCCGCCTTATCTCCTACGCGCTCAATGATGTCGGCACCGATGATACTGTTGTCAGGGTCACGAGAATGAATATTAAAACATGTCAGCTTGGGAACTGAGGCAATCTCCACACTTAGATCATAAAAACCGTCCCTGTCAGAGGGCATCTCAAACCCCTCTCTAAGCCAGCTCACGAGTTCGGCCTCGGCCTCGCCAAGCCTCTTCCACGCCTTCTGGATTTTCCTCGGTGCGCTCCTCAAGTGGGGCGGGAACCAACGGGCCTGGGGAGACGCGGCGGGATGGACTCTTCACCAGCCTACATCGGCCTTCTTTTTCAACATTTTCCACTTCCATCTCTTCGTCTCTTAGTGAAATGGTGGATGACCGCACCGGGGTTTTGGCCCTGCTAGATTTTCGAATGTGGCCTGCGGCTTTCTCGGCGACAACAGCAGCTTTCTCGCGGGCTATTGCCTCCGAGTCATCCCCTTGAAGAGAGATTGGGAGCTCTAGTTCAGCAGTCTTGGATAGGTCGGTTTGGCGAGCATCGGTAAGTCGCTTCCGGCGACTGTCAGATTTAGCAGCAGCAGCAGCACGTCTATCAGACACATCCATAAGTCGAAATCCTGAATTAGAATGAAACAGTTAGTGAAAAGAGAGAAGAAAAGTAAAGTAAGAGATATAAGACAAAGGCGAGAAACATACTTAGAACATCATACATAGTCTTGAAGCAGCGACCTTTTAGTTGGCAAGGTCCGCACTCAACGGCAAAACAGTTTCCGTAGTGGAGATCCCAGCCGGGATATGGATCGGGTTGGGTTATGGTTAAGCGGGGCTCATCATCTGGTAACGGTAGTCAGGAAGGCCAACTTGTCTAAGTAGGGAAGGGCGAGATAGAATATCCCGCCACGAGAATAAGGCCAGCCCTATGTCGGTTGCATCTTCTAGAACCTTAAAAATTCTCTCTCAGCCTAGTGTCGCCGGAAACTAGGGCGTTGCGGGTTTCAATTTTCGTGTAGATGTCGTCAATGTCGCAGGGATGAGTCCAGCCCACGCGAGATGTAATTAAAAGAGGGTTGGACTAACAGTTGTGAACTTTCCGAGGTAAAGGGGTCAAGAGCCTAGGTTTTTTGTATTTGATGGAAAGCGATTTTCGATGATACCTTCCCGCTGAGAAACGGCTGTATAACCATCGAATAAATGGACAAGCAAGGGGACGGAGGGTTCCTGTTTCAGAGCCCTGCAGATCACTAAGTAACATGTGAGGACCCTAATAGCATTGGGATGGAGGTCAACAATAGCTGCGTGGGCGTTGAACAAAACGGCTACAATGAAAGGATCGATGGGAATCCTTAGGCCGGCATCTAATTGGGAAGGGTAAACGATGACACCATCATTCCTATGCCGCATAGCGGCAAGAGACAAGTCTCCTATGTATGGCTCTACATGGCAAATATCGGGGTTAATTCCGTACTTGACATGGTAGTGAGTTTGGAAATCTGTGTAAGACGAGCTGCTAGATCCGGCGACCTCAGGGTTGGAAGAGCCCTACGAGATGGGTGGTCGCGCTGAAGTCTCAACCGCCAAGGTATCTGAGACATCATGGCTGGAGGTTGAGTTGGAGGAAGACATGACCTGTGGATAGAAGTGATGACTAAGTAAATTGGGGGCTGCGGGATAGTCAATGTCAGAAAATTCAGTTTTAGGGAAAGATAGAAGTCGCAGACGTGAATGTGGAGTGCAAAAGTTGTGTAGAAAATGTGCATGGGAGCAAATTCGTGCAAGAAAGGGGGACCCCTAATTTCTAAGGCATTCAAAATGGCGGCATTCGCTCCATGCCGCCTAAACATGAAAACTGAGATCCCCGAGCGAGATTCGGGCCCATATCCCTATCTCTTTTTCATAAAACCCCCCACTTATTTTGCTTTGACCAACTTTGACAGTTTTAGAAAGTGATTTTGTATTAGCCATTGCGTGGGACAGGGACAAGCGAGAGCTCAAGCGAGAATGCAAGCGAGAATTTAAGCGAGAATTCAAAATTTTGAAATAATTGCCTGGAGATTTGCAGAAAGGAAGGAAAGCTTGAAGAATTAGTCGGTAAGAGGATCGAAAAGCTCTGTACGCCACCGATTTTCCTCAAAAATGCCCCGAGACAGCTTGAAGTATACAAAGCGCGCGGAGAGATGGCCACCGAAAATTGGAACACCACTGGACTCTAGGAAACGGAGGATCGAGTGAGTAAAGATGTTTGAAATAGGTTTGGAGGAGGGTTTTTTAAGCTTCAAAATAGCAGGAGTGGAAAGGTTTTGGGGGATTTCCAAGGTGCAGTTAAGAGGGTATGATTTTTTAAATTCCCCCCATTATTGTGAGTATTAATTGGAAAAGACGGCTCAAATTCCAAGAGAGGTGTACGGCTGCCAAACCACTTGACTCGACCCCAAGGTGACACGTGTCACACAGTTGGCGGTTGAGCCTCGTTTCTCGCCAAAACGGGCAAAAAACCGCGAGAATCATCCGACAACTGTGAAAGTTCTCGCCTGGACCATGAATAGTCCAAGGCTTGAACTTGGGGGCTTCTGATGCGATCATGTAAAATGGATTGGGCCCAATTACTAGGGATTAGGCCCACTAGCTAGACATGGGTCGAGCCCTCCGGACCTGGGCCATGCAAGAGAATTGTGGCAACAGAGCGACATTAAAGGTATAGGCGACATGGGCTAAACTGAGACAATGGTAGGAAGGCGCGTGAGAGTACGGCCACGTACGCAATAGGGTTATGCGAGAAACAGGGTAGAGTGACTGCAGTTCATTATGATTGTGTATGTGAGGAGGATCCGTTTTCCCGTGGAACATCCGGTTTAGGGCGACATTTAGAATTTCACCCTCTTTCCTTTGGTTGTCGACAACGCGACATGGGTGCTTGGGCGTTCCCGGGGCCTCTTTCTGGTTGGCGCCTGCGCCCCTAACCCTAGTTGTCTGTGATGGGTGATTGATGTGACAAGGTGAATAGTGAAATCCCACTAACTTGGAGTTGTTTGAGGGATCTTGGGTGGATGATTGACAAGTGTCCCCCCATGTGCAAGGCACATGGGGGCTTGGGGGTATAAAAGGATGAATATTGTTCATTTGCATGGGTATGTCTCTCTCTCTACTTTCTCTCTCTAGGGTTTTCCATTGATATTGTTACCACCTTGTTCATCTAACCTTACTCTCACGTCGAAGGGGGTTCGCCGGAGTCACCCCCGGCCTAGTTTACGTGTGTTCTCGTGCGTAGGTGATCAATCAAGCAAGGAAGCAGCCGGAGTATCTTGTTCATTTCAGTCCTGTGCAACCACAATTTCTTATGGTAGCATCAAGTCTCATTATAAATAAGATAAATAATTTGGATAACGTTAATTTTCCATTAGCCAAATTAATCAAAACCAGCTTAAAAATATTGTTTAAGAGAACTTATTAAATACTCACTCCGTCCTTAAAAAATTGTCCCGTTGTACATTTTACAATTATTAAGAAAGAGCTTCTCTCTTTTGTACTCTAGTAAATTTGCACTAACATTCATGTCTACGTTTAGAAACGTGACTAACTTTCCAGGACAAACTAAAATTGCAAATAGGACAATCTTGGACAATCTTTCAAGGCCGGAGAGAGTAATTGATTATTTAAGAGAGCTAGCATTCCAGTCACCTATTCTTTTTTCTACCAATTCTTCTTTTATTCATCAAAGCTCTAAGAGAGCTAGCATTCCAGACATCATCAATGGATTTAGTGGAGGAAGAAGAGCAGTTATATTTTGGTTGCCTAAGATATTAAAATCCCTGTCTTTACTTAACAGCAGTAAAAGGAAAAGATAAATAAAGTTGATAAATAAAAAATTAAAATAAAATAAATACTTTAAGAAATAATAAGTAATAAGTACATTTTAGAAGTAATATAAAATAAAGATAAAACACATTTTTATATGCAAAGAACACAAGCAACAGGTATGTGTCACATAAAAAGTAAGCATGACGAAAAAATTCACCAGAAAGTGTTGCTAAACTATCCGTCCCGAAAAGTTTAACCAACTTTCTCCGTCCCAATTTAACATCGACTATAATTTTATGAAAATCTAAATACATCTATTCATTTTAAAAACTATAATAAATAGTATTTTCAATGGTGAAACAATAACAATTTCAAAAATATCTTTCATATTTTTAATTTTCATAATCAAAACTAAATTGAGATGAACAACAAACTTTTCGGAATGAAGGGAGTATTAGTTAAGCTAGCATATTAAAATCAACACTAATGCAAAATCTTACCAACTCCAAAAAAAATTTAATGCGTATTAGAAGAAAACCATTACAATTTTTGTAAAGCAGAAAGGGGAGAGGGAGAGAGCTCCGACGATAATGATAACTAATTTCCGATTCATCGCTCACATAGGCATATTCTTCACTGAAAAAACCCCTTATATCTAAATTTCAATTAATTCAACATAGACACAGTGAACTAATCAGCAGAAATATTTCAGTGCGTACGCTTGTTTGTTCGATTCCTAGTTTATTTTGCTCAACAGAGAATAAGCAAATTCAAGCAGTAAAAAAGGTTCTAACGAGTGAGTTCAATAACAAGATTCATACGCCCTTTATCGAGATAAAGTGCCCATTCCTAGTTTTATCCACACTATAACACTGCATATTGTCTAACAGAAACATTAATCTTTGGTTCCTAATAAGCAGTAAGAATCTTGGGTCCAGACCATGGAATATTCACTTGATCTAACAGAAGCATACTACTGAACACTCTTTAGAGTTTGTGGATATTTCCAAGAAGACGAAGAAGAAATGGTGTCTCTAGCTTCAAACTTTCCATCACTCTTCTAAACTGCAACAAGCAATAAGGAAGTTCAACTAATATTCTCAAATCACAAACAATTTAAATAGTCTTTCAGCAGAAATAACTAGATACAAACTCATAAAAACAATGATGAAAGAGCATGGCATAGCATTCTTACAAAACATGCAAAAACCTCCTTCCGAGGCTAAAAACTCTTTTGTTTTAAACTAAAAAACCTGAGGAAACTTGATCTACTAAAGATGTAACTTTTGCAAATTATAATTTAAAGCATTGGGAGCCATTTCAAATCACGTAGACATGCATATTTTTAGGATAATAGGAGACTTGGAATGCCCTTCAACTTCATTGAGAGAGTTCTCATAACGTAAAATTAGTTACTTGGGATGGAAGAAGATGAAAATATCCCAAGTTATTCCGCTAAATTTATGAATATTGCCAATGAACATAAAAACCACCACAGCAAAGAAACCCCCATATCCCATGTGAACCAACCAAATCACCCACTGAAATTCAAAGTAGATTTGGAAAAATTAAAAGTAAAATCATACTAAACAACATGATGCCATTAAAGTGTTTGCAGAAGTGCACAAAAGAAATGAGAAACAGCTGCACCTCGTTTCTTGCAGGACTCGGATTGGGTACCGATTTGGGTTTCACGGGGATTAAGAAAAAGTGCATGTGGTGTAAGTGTCGTAGTATGAAAAGAAAGGTAGGAGAGAGAAAAGTGGATAGTTGTTGTGAGTATGCAAGTGGGTCTCATAAAATAAAAAAGTACTTAAAAAATTTCATTTAAGGAAAGTGTTAGTATTAGTGGGACAACAAAAATGGTAAAAAATTGTAAGTATTAATGGGACGGAGAGAGCATATGATTGGGGCCTAGATTATAATCATAAATAGAATAAGCTGTAAAGAAAGCAAAACAGGACAAGACCAAACCAGATCTGAGTCAAACTGTAACTGAGAAATGAACAAGCAAACCACCACACCAAAGAAACCGCATATCCCATGTGAAACCCCCAAATCACACTCAGAAATTCAAAAAAGATTCTGAAAAATTAACAGTGAAATCATACTAAAACAACAAGATGCCATCAAAGTGTTTTATGCCCAAAAGAAATGAAAAACATTTACACCTCAGTGTCTTGCGGGACTTTTTTCAATTGATCACACTTGAGGGAAACAGTAGGCGACTCAAAAAAAAATTAACTTACCAGCATACTGAAGTAAAGATCTATACAGAGCAAACTTCACAACTTAACAGAACCAGTTAAATAGTTGAGTAATACAATAATTAATATAGCAATCCATAGCAGAGCTGATTTTGATAGACTAATTATAGAGCATAAGTCATACCTTCAGTGTCGTCTTGCTCAGATATGATGCCTCCAGCATCATCCTGCTCAATGCCTTCGGCATCACCAATTCCAGAGCCAAGTTAGGGTTTTCTATCGAAGGCGATACCAATTTCGGAGAGTTTTTTTGTTGAATCAATCATATACTCGGATTAATTTGTTCTTCAACTTCTGTTTGTCCATGGCAGCAGCTGCGGCGGCGTTGTTAGACACGTTTTATACCGGGATAAAGGAGATATCCTGTGTGAATGGGGTTCGATTGTTCCGTACGAACGAGCTTTTTGATGATTCAAGACGTGATGATCGAAGGGATATTGTTGCGCTTGTAATCAATAACGATATCACTGTTAGTCTCTTTCCCAGAGGAGATGAAATCCAAGATCTGAGTAGATCTCAACTTGCTCGTGTGTTTCGAACCATGAAGCGCCATGGATTTCATGATTATGAGCCTTGGTTTCTATACGACGGTGTGCTGCCTGAAAATGCTATTCCTCCCAACGAAGATGGCGACCAAGTTGTATCTAGAGCTACTTGGAAGGACGTTGTTTCTGTTGATCGTGATCTGTTTCAGAACAATAATTTTGGCGAATCTATTTTGCAGATGCTTGATAAGCATGTCTTACATCCTCATTGCCAACCTAATCTCGGGAATCAGGTCACTGCTCAAACTAGGAGACAATTTCCTTTGTTGTTTGAGGATCAACACTCAAAACACTGATTATCGATATGTTCTGATGTTAGAAATTTATAGATATAGAAAGCTTTCGTTCCGTTTTCTATATCACCATATTGATGAACTATTTTGTGGTCTCCCATCTGATCTTTCTTTTGATAAAGTTTCTATTAAGACCTATGAACGTAATTGGGAGAGTCGTGATGGTCCATTTCGTGCTTATGATCAATCCTGCATTCTGGTGACCAAGTCTGATCACCTCATCGATCAGTATTTTCCTGTGGATAATTGGGGAATTGTAGGATATATTTGGGCTAGGTTTCTATCTCTCTATGCTAGTTGCTCGTTGAATGAATGTGATGTAACTGATTTCTTAAATGCAAGGTTCAATGGAGATACAAATGCGTTGTTTCCTAGAGGCCTGATGATTAATAAGGCTGAGGTGCCTTTTTTTGTGGATGTTGACCCAGTTGTACCATATCCTCCTCCTAATGTGGAATATCATTGCACAAAAAGCAATCTCATCTTTCTTCCTGCGGGCGAGTCTGCTGAGGTTAACATGAATAATAATAGTATTGAGATTTATCATTCAAAGTGCTGGGCAACACATATTTTTAATGTAGTTCACCTGCGTCCTGCATTTGTTTTCAATGATGTCGAATCTGAGGACTCTGGATCTAGTGGTACCGAAGGTAGCGGGGATCCAGTGGTACCGAAGGTAGTGGTTCTGTTCGCAGTTGTACTGACTTTGAAGGTATGTCTCAACCTTCTAATCTAGTAATAATTGTCCCATGTGGCCATGCAACTTGAAAATGAGACAAATGTGGTTATGTCAATTGGCTTTTGTGAGAGTTTTTGAAAATGTATCGATTATTTATGTTTGCTAACAACATTTTCTAGGCAAACTACTAAACTTGCAAACGGTTTGGTTTTGTTTACCTTATCCGTCTCAGAATCAATAACAACCTTACCTATTTTTAAGGTCCTACATTTTATTTTACCCCACTTAATAGAACCAGTTAAATAGTAGAGTAATAGAGTAATTAATATAGCAAAGTTTAGTAGTTTCATAGAAAATGTTGTTAGCAAACAGTAAATAATCAGTACATTTTCATAAACTCTCACAAAAGTCAATTGACATAACCACATTTGTCTCATTTTCAAGCTGCATGGCCACATGGGACAATTATTACAAGATTAGAAGGTTGAGACATACCTTCAAAGTCAGTACAACTGCGAACAGAACCACTACCTTCGGTACCACTAGATTCCCCGCTACCTTCGGTACCACTAGATCCAGAGTCCTCAGATTCGACATCATTGAAAACAAATGCAGGACGCAGGTGAACTACATTAAAAATATGTGTTGCCCAGCACTTTGAATGATAAATCTCAATATTATTATTATTCATGTTAACCTCAGCACTCATGGATGAACGATGAGATTGCACTTTATGCAATGATAATCCACATTAGGAGGATATGGTACAACCGGGTCAACATTCACAAAAAAAAAGGCACCTCAGCCTTAGCAATCAGGCCTCTGGGAAACGACGCACTTGTATCTCCATTGAATCTTGCATTTAAGAAATCAGTTACATCACATTCATTCAACGAGCAACTAGCATAGAGAGATAGAAACCTAGCCCGAATATATCCTACAATTCCCCAATTATCCACAAAAAATACTGATCAATGAGGTGATCAGACTCGGTCACCAGAATGCAGGATTGATCATAAGCACGAAATGGACCATCACACGACTCTCCCAATTACGTTCATAGGTCTTAATAGAAACTTTATCAATGTAGGATCGACGGGAGACCACAAAATGGTTCATCAATATGGTGATATAGAAAACGGAACGAAAGCTTTCTATATCTATAAATTTCTAATATCAAAACATATCGATAGTCAGTGTTTTGAGTGTTGATCCTCAAACAACATAGGAAATTATCTCCTAGTTTGAGCAGTGACTTGATTCCCGAGATTAGGTTGGCAATGAGGATATAAGACATGCTTATCAAGCATCTACAAAATAGATTCGCCAAAATTATTGTTCTCAAATGCATCACGATCAACAAACAACGTCCTTCCAAGTAGCTCTAGATACAACTTGGTCGCCATCTTCGCTGGGAGGAATAGCATTTTCAGCAAGACACCGTCGTATAGAAACCAAGGCTCATAATCATGAAATCCACGGGCGCTTCATGGTTCGAAACACACGAGCAAGTTGAGATCTACTCGCATCTTGGATTTCATCTCCTCTAGAAAGAGACTAACAAAGGATATCGTTATTGATTACATGCGCAACAATATCCCTTCGATCATCACGTCTTCAATCATCAAAAGCTCGTTCGTACGAACAATCGAACCCTATTCACACAGATATCTCCTTTATCCCGGTATAAAACGTGTCTAACAACGCCGCCGCCGCTGCCGCCATGGACAAACAGAAGTTGAAGAACAAATTAATCCGAGTAAATGATTAATTCAACAAAAAAACTCTCCGAAATTGGTATCGCCTTCAGCATCAATTTGGGGAAGGGAATCATCGTCTTCTTTCTCTAAGTCAACAAAGTCGACCCCAAAGATCAATTGGGAGCCGCCCAACCGGCTCAAGTATCGACCTGAGTCCGAGCCAAGTTTGGCCGAGATGTCGACCTCACCATCTTTTGCCCCACCGGCTGACTTGGGGGAATCACTTTCCAAAGGGTCACCGACCCAGCTTTCCTCGATGGGGACCATTCCCACACCATCCTCGGGTCATCGCCTGTTCCTCTCATCGCTCCTTCTCCCCGCCGCCGCGCGCTGCCGCACCGCGAGCCTTGGTGCTCTTCTTCCTTTGACTGGTACTCAAAATACACACCATGTTAGCTGCTTGGTCGGGTGTGAGAACTGCACAGGCAAGGGGAAAACGATTAGTAGGAGATAGGTGAGCAAAATAGTGACAAGTAAAAAGTTACGAGCAAAGAAATAAGAGGCGAGAAAAATGTTTTACCCACAAGATTCTCCCTCCGGGTCCTACAATGGTTGGCTTCATTCGTACAGAAATGACACATGGCCACAAACCTCTCTCGTTCGTGGATTACCGTCGGGGTACCTTAATCCCATAATTATCAAAGCAAGAGGGGCGACATCCCCATCTCCACCCAGGCCCAGCAGCATGCCGGCCTGGATAAAATTGTTCTTATTTGACCCCAACAGATCCCAGCTAATGGGTCCCCTACTAGCTATGAGGTTCAACCTGTGAGTTAGCTCTTTACACCAATCAGGAGCCCAGTACTCCTCCTTCATTACTTGGGACTCATCACTTGGTAGTGAAAATTTCCATCCAGATCGACTCTCGACCAAAATCATATGGGTATTCCACCCCACCACTTTATCGGGCAAGTTTATGAATAATTTGGGGGCCTTTGCCTTCACTGGGCGCTTAATCCCCAAAGTTCTCTTGTCCAGAACGACCTTGAAGAACTCCCTAAATACCTTCATACAAGGCTCGTACCCAACGAACCTGCAGACCATTGCAAAGCACACAAGCACTCTACAAGTATTGGCTCCTAGTTGCATGGGGACAACTTCGACACTCCAAGAATTCGCAGATAAAAGGGTAAGTGGGAGTCTTAGCCCGACCTCAAACTGGCCATAGTAAAAGGCTACTCTAGAAGGGTTTAGAGCCCATTGTCCCCATTCTTGGGCTTTCCTCTGCTTATCCGTGAAATGGGTAAGACGGTATTCTTCCTTGTTGATCTCAAAGAAGCTGCAAAGGATTTCTAGTCTCGACTCAGAATTTTTCTTCCCCACAGTAGGCTTGGGAGTTACATATCCCCTTTCGTTCCGACCTGAAACTGCTGTCGAGCAGAAAGCATCCACAATTCTCCCAGAGGAAGAGCTCGTTGATGCCTGGGTCGACATATCTGTAGAGCAGGAAGAAACAGGGGGAATCAGTTCTAGTTACAGACTCAAGCGACCTACCTAAGGGCGACCTACCTAAGAGCGACCTAGATTCCCCTGAAAATCCTTGTCTATTTTTAAGGAATGAAGGTTTATTGGGCCCCCTAATGTACAACAAGACCAAGTGGTCCAGCAGCTCATGGAAGAGATGAAAGCAAACCACCCTTCGTCGTCTCGCCTCCAAATCACCCAGGTTCTCTCCTAGGAAGGTCTATTTCATCAAAGCTTAAACCCCACTGGTCAAGATGGAAGCACACTCCTCCCGGTCATCTCCTTTCCATACCCCACCCATGCGTTTATATACACTACGGTCTGACATAACAAAACCCATACCCAAACCCTTATTCACGCTAAAGGTCCTAGCCACGGCGAAATTGAAAGAGAAAAGCGTAAATTAAACCTAAAGGCAAAGGATTGTAGGGTACCTTGTTTGATTCGGAGAAGATGGGTTTTTACGGGAAAGCGAAGGTCTGGCTACGCTACGCTGAGAATTCTGATTGCTTCGTTGCTATTCTTGCTGAGTATATTCAAAATCCAAGAGTTGTAAAAGTTCAAGAAGGAGAAGGATTTTCCTTTTTATACCTTTCCTAATTTGAATTGGAAAAACTTGAGGATTTAGACGGTTCACTTCTGCAATTAATGCCTACGCCGTTTCCCAAGGCAGTTGTCCAAGAGCCGTACTTTCCCATCATTGTGGCGCTTTAATGTATCCGGCCGTCAAAACGTCAATGGTCGAATTTGAGCAACGCTCATCACGGTCGACGATCTATCAGTTCGAGCATCTAGCTACGACCTACCTAAATCTTCATCAAATTTCTTATATAACTTCCTGGTCGACAAAGTCAATCCAGAAAGTTGGGGCCACTGAACGGAATAAAAGTGACGGGTTAGGCCCAACGAACGAAGCCCAGTAATTCAGACATTATGGCCACCACATCCTTAGTGGGTCGGCCAATTATTACAAGGTCCAAGGCCCAACAGCAAAGATCAGTCGACCTAGCTTATTGTCCGACCTCCATGGTCCCGACCTAGCTTTGTCTGACACACGATTCATGTCTCATACGGGCATTAACCGGCTATATCATTCAGTCAGGTCGACCTAGACCCATGCAGGCGACCTCGACCTACAAGGCGTACGTCGACCTACAGTGTCATAACGCATCTACAACTCTTTTCATAACAGAAATCCTACAAATCAGGAGTTATTTACAGGCACGATTGTTTCCACGATCTGATCCGTGATTCTAGGGATTTCATGCAATCCTACTACAATTATATCTCATATCAAAGCCTATAAATACTTCACAACATCAACGATTTTGAGGTAATTGCTATTTGTTATTCTGAATACATCTAGTTCATTATAATTTATTAGCTCTAAACACCATATGTACTCTCACGCCCGAGGGTCTAAGCCGGAGACCATTCCGGCTAGTCGTGGGTTCTCAAGGCAGTGTCAAAAGCTAGGAGATCAGTCCTGATTGCTGGACGTAGGCTGATTCGACACGTTTCTTGCGGCATCAGATACTAAAAAAATATTTATTTTGAGATGAAGGCACTAACATTTTTTAGACGAATGAAATAGTATTCTTTTCTAAAATATTCCTTGGAACATTAATTTTTGAGATAAATGAAATAGTATACTTTTCTAAAATATTCATTGGAACGAGGGAACTAATATTCATTTTTTTAAAAAACAATAGGACTCCCTCCGTCCCACTTCAAAGAGCCCACTTTCCTTTTTGGGACGTCCCACTTCAAAGAGCCCATTCCATAAATGAAAATTTGTGAACAGTGTTTTGGACATTTATACCCTCATAATGTTTATATATTTACAAAAAAAACATTCATTATACCCTTATAATGTTAACATATTTACAAAAAAAAATCATCCATTAACTTATTATTCCTCCCGCTCATTCTCTCTCCTATTAAATGTTTTTAACTTTTACATTCTCTCTCCTCCAATCTTCTACCCACTTTCAATTCTATATTCATTTTTTAAAAATTTCTTAAAAATCGTGAAATATTTTACCATGGGCTCTTTGAAGTGGGACGGAGGGAGTATTTTTTTTTGGTCGAAAGTAATATTCATTTTTTAAATGAAGGAAATATTTTTTTTAAAAATAAGTATATTTTTTTTTCAAAGTATTTATTTTGAGACGATAAAAATAATACTCCCTCCTAATTTTCTTATCAAGAAATAATTTTTACGTCAAAATGAATGTTTTGCGATTTGAGATAGGACGGATAAGTACAAGTATTACATCTAAAATGGGATGGAGAAGTATTACACCCTACTACTTAGATTGAAATCGCTTATTCAATTAGCGATTTTACTTTTTACCTTTTTCTTTTTTTTTTTTTTTTTTTTTTGAAATTTTCATAAATATCATAATAAAATTAAGAAAATTCAAATTCGCTATTTGGAATAGTGAGTTTGACCGAGAAAAATATAAACTCGCCGCATCTAGTAGCGAGTTTTAGAAAAAGTGATCATTTTGACAAATAGTTTGAAAGATTTGTCATTTTGAGAAATATCTTTTAAAAAATGAATTATTTGAGAAAAAAGTCATTACAAGTACTGTACTGTAAATAGTATTGGAACTATCTCTATATCATTCTATACTCCGTCCGTATTTATTATGTTTGTGTGAAGGTCCTTTTTTTAGCAATAATTTTAAATTTTTATTAGAATAACTAAATAGCCTAAAATTATTACTTATATTATCTTTGTATTAATGGCAAAAAAAAAAAAGTTATAATTATTTATTAATGGCAAAAAAAAAGTTATAATTATTTAGGGACGGAGGGGATATAATATACTCAAGGTGATTTGACTTTTCACTGGAACATCAAAGCATAAATAATACTAGTGTTAATGCGCTAATTGAGCCTAATCCGAACAAAAATTATGGTGTCGAGTCGAGATCTTAGATATTTCTCGAGGTAGTTGCAAGCAAAACTAAAACTTTGGAGCTTTAAACGAGTTGATCTCAGATCAACACTCGTCCAACAAACAAGCCGAACAAGGGCCAGCTTGATAACAAAACAATCTTAAGAAAAGTCTGTTTGAGCTCGACTCGAGTTACACCTCGAGCTACACTCGAACTCGAACTCGAACTTTCACGAGCAGAAACGGAGTGCAGCTCTAAAGCAGGCTTGTTTCATTTAACTGCTCTAATAGATTGCAAAAAAAAAAAAAAAAAAAAGTATTATAAAGTACCGATAGTCATGATATACTTACAAATCCTCCTTCATTTCGTCAAAATGGCAACTATTCATCCCTCCAACCCACTTCAAATTTTTCTTCAAAAATGAAGAAGATGAATAGTGTTCCTTCAAATTTGAAGCAACACTATTCATCTTTCTTCATTTTTGAAGTAGGATATTAAAATTTTAAATTTAGTCCCTCTAATTTTGAAGAAATGAAGTAAAATTTGAAGAAATGGGTTGGAGATGCTCTTATATGCAGAGAACATGAGGTTATCAATTTTGATTTGTTTCCTCCCCACTGCTTTTTATCTGTTCACAAAACACATACTGATGTCAAAAAAACAATGTTCTACCAGCTCATTGTTTTCAAACAACATCCTCCAGCCAAGTTAATATAGAAAAACATCATCAATACAAAACCAAATTAGAAGAAAAGGATGGAGAGTATAACGAACCAAAACCAAAAGCAAGGTTACCACACATGCAACTCAAACTCAGCCTTAGTCCCAATCACTTGAAGTCGGCTGCATGAATCCTTAATTGTCATTAAACTCAACCTAAAGCAAGGTTGCCACACATGCAACACTCATTCATATCTTTTTGTAGTAACTATATCCATATCGGTTTCACTTTTCCCATACCCCGATTTCTAGTCTAGTTGATCTAAGTCATACAATCAACACAGGAAAAAATAAGTATTAGTCCTAAACCTCCCTTAATCATCCTAAACATGGGTATTTTATGCCCAACTTATCGCTAATTTGGCACTCCTGAACAAAGAAATAGGGTACAGAAAAAAGTATTAATACCATTTAACACATTTTCCCTGGAAATAACTGTTTACTTCACAAAATCAAACAGCCTAGTAAAAACTTAAAAAGGAAGCCATATTTGCCGGAAAATCGAACTGAATTGTAATCAAATAATTAATCAAAACTTCAAAAGCAATTAATAGAAATTTGAAGAGAGGTGACCTTAATTAAGATTGATTGTCTGACTAAAGTACACATCATATAATATGAATCAAAATCAATGACAGAAATGGAAAGAAATCGTGAATGGAAAACCCTAGAAAGGAAATTAGAAGCCTAACAGATAAGAAATGGAATTGGAAAAGAGCTAACCTTCACGACGAACTTGTTGATTGAAGTAGCACAGTTCAAAGTAGTTGATAGAGGAAGAACGAACCTTTACTCCAGATGGACGATGTTAAGGGTCCGCTTCCGAGTTTTTAATGAAGAGAAAAGAAAGCGGGGGGAGCGAAAAGGGGAGAAAAGAAAGGGAGGGAAGGGAAGTTAAAATCCTTCTGATGTGCTTCCGGGTTAGGAAGGCAATGAAAGGAAAATCAAAATTTTCTCTCCTCATACTTCCGAGTTTTGGAATGAAATAAGAGAAAATAAAAAGGAAATGACCTTTATACCCTCAAGTATTTTATTTGATACTATTTGAAAATAAAGAGGTCGGAACTAACAACAAACGAAGCATCTATAATACAATAGAGGTCCAGGTAACCGCCAATTGACTTACACATAAAGAGGGGCTGAGATTAATTCTTAGCTTTCCGATCCAACGGCCTGTACCACTTTGTCCCCCACGATCTCCTCCAAGTTCTTTCAACGCAATTCCTTTTCCTTCGGTGCCTCTTCCCGACCTCCTCTTCCCCCACTCTTATGCTAAATTCCCAAATCAAACATAATCCCTAGGCAAATCGAAATAATTCAAGACAGTATTTGGACGGGCAGCCTTTGATTACCTCGGCGCCAGGCCAGAAATAGGAGGATGCCTTTAGGTCGTGATTGACGATGGTCTCCCAGATGGGCTCGCCAAGCCACCATTTGGGTTCTTTGTTGGCCAATGTGAAGGTGTCGCCGGTGAAGGTTAGGGTTTGGATCTGTGTGATATAGAATGGGCGAAAACAAGGATACCGATACTTACGAAGAGGAGCTTCTTGATTACGAGGAAGAAGACGAGAAAGCCCCCGACTCCGTCGTCGTCAAAGTCAACGGCGAAGCCGTTAACAAGTGAGTTTATGCTTTCGATTCGTACGCTCAGTCTCTTGGTGAATCAGGGTTATTATTTGCGTTATTAGATTCTATTATGTTTTTTTTTAATAATCTTACCAACTCATCTGTCTTCCTGAGAGGTCTTTGAAAAAAAGAAGGGAGGAATGGCAGGAATCAATGTGGAGGATGCAATGGCTACAGAGGCACCTTTGGCACCAATAACTGCAGAGAGAATGGTTCGGGCCGACTTGGACGATTTCCTTCCAAAGCCATGTAAGTTTTAAGATCTCCATAAATAGATTCATTTTCTTTTTCCGAATTAATTCAAATTGCATTATTTTCAATATTAAGTATTTCAAAATTTCACTAGGATAATCGACTTTGAGCGTCTTTGTTCCAACACTACCTTCATGGTTAAGATATGGATATGAATTAGTAACACCTTGCATAAACATATTGCATTTTCCATTTGTCAGAATATCTTTTTTTTAGTTATTATTTGTCAATCAATATATCTAAGTGAGCTCAAATAACTAATTTTTTATTTTTCTTTTATTTCTAAAATAGATTTGGCAAGAGCTTTGGTTTCCCCAGATATAGACCAACCAAATGGAACGTCAGGACGAGACAACCAAGGCATGATCAGTAGCTTCAGCGACATGCTTCCTTCTTTGATCAAGACAAGAATGGCATCATTTATCCTTGGGAGACTTATAGGGGTAATTAAATCCGATAATTTATCTGGTAATTCATTAAGGACAATGATACACAAAGTGAAAATGCATAGGAAATACTCATAGTGAAAATGTGTAAACCGTTGGATGAGTTTCTATTAGTGGGGTACACAAAGATTTGTTACAATCCAACGGACTACACGTTTTTGCTATGGTGTTTCCCTACACGTTTTCACTATACATATCATTATCCATCCATTAATTTCTAAATCTCTTTAGTTACTACTCAATTAATTAGTTACCATGCTCATTCAGGACTTCGAGATCTCGGGTGATTCCATTGATCGCTTTCACGGGTCAATCATTATCAATGCCGCATTTAGCTACCTTACTCACCAAGAAGTTTTATTCACGCTTCACACATACGATACAATAGTTTTGTAACCATATATTAAGGGATCAAGAGTATACTTAAATTAATTCAAATATATCTCGCTATCAACTTACTAGATTAAACCACAGATTTGACGTAAGCTTCAAATGAAGTTAACACTTTGCTACATGTTTGTGTTCAATGTAGAAGACTAAAGAGGGCTTTCGTATTAACGAACTCAATGAATATGAATCAGTACCATCTATCTCTCATTCATGTCCTTCACTTTCTGACTTTGTACAGTCTGACCCCTCAACTATATTTGCATCTGTAATAGTTTGCCAAGTTATACTAGCTCATAGTTTTATGTTTATATCATCAATTGTTTTCCTTCCTGCCATAGTGGTCACTACTATCTATACATTTATAATTTATAGTGATGGATTCCTTCTCCCGCCTTTCCATTTACGTAAAGAACATACACAAAGGCAAGCATGGCGGTGACTCTGAGCATATGACACGTAAGGAAGGTAATTATGTAACGGCCTCTCCCAACATAAGGGTAATCTAATATACAATAGAAGGAGGTATTAACTGCCTCTTAGCTAGGGATAAGTGGTGGCTGAGATTTAATCTTGGCAATCTGATCCTACGGCCTAAAATCATCTGAGAGTACCCACGATCTCTCTTTCCGCTACGGCCGTTTTCATTCTCATTGAGCAGCCGCTAACCCCCTATCCAGCGAATAACCCACTCTCTTTTCTTTCCAACTCTGAACTGATCTAACCTCTCCATCCCAGCGGCAAATCCCCAGATCCCTCTCACTGCAGCGTTTGTCGGTGGAGACGAACAACCACCTGCTGCCCTCGGTTGGCCGCTTCCAACGGTTTCGAGGTTTGAGTTGATTTATGTGTTTGGACGGAGAAGAAATTAAGAATATTGGAGTTGATATTATCTTCGTTATGAAATCTCCTCTCTTACCCTCTCCCAGATTTTTCCAGCCGTATCTCCCTCAATCAATTTTCACAATCTTCTCTCAAGGTTTGTGGTTTTTGTTCTTAATTTCGCAATTTGATCTAACTTTTGTTTCTTTTTTCCTATGAATTCAGGCACATCCTTTTGGCCGCAAGGAGACGAAGGAAACAAAATTATAGTCAATCTTGGGCTGCAATGACGTAGTGTTCGGACGATTTCTGATCTTAATCGACCCGGTAGTGATGATGATTCTGGTAGTGATTCCGATGGGCCTCAGGAGTATTATACTGGTGGCGAGAGAAGGTAATTTGTTATTTTTCTTCATCTGTTCAAATTTATGGAACTCAATTGCTGGAGACACGATCTTCATCCTTGTGCCAGGTAGGAGAAGTAATAATCAACTTTATGATTTATTTATCTTGCATTACACTGCCATTTTTAATGCATAACTGTTCTTAAGTTTAGTTGTCATTGGTGTTTGACTTTTAATGCTTCATGTTTCTTTATGATAAATTTGACGATCTAATACTTTTTAGCGATGATTCTTCTTTCTTTGTACCTCCAGATGTCTGATATTAGAGTATGTTGCGTGTAGCATTTTCTTTTATCTCACTGTGTTTAAATAATTTTGAAGTACAAGGGAAGATATTTAACTTCTTGGTATCTTATTTGCTAACCATATCCCTTTTTGCTTTCTCTGGTTTCAAACAGCGGGTCAGAAAAGTTTCATCTTGCCTAATACAGGTGAGTTTGATAATTTTTGCAGAAAACTATGTATACATATTCAACAATGATGCACGTAGAATAAGAGGTTTTTGAGTTGAGTTGTTTTGGGATACCAATGAGATTACTGTCATATTTAAGTTGATTTTGTTGATGTTATAGCTGATACACACTTCTAAGTTAATGGTTGTTTTTTAGTATTAAATTATGTGGTTTATGAAAAATGAAGGCATTATTAAGCAATGGAATAGCCTCACTCTCACTGTGGCAGTGGTGTTTTTTTTTTTCCCGGATGTGATGTACACATTGAGTTGGTGCTCCTGTTATTCGCGAAGAATTTTTTAAATGTTAAGTTGAACTATCTCAGAGCCTCGATAACCTCTGTTTGACTGACTGTGTCCATACTAGCTGTGTTGTTGTTTAATTAGAGTATCTAAATCTTTTTTATGCTGCAACTATACTTGATGAGCTAGGGAATAATGTGATTTGGCTTGAGGAGAAGAAAAGAGGGAGAAAGAAATTGCAAAGGAAATACAGGAAGCAGATTAATTCAAAGCTGAGTTTTACAAGAGGTGGTAACAAAGGCGTCAGAACAGTACAATCAACAAAAGAGAGAAGCAAAAGGTGAGTCTTGCTGGAAAAAAAAAACTGTATGATGTGTATATTCAATACAATTAGCAATTTTACATGATTGAGCGGCATAATTTCTTATATTGATTATTCACTTGACACTTCCAAGTTGGTATTGAGTGATAATGAATGAGAACTATTTGTTACTTATGAATGACATTGATATACATTTTCTCTGTATATTTCAATTATGACTTATTATGATTACTATCTTACCGGATGGAGGGAGTAGTAACTAGCATTTCATTCTCAAACTTTTTTGGTATCTTTATATTTATTTACTTCAATCTGACTATTAGGGGTATTATTTTAATCTTATGTAAATAAACCAATTACTCACTCACTGCTTTGGCAAATAAATGTCATGGAAAGATGATGAAAGGTAGTTGATGGGGAGTAATGGAGTGACTTGGAATAATGAGAAAGAGAGTATTTGATGCGAATGAGGATGTAAGTGGGGGTACTGACCCGTGCGGTCCGCACGGGCTCAGAGTACTAGTCTATTATACGACAGAGGACTTAAAAAACTGCCTCTTATCTTCACATAAAGAGGGGCCAGGATTGAAAGTCGGAGAATATATCCAACGGCTGTAAATCCTCCCTCCCTCCCAACGTGTTTTAACCTCTCCACTCCCCTCCTCTGTCAACAACTGTTCTCCACGTCCTACTCCTTCGTTCCTTCTACAACAGCTCCCATAATCTCTTCTCTCCCTCCTCAGTACGTTAAACCCACCATTAATTTCAATTGGGCTCTCAATTTTCCCCTCTTCCCACAACACCCACCACCTACATCCCTTCTCAATCTTCGGCTGTTTCATCATAGGCATACACACAAGACAGGTAATTTTTATACTAGCTGCAATCACGGCAATTATTTTCATACTCTCTGTTTAATGTTTAATTTGTTGTAGAAAAGGGAAACAAGCAGACATGATCAGCATAAATTTCTTTAACTATGTTTTGTAATATATTTCGTAAAATAACATATTTAGCTTAGAATTTCAAAGCAAAATCGAAGGAGATCTATCCTTATAAGGTTTTGATTGAATAATACCTTGATTTCCGGCAACGGCCATTGGCGGAGGAGCAAAGTTTTTGAAGAATTTCATACCCCCGTTTGCAATCCGCCTTGATTCGTCCGCAGAGCGCCCCCGATCCGGCCGCAGAGCGCCCCCGATCCGTCTTCACTTCGCCTGGCGTACCCAACTCCTCCCATGCTTCTTCCTCCACCAATATTGGCTGACCCTTCCCTTTCCCCTCTCTCCGGATGATCTCTATTGCCCCCGTTCCACATCCGTCTCCTCCATGGCTCGAATTGGTTTTAAATGGAGTTGAAGATGGTTGCTTCTGCCGTCGCCGGAGGAAACAGACGCACGGACTCCGACCGGTTTGATCTCCTTCTCGCCATCGCCATGCCTGAGTCTGCAGATCGCCATGACTGAGTGTAGAGAGAGAAACCTGTGAGATTTTAAGAGAGAGAAAGAGTAGGAGTATCTCAATTGATTTTACTTTTGCTTCAATTTGTGGACGTTAATATTTTATGTTTGCATCCATTTTTGAACGTTAATAGTTATTCCAAAATATCAATATGACATTTGTTTTTTTTTCCCTGCCTCAATTTTATTTTAGCTAACATTTACCTTTGCCTCAATTTGATACAGTAATATTTATTCCAAAATATAAATATGTCATTTTTTTCCCGTGGCTCAATTTGATTTTAATCTTATGTAAATGAACCAGTTACTCACTCACTGTCTTGGTAAATAAATGTCTTCGAAAGATGGTGAAAGGTAGTTGATGGGGAGTAATGGAGGATATAGAAAGAAAATGTGTTTCTTAATTTAGAATTTAATTCATATTAAATCTTATAATTTTATAATATTATTAACATTTTATCGATATACAGCGGCAATTATCTCCTATTTTTTTAACACGACTTGGGATATACTCCCTCCGTCCCACAATAATATGTAAACTTTCTATTTTTGGCGTCCCACAATAATATCTAACTTTCCCTAAATGGAAAGGAATCTTTAATATTCCCTCCACTCATTCTCTCTCCTACATTATTTTAATACTCACATCACCATTATAATTTACTATTCTCTCCACTCATTCTCTCTCCTATTTTATTTTCACACTCACAACACTTTCAATATAATATTTCCTCCTTAATCCCCGTGCAAAACCCAAAAGTCCATAAATCTATGGGACGGAGGGAGTATGTATATTTGCAGTTTGTTGTGAAATCCTTGGGATATACGTATATTATTTTCTCTAAATAATTTTTTATTGTTTGTCTTACAATAATCGAGGCGTAGAATGAGAATGAGTAGTCAAGTTGTAGGGCCAAAGGTTTAGCTTAGTTTGATTTAGTTTAGTTCAGTTTAATTTAATTGATTTTTTATGTACTCCCTACAAATTTCATGTTTGTTTTATTTAGTTTCTGTAAATACTTCCTCCGTCCCACCTCACTTAACACCCAAGAGGTGGGCACAAGAACTAAGAAAAAAGAATAAAATAAAAAAAATGTGTGGTAGAAAATGAAGAGAGAGAATGAGTGGGGTAAATAGTAGTGTTGGTTGAATAAATTGAGGGGTGGAAAATGAAGAGAGAGAATGAGTGGTGGGGTCCATCTAATATAAAAATATAAAAAGTAGGCTATTTTTGGGAGGTGACAAGTGAGCTGGGACGGCCCAAAATGAAATTAAGTGTCAAACTTTTTTGGTATCTTTATATTTATTTACTTCAATCTGACTATTATGAACTATTTTAATCTTATGTAAATGAACCAGTTACTCACTCACTGCCTTGGCAAATAAATGTCTTCGAAAGATGGTGAAAGGTAGTTGATGGGGAGTAATGGAGTGACTTGAAATAATGAGAAATGGAGTATTTGATGCAGGTGAGGATGTAAGTGGGGGTACTGACCCGTGCGGTCCGCACGGGCTCAGAGTACTAGTAATTGAAACAAAAGGCACAAAAACAAGCACAAATGTATTTGTAACCCATAGTAATTAAAGAATTTTTGCTAATATCCAACCACAACATCAGATCACAAATCAAGTGACCAAGCCAATTTCAATTTTCAGCTATAATTAACCACAGGAGCAAATTCAAATAAAGAAATTAGAAACCAGGCCAGAAAATTACCATTTTGATCCACGCAAATCAAACAGCTACAGATTCAAAATCAATAACTTCACACCTGAAAAATAAAACCAATAATAATCCAATTAGAATATGAATCAAGGAGAACGGATATAGATCTTGACATAAAGCTTCGGTAAAATTGTAACGGATCTGAACGGGTAGAACTGAAGATGGAAGATTTGGGAAGAAACAACCCAGATTTGGTAGGAGGGGGCGAGATTAGCAATGCCAGTGTGACTATTGTGTGTGTGTATGTGTGTGTGAGTGAGTGAGTGAGAGAGAGAGAGAGAAAGAGAGGTGTGACCTAAGTAAACAGAGAGAAAAAGGGCATTGAAGAATGGCAACTAACCAGAGAAGGAAGAAGGTCGAAAATGCATAAATAATCACACGGTGATAAAACGAGTTAATCTGCGGAAAAAACGAGTTAATCTGCGGAAGAATGAAGATAGAGGATGGGAGCAGGAGTGTACCGGAAGGAGTGGGGAAACGAAGGGAGACGTAAGTGTATAGATCAATAGAGGCAGCAACGGCAGCAGATCCATGAACGGCGTGTTCTCGGGCAAGACAAATCTTTGATCGGGTAATAATGAGATTAAAAAAAATATGTGAAAATAAAAGTGTGATAATAATAAAAATTATCAACTTTTCACTTTCTTTTCTTTTATTTTCTCTCAATTTTGAGAGGAATTTTCCTTTCCTTTTTCCCTCTTGCTTCCTAAAATATCTTGAAAGCATGCTAACAAAGAAAATTTTCCCTTTTTTTCTCATTCTTTCCATTTTTAAACTCGAAAGCATGACCTAAAGCTTTCGTAAGTGCCGCTATTTACACCCCTTGATTTGTATGAATGTGGGTGTCTTTAGGGATTTGGGTTTGTGAATAGCAATCGTCTTTCTTTTCCCTTTTTTGTTCTTAATTTCTGCTTTAAAAATCAAAATTATGAGTATGTTTTGTGAATAGCAATCTCTAAATTATTTCCTCCTTCCTCGTTTTTTAGACAATTAACTTTTTTGTCATCAAAACAAGAAGTTAACTTATTCAATCGGGAGAATCAGACAGTTATACATGACAATAAGGTTAAATTTGAATGAACCGAAAAAATATTAGTCCCTTTTAATTCCAAGAGATTTTAATTGTTTTCGCTTTTGCCACCTTTCTTATTTCCTAACTTTCATCACTTATTATAATTATCATTTTTTTGTGGGTTTCATCATATTTTTTTTTTGTTCTATCACCAAATTTTATTAAAATATGTTTAATTGATATGCAACGAGCTTGATTCTATCTATGATATATGAACTATTATGTGGAATGATATAGTTGTTGTGCTGCATGAAACCATTTTAGCACATTTTTTCCTGGACAAACTGTTATACTTCACAAAATCAAACAGCCAAACAAAAACTGATATGCAACCAGATTTGTCGAAATTTCAGAACAGATTGTAATATGAATCAAAATCAATGAAAAAAGAGAAGGTTTTTTTATGACTTCTTTGCCTTTCCGTTCCTTTATCTCGTTTTTAAATTTCGAAAACGGATCCTAAAAAGAGAAGGGTTTTACCCCTTGGAGCATGATTAATGGTGAAAGAAATTTCGTTCACCAAGAGCAAATCCGTAAACGGAATTTCGTTCATGGCAATTAGTGGTGAACGAAATTTCGTTCATGGTCATGAACGAAATTTCGTTCATGAGTTTCGTTCATTTCATGAACGAATTCGTTAGCGAAAATTTCATTCATGGCTATATGTGTATTTTGATATTTTGACATTTTTGAAATTATATTATTGAAATAAAAATATTAAAATGTTTATAATTTCTTTTTCTCTATAAATAGAGTCTAATTTTATAATATTTGACATAATTTTAATATTTTACTATTTAAAAATGATAAAAAAATTATTGTATATATTTGATAAAATTTTAATTTTTTATATATTTATGAGCATATATATGCAAAGAACAATTCTTGAGATCATATGCATCATTTTATTTATGAGCGCGTTACTTTCTATTCGTTTGTTTGTGTGTTGTATTTTAATTTTTAATTTTCATGAGTGTAATGTTTTAAATTATCGTAATTTAACGTTTATTTATGAGTGTTTAATTTTTAAAAATTGTGCAATTAAGTAAAATAATAAAAAAAAATATTTATTGTTAATGATGTTAATAAAAAGTAATATTTATTAATATATATTATTAATTTTATAATATCAAATTTCTATTAAAAAATATTTCTGTAAACGAAAAATTCGTTCACCACTACAAAATGTAAGTTGATGTGAATAAAATTTCGTTCACATGCCAATTTCATTCACGTGAGGAAGGAATTTTCCGTTCACCCTTAAACATGATCTTATAATTATACTATCATATAGACCAAAATATCACCATCAATGACCGAGAGGAAAGGAAATAAAAAATTGGACAAGGATAAAAAGGAAAAAACTGTTTTTATTTGAGATGAAATAGATACTGACATGACATCCAATTTAGTTTGAGAAATACAGCTACTTCAATGAATAATAGTCCCCCTCAATATCTATAGTATAAATGAGAGAAGTGTTTGCTACGGTACTATGAACAGTATTATGTGTCAAATTTTTCATTTTGCCCTCACTAAGTTGTTCATTTCCCATTTTGCCCTTAAAAAAAAAAAAAATTTAATTTAAGAAAAAAATAAAATAAAAAAATAAAGCATGTGTCATTGGCAATTATTAAGGAAGAGCTTCACCTTCTTGTACCTTAGTAGATTTGCACTAAGGTACATGCCTAAGTTTAGAAATGGGACATACTTTTTGGGACAAGTCAAAATGACAAATGGGACAATCTTTCAGGAACGGAAGAGAAAGTAGTAGAAAAATCCAAACCATAACAGACAACACTCAAAAGTACCGAATATTCTTAAAAACAGAAAAAGTACCAAGTATTTACAACCATTACTAAACAGACGACGAAAACTAGACATCGTGAACATAGCATGCCTCACTCTTCTTCACATATTCGAGCAAAAACCTGCAAAATAAGAAACAAGAACATTGTTTTAGACAAAAAAAAAAAAAACCTTTGCCAAATGTACTTCCTTATTCATACAAATGCTTTTACTTTGTTTTTTCCAAGATCAAATCTCTACATTAATCATACTCCAAGAAACCAAAAAGCTTAAATAAAAGGGTTGGCATTCATATTTAGTTTCTTGATGCTATTCATGCCTCCTATTATGCTCTTAACATCAAAATAGAGAAAGGCAGTAGTATATCCAACTAAACAGGCGGATGCAACAGAATTACCTCTACTACAGCAGAAGACGAAGCTTGTTTCTTGGTGGAGCACGCACTGTTGATAAAAGAAATATGAAAAAAAAAAAGAACAAAAAAGACAATCAGACTTTTTTTAATTATAATTTGCATAGCATATATCATACACAAAATGGAAAGAGGAGAAACTGAAAATTCAACTAAACAATTATAGGTCTAAGCAACATCAAGTAAGTAAAATACTCTATGGAATGCAGTAGACCAAAGGAGCAATTACTGTGTAAAAGAAATAAAACATCCAGGACAAAACAAGACCATATATGGCAAAAAATTAAAAATTAATGTTAGCAAGATTTAACTATAGTTACTTTGACCAACGAGCCCACTCTGTATATATATATGTATACATATAAAAAAGGGGGAGCTTGCATATTTACTGCACATACTCCCTCCGTCCCAGAACATAATTCACAAACACTGTCTGCACTGGTTTTAAGGAGGGAATATTATATTGAAAGTGTTGTGAGTGTGAAAATAAAATAGGAGAGAGAATGAGTGGAGAGAATAGTAAATTATAATGGTGTTGTGAGTATTAAAATAATGTAGGAGAGAGAATGAGTGGAGGGAATAGTAAAGATTCCTTTCCATTTTAGGTAAGTTTTAAATGTGTGAAGTAAGTTTTGGGACGCCCAAAAGGGAAAGTGTGAAGATTGTTCCGGGACGGAGGGAGTATTGATTTATTCTTGGACACAAGCCAACTTTACTTCCTTATTCACACAAATACTTTTATTTTTTGTTGAAGCTTTAATTTGTATAATAGCTAGTTTAATAGTTTCATCATTCATGTGTGCCTTACCCATGCACAACTGATGTACCTGATGCATCCTCAAATAGCAATATGTACATTATATCAACAGCTACTAAAAACATACTCCTATGTCTCACATGATATATCGATTTTGACTGTAGATCAGCCTATTTCCAACAGAGAGAAGAAGATGATCAAAGGCATTCAAAATCGTAAACGAAGTTATAAGCTTCTCTCAGTTCTTTGCTGACAAAGGACATTTGATTTTTATCGAATTTAACAGAAGTTCCTCATTTACTCTTTCGAGCCGTTTGGCTCGTCGATCGTCATTTACGATTCTGGATCGTTTGATTCCGTTGATACTGTTTTAAATACTGTCATTTACAAAGTCCGACCCGTTTGGATCGTGATAGTATTTGTCTTTCAAAGTCCGAGTCGCAACCCGATTCGTTGATTGCATGTCATTTAATACGCATTTTTCCCGTAAAAATCGTTAACAATGTAATGCCCGGTTCAAAACCGGAGTTCGTCCTTCGAACTCTCTTTCAAAACGCGCGAAATGACGTTTGGCATCCGAACGCTCATCTTTCAAACTAAAAGTCGTTATTTGACATTCAAAATCATTTAATACGTTTTTTCTCGTAAAAATCGTTAACAATGACTCGCCCGGTTCAAAACCAAAAGTTCGTCATTCGAACTCCTTTTCTAACTCAAATCGACGTTTGCCACGCAAACACTTATTTCCGTCTCAAAACCGACGTTTGTCATTCAAACGATCGCTTTTTCAAAAGATCACCTAATCAACGTTTGACATTCAAACCAAGATTAAGCTTGTCATTCAAGCCCCCATTTCAAAACACACCCGCACACACACACACGATTTCGAGAAAGGTAGAAAGACTCGTCATGCGAGGCGTTTCGGGTGATCTCGTAATACTCTTCCCGAAACGTAACGTGACCTCCGAACCTAACAATCTCTGGTACTAAAAAGCTTTTTACTCGTTTTTGCTACCAATAAAAATGACCCCCGTTTTCAAAGCCTTTTCCTAAGTTTTTGCTACCAATAAAAACGACACCATTTTCCTGGCCGTTTCTCAACGTTTGGGCTCAAAATAAAAAAACCGCGTGGCGACTCCTCATTTTTTCCTTCCCATGAAGCGAGGTCTCAGACACCAACCCTCCGCGAAAGACAACCGCGTTTCGCGCCCGCGCGAAATCCTGGGTAATTTCAGTTGGCGACTCCGCTGGGGACATTGGATACTTTTTTCAAAACTGCCGTTGTTTTCAAAAAAAGCCTTCCGTGGGTCAAACTTTCGTTTACCCTTCCTTGTTCTCGTGTGCGTGTGTTACTTTAAACCTCGAACGGTTTTTTCAAAGGCATTACATTGACATTTTCCAAAATCATACCATGTTTGTGCATTCTCATTCATGTTTAATTTTCATTGCTGTCTTTTGAACTGCGCATCATAATGCTTTAAGACACATTCTGAAAAATCTCTGTTTTACTCAGAAAAAGAATTTTAGTGACCGCACACTACGCGCACTTGCTGCCTCGGAACACCGCACTTCACGTGCACTTGCTGCCTCGGTACACTCTTAGTTACCGCACACTACCCCGATTGGTTTTTTGGCTTAGCTCGTGTCATAAAGCCTAAGTGTATGTTTTTTACGCCGGGCCCCGCTCTGAGTCAAGCTCGAGAGGTTGAGACCGAAGGTCATTCCCGACCCGAAGTCTTGAGCTTTTCAGCCTTGACTTTGACGCAGAGCTCTGCCGAAAAATATACCCGAAGGTTCAATGTGACACCGTGTCACCAAACCTCACCGTATCCACCGTGCCAGCCACAACTTGGCAGCAACGCCCAGCTAAGGTCCCTCGCGCAAGCGAGTCAGGAGAGGTCATGCCGAAATTTTGGCACGATTCCCACCTTAACTTAAGGACGTTGACTTCGACTGTGGCCCGTGCGTCACATACGTTGAAAGTTTGCGTGATCAGCTAGCCTTAAGTTCACTTTTTCCTTTGTCGGTGGAACTCGCTTGCCTTATAAGACCTCGCTCGGGATAGTCCGTCTCGAGAAAGATGATCTACAAATGGAAACGAGGGGCTTATAAGCGTAGTGACGAGATCCACTGATTAGAGCTCTAGGATTAGTTGCGAAAAAGAAGACCCGCTCTTTTCTAACCGATTAAGACTCTGAGAAAACACGCTTTAAGTAAACATTAATCGGTAACTGCACATTGCACAAGCCCGAAACCTTGAGCCAAATACCCTTTTCCGAAGCCTAAACCCTTCCTTTTGTTCCCTGCAGCGAGCGAAAGTGGTTCGATTTTCGGTCGGCGCCTTGCCGAATCACGATAACGGCAGCGTCAGACAGTTCTTCGGTTCCCTCAGCCAGAATTTCCGACATGTCTAGTTCACCGAGAAATCGTGACAGGGAAGGACCCCCGCCACCGGCAACAGATATGACATTGGAAAAAGCCATCCGGGCTTGTGAGGTTCACAAGAGGCGAAGAAGATCGGCGGAATTTCGTGGTAGAGCTTACGAATGAGCGTGGTATAGTAGCTATCCCCAGGTCAGGACGGTACTTTTGTCACAGTCGAGGATGACGATTCCCGAAACCAGTTCACCAAACCTTCAATCGGGTTCCTCCCCGCCAACTTACGGGATGCCTTCGAATCAAGGAAACAACCGACCTAGGCTTCACGTTGCCGCCTCTCGGGGCAACCCTGTCATATTTGGCCGGCCAGTGCTACTCCTATCACTCAATACCACCGGCGCACAGGACCATCCCGAGGATGCCAATATCCTTCAATACCCTCCCGGGTTCGTCCCATTGCCTATACACGAATCCCAAAACACCGGGGACAAACCCCGATACGGTTCGAAAAGGCCCCTATATATCCACATATATCAAGCCTTCCACCTCCAATCACTACCGCTCACGTGGTAGCACCGGCGCCGAGCCTCACACCACCACTGGACCCAACCTTGGCTGGATGGTCGAACGGATGAAAGACACAGAAAGCCGCCATGAGCGCTTCCAAAGCAGAAACGCTCAAATCCACGGATCCGGGAATGGTCACGCCTCTCCGCCAAGTTCGAATGCGGAGATGGACCGATTCGACGGAACCGAATGTCCTCAAACGCACGTCGACACCTACGTTCTCGGCATGAGAGCAAAAGGAGCAACCCTCCAAAGAATGGCCGACCACTTCCAGATACGCTCAAGAGTTCGGCGTTACGATGGTTTCGAGGTCAAGCTTTGTGGATCGCCGCACACAGGATCGATTAGCAACATCTTCCGGAACGGTACCGATCCAATTTAGAGTGGGAAACAAGTCGTGAGGACTTAATCACCACCGAGCAAGCGAGATGAAAGTGTCGGGAATTCTACAAGAGGTGGAGTTGGAAACTCTCCGAGATCATGGAGCCACTCTCCAAAGAGGAGCAGATGCGGATCTTGAGTCACGCTTAAGACCGTCCATCGAACTCTCATCGGATCATCATTTCTTCCCGAGATCTCCGGCCATGGTCAATGCCGGCTCACGATTCGAGAAGGATCTCGAGGAAAAGTTGGCTCTTTGCACAGCCGGCCATACAGATACCGCTCGGCGAGCCTGCATCCAATCCCCGCACCGGCCCCGTGAAGGGAAAGATACGTCTGACTATATCCATCGGGGACAGCGGTCGGGCAACGAAACCCGAGTCCCACAAAGCAACAACTCCACTTGAAGCCGCCGTACACTTCGACAAGTTGGACATGCCGCTAAGCAAGATGTTGGAAGGGTTAATCAAGGAAGGTCTCCTTAAACCCGTTGCAAATTACAAACCCAAGAATCCCGTAGCCGATGCGTACAAGAACAAATCTTGCGCCTTCCATCGTGATGCTCACGGCCATACCACGGACAAGCTTGTTTGGGGTTACGATACGAAATCCGAACTTGATAGAAGAAGGCAAATTGGAGCGTCCCCGTGGGTCAATACGATCGGAAACCCTTTCCGAACAATAGCGATGTGAATTCCATTGAGTGGGTGCCCAAGAAGATTGTCGCGAGCCGGTTCCTCGATTCTTCCGGTCGGGTCCTCATCTAATGTCCACATCGGCTACGATGTTCGTGGATCGCTCTGCTGCACAGAGTACGAGTCCCGAGATATGGTCAGGAGCAATCCTCGAGAAAAGCAGAAGAAGAAGTCCTCTCACGAGATCTTTGAGAGAAAGATATGAAAGTTGGAGACACCGGTGTGGGTACACTCGGAGAGCCATCCGGGAGGTTCGAGTACTATGTACTCTACTCTTGCAGCCCTCCCTTCCTCCAGGGGCCATGCGGCTTTAGAGCGAGCCAAAGGGTGGAAAAGCCGAAAAGTCCCGCCGAAACCGAGTTCGGCCCAGGGGCTCCGGAATGCCTCGGACCTTGGTAACCTTACCGCGATCGAGACAAAACCCCCGCGGGATCGGCTAAGATTCAACTTGTCCGGCTTAGAGCACGGACCGGAAAGGGAAGATCAAAGTCGGCTTGGCACTCGCACTCGATCAACGTGCTAACAGGGCGGCAACCGCCATAAGCGGCCTCAGCGCAATCCCGAGGTTCTGAAGGCTTTACCTCGCAAAAGAAAGACAGGAAACGGATGGCTGGATGACTCTCCTTCTATGGATAGAGATGAGATCTACGATTCCCGACTGTATGGCAGTATGATCATGTTCTGTGACGAAGATCTACCGAGAGATGCATCGGGGCACAATGAAGTTCTATACATCACTCTCAAGCTCAACACCATATCACTCCCCGGAGTATTGGTATATAACGGGTCAGCCGTTAATGTTCTCCCTCTCAGCATGATGCGAGCCCTCCGCATCAACGAAAGCCATCCCGATTCCGTCGGCCGGACTATCGGGGCCTATGACAAGCACGTCTTGTCCCATCACAGGGACGGTGACTACTGGAACTGCGGTTCGAGACCCAAATGGTGCCGAATGAAATTCCACGTGATGGACATTCCATCCGAGTTCACAGCCCTCTTGGGACGCCCTTGGCTACATCACATGAAAGCCATAGCCTCCACTCTCCATCAGTGTGTTAAGTTCATTAACCGGCAGGGAGATCTTGAAGTCATCCGAGGGGACAATTTCCTTATAGGAAACGAAGCCGAGACAATAGCCAAGCGTGCCGCGCACTCGTGCACCGGGTTACCTCCTTCGAATCAACCGAGGGACTACGGGGCAAATCTCATCGAATCCTCGAGTCAGGAGATGCTAACTATGTAAACGTACTCGAACGGGTAGACCACGAGCGATCAGATACATCAAGTTCAAGCATTGTTTCCAACATTTGGAGCGATTGGAAAGAAACGCTGAACATCGCCATGATGCGGGCACATAAACCCCAGTCTCCAATCGGAAATTCGTCGGCATTCTTCAAACCAACTCTACGGCCCGCCAGAGAAGAGATCTTCGTGATAAAGGTCAACAAGCATCGTCATTCTCGTTTTGAATGCATGAAAGTTGTATGGGATGTTCTCCACGAGGAACTACCCGCTGCACCTCTCTTCTCCAATGAAGGGCATGATATTTTTCTAGCAGTTCCAACAACGCACCCGGACGCGATACGTCCCTACGTTTGGGTTGAGCCGTCAGATGACGACGAATCAGGACTCTCCGGAGTCGAAGATGCGGCAGACCCGCGGGCAGACCTCTGCATTCACATGCTCAGTTTCGAGGACGGAACCCCTTCCGATCAAGTCACCTACGACCAAGGCTCCAATAACATGGAAATTGTCAACCTCAACGTCCAGTACAGGCAGCTATCCGACAATTGGAAGCTACTGGTTGATACATTGAAGAATCCCTCTGATCAAGTGACTGACGACGACTTCGTCAACATCATCTATTCCAGATATCCCGATGATACCAAGGATCCGGTCCTCATCGTCAGATTCTGCAATGCCAAAGTCACCCTCGACGACTGCCTGCTCATGGTAAATAAGGCCCTGGCCAAGCGAGCTCAGAGCTCATCACTACTTCCGAGTACCAGCCCCAGTGGCAACCGGCCCGTGCCGTCAGTCAAGCTTATACCCTCAAGCAGTAAAAAGAGGACTACTACGAGTCCTGCTCGTCATCCGAGCACTCGACGCACTGCTCCGCCGCTGCCGGAACCGTCGCAAACAAGGAGTCGCCAAATTTCTCCAGGCGGGAATATGAAAAAGGCCTCCTCGGCGTATGCGAACTCGAGGACTCTCCCCTCTCGTGCCCCGAGTGCGAAGAAGAAGGAGCTCCAAGCCAGTAGTTCCGAGTGAGCGGCCAAATCCTGTGCGAAATCCTCCCCACCGAGTGTGGGACGGGCGAACCTCTCGGCCTAGACGGCCTCGGCTCACGGACATCCACGCTCCTCCGGAACCGCACCGCATGAACTCCACGAGCCTCCTAGCGTAGGCGGCCCACCCGTCCGCGGCCTCGCCAGCGTCGTTGTACGTGCGGCCGGACACTGCGAACCGGGAAGGTCATCGGAAGATGAACGAAAGTACGGATGCAATATTTGCGAGAATACTACTATCAAAAGCAGAAAATCAAGAAAGTGCTCACCGAGGTGTTGGGATCCACCCTATACCGAGGTCTCGGCTCAGCTGGAATCGGGATCACCAGTCGTCTGCGTGAGCCATCCAGTCCCTCGTACGCCAGCCTAGCGCGTGGGATCGGAAGATCTTGGGGACCTCTAGGGACCTCGCCCTCCTTATGCTGCACCTGCGGGCTCCTCAGCCTCATCCTCAAGAAAGTATCATAGTCGGCTCCCGCTATGACGTACTCGGTATAGTACACGCCCTGTCTATACCCCTCCAGCTCCTCCATCGACATCTCCCGAGGATGCTGCATGTGCATAGGAGGATCCACCGGCACCAATGGAAGGGACCCCGGCCTATGCTGGCGAGTCACCCTCTCCCCCAGATACATAGCGTCGCAATGAAGTCCCACCAGGAGCTTTCGCCACCGTGTAGTCTCGCTAGCAATCTGAACGGCGACAAGATCGAGACCTACCCCACAAGTCAACTGGATCCTCTCGGAGAACTCTCGGCTCGGGGCACAGGACACCTCCTCGTACGTCGGCCCGCGTACCCACTCTCGGCGAGACCGACTTCTTCGCCTTCTTACGCCAAACCCGGCGGGGCGGGGTACAAGGGTCGATACGCATCCTTAATGTCCCACTCATGCGGATTTGAACACCTCGTAGCACCGGACACGCCAAGCAAATGGAAAGTTATGTCGGCTACAAGCGGATACATACGAGTACATAAAAGAGGCAAGGAAGAGAAAAAGACATGAACTTACATCCAAGACGGGTGTGAAGCGGCTCAAGGAACTCTCCTCTCCCCGCGAGAACTGTCCGGGGAATGATAGAGCTCGGCCGTCCGGCCTCCCCCATGCGAACCCCCTCACGGCATCCGGATCATCGGCGACCCGAGCAAAGGGAAATGACGGGATGTGTCGGAAGTCGGGAACAAAGTCGGCCGACGCAAAACCAAATGAACCCTCGAGCCGGGCGCTCCGCGGTCATCCTCAAAGATCCGGCCAAAAATGCAATACCCGTCCGCGGATGCCTCTCCATCGGTCGTGCCGAATGCCCAAGCCCCCTGGCATCGGTGATATCAAAACCCGGCGGCTCGGACAACCGCTCCGGGTATAACCGTCAACCCACACCAGCGTGTTGCCATAGGTCGGCAACCCAGTGATAGCGGCAAAATCCGTGGGAGTCACCGTCGCCTCCCCCCATCTGAAATGGAAAGTGTGGGTCGTATCCCACCAGTACTCGCTCAGGGCAACATACATGGACCTGGCCCTCGGCGTCGTAGCTATCGCAGCTACCGCACTGATGAACCCAGCCAATCCGGAGTCAACCACCAGTTGCCGTGGACTCCTCTCTCCCTCTCGAGCCACGTTCGGGAGAATCTCCCACAATGCTCTCACTGCCTCAAAGGCCCCCCGACTCTTCTGATTGTCGACGTCAACCTTCCCTTTCCCCTGCAGGTGAACAAGACAAGAGCAACATCAACAGAGTGCATGAACGCATGTCCAAATGATGCAATGCAATGACAGTTCTCATTCATTTCTTACATATATTTCAAAACATTTCGAAAACTCCGTCGAATCCGGAACTTTCAAAACATTTCGAAAAACTCCGTCGAATCCGGAACTTTCAAAACATTTCGAAAACTCCGTCGAATCCGTAACTTTCAAAACATTTCGAAAACTCCATCGAATCCGGAACTTTCAAAACATTTCGAAAACTCCGTCGAAACCGGAACTTTCAAATTCTTTCGAATATTTCGAAAATTTAATCCGTCCCGAATTAAAGCTACTTTAATTTTGGAAAATGCATCTAGACATGGAATTTTGCAACCAAAATTTTTATGTCATCCACCCATGGTATCAATTGAACTACATCCTAGTCAATTTCGACAAAGGTACATGGCAAAGTCAAAAGCCCCAATTCAAGCACCAAAATCCCTAAGTTCATTCCTAATCAAATTCCTAACATTTAAAGAATGCACATTCTTAAAATTAATGGAATTTGTAGGAAGCTTACTTGTCTCTCGATCCCTCCTTTGGAGTTGTGTCTCTCCCTAGCCGGATAGAACTCCGCCGGATTCAATGGATGAATGATGGTTCGAATGGTCCGAACCAACCGCGTTCTTTCGTCATCGGTCCTTCCATGACGAGCCATTGGGTCCCAATCACCTTCCATATCGATTTTCCTTCGCAAATCCGAGCAAATCTCACAATTTGGGGTGGATTTTCTCTCCTCCTCTCTCTCCCTCTCGTTGGAATTAATGGGGAAAATGACTTCCCCTTCCTCGGCCTAGGCGCTAATAAGGACATGGCCAATTTCAATCAAAGTCCGGCCGGACTCTTGTTGCACCAGAAAATTTTTTGCCACTTTGGCCCCTCAGTTTTTCGCAGTTTCAATTTTACCACTTTTGGCCCCCAAAAGTGTAAAATTTCCCCCAGTTAGACCTTTCTAACACCCCATCCCCCGAGGATAAAATCCCAGTTAGTTTTCACTAACGCTCGTCTCCAGACGTTAAACTCCCAGTTAGTTTTCACTAACGCCCGTCTCCAGACGTTAAATTCCCAGTTAGTTTTCACTAACGCCCGTCTCCAGACGTTAAATTCTCAGTTAGTTTTCACTAACGCCCGTCTCCAGACGTAAAATTCCCAGTTAGTTTTCACTAACGCCCGTCTACAGACGTTAAATTCCCAGTTAGTTTTCACTAACGCCCGTCTCCAGACGTTAAATTCCCCAGTTAGTTTTCACTAACGCTCGTCTCCAGACGTTAAACTCCCATTTAGTTTTCACTAACGCTCGTCTCCAGACGTTAAAGCTCCCGGTTAGTTTTCACTAACGCCCGTCTCCAGACGTTAAATTCCCCAGTTAGTTTTCACTAACGCCCGTCTCCAGACGTTAAATTCGATTCTCAGTTGACGTTTGACGTTCAAACGCTCAATCATGTCTCCGGACATTCCATTTACAATTCCGTCTCCAGACGTTAAATTCGATTCTCAGTTGACGTTTGACGTTCAAACGCTCAATCATGTCTCCAGACATTCCATTTACAATCCTGTCTCCAGACGTTAAATTCAATCCCAGTTGACGTTTGACGTTCAAACGCACAATCATGTCTCCGGACATTCCAGTTATGATTCCGTCTCCCGACGTTAAATTTTCTAATGGTTTTCACCATCATATATTCCCCGGCAGCTGCAATAAGCCCGAACCCCAAGGCACGAACGCCTTGCAACAATCCCTCTTCGGCCATCCTCGTAAGTCCGAATACCTTTTCACTTCAGCAAGTGAACATTCATCTCCCCGGCCGCCAGTCGTAAGCCCGACCGTTCCACCTCAGCGGCCATCAAGGTAAGCCCGCACAACAATCCCTCTTCGGCCATCAAGGTAAGCCCGAATGCTCATCCCTGAGGATTCTAAAGAAGAAACGTCGATCCTTCCGAGTTGTTAATAACGCCGGTTTAACACAACCGTTCTCATCATTACCGCCCTATCCCAGCCAGGATAAACTGGGCCCGCAATAAGCCCAGTACTCAAGGCACGAACGCCTTCATCCCAGGATAAGCGTACCCTCGCAACTCCGGTTTGAGGTGCCACACGCCCTCGTCAGTATCAGCAACTCCGGTTTGAGGCGCCACACGCCCTCGTCAGTATCAGCAACTCCGGTTTGAGGCGCCACACGCCCTCGTCAGTATCAGCAACTCCGGTTTGAGGCGCCACATGCCCTCATCAGCATCATCGACTCTGGTTTGAGGCGCCACACGCCCTCGAAGGTTACAGAAGTCCCAGGTTCAGACGCCTCCGAACAGTCTCGCTCAGGTCAAGATCCCCACGCGCGGCCCTTGCACCTACGAACTACGATCGGCTTGATTCCCGCTCGGGATACGTAGGAATCCTTTCGCTAAGGGTCCAGCCAGCTGACCGCCCAGGTCTTTCAAAGTAAGGCATCCCGATTTGGATCCTTATCTTTTTCAACGACTCCACCTCCTTCGGAGGAGACGTCGCTGAGGGGCTAACTATAAGTACCCAAATTCGGTTCGTCAAAATCCGTCAGAAAGTTAACCGAAATCCGTTAACTGGCCTGCTCCAGGTTAATCGGAACTCGTTAAACTCCCCGTTGCCAAGCCAATGAGACGTCCCGGGACTGTCCCGTGCATCCCGACGTCGAAACATACTTGACACGTGTCATCACACGTAAAAGTACGGCTTTCCCTGAAAAACGCACTTTCCGGCACTTTCCGGGGGCATTTCGGACATTTTCCGGACTGTTATTTAAAAAAACGGACAAAACCGGGACCGGAGAACGAACTCCCACGCATTTGGTGAGTCATGGGACACGTGGCAGCCATGCCACAGCCCACCCATCACCCTTCAATCAAAAATCAAAGGGAAAAGACTAAAATACCCCTGGTATACAGTCAAAGTTCGGCCGGACTCCCTGTGCACATTTTCTGAAATTGCCAGCAAGCCCCTCAAAATTCCAAAATACCACAAAACCCAGAAAAACAGTCTAAGTCCGTCCGAACTCTTACTACAATTTTCACCCTATAAATAGAAGTGACTGTCAAAGCCAAAAGGAAGAATTTTACCCCAAAATCACTCTACCTCACGGCCCAAACTGATTTCACCCCTCCCGAGCTCCCGTTTTGCCTCGATTCGCGTGAAACTTCCGTATTTCGATCAAATACGTCCCTCATCGCTATGAAACACCGTTTCAAACCTCTTTCCGTGTCCCGTACACACCTTCGATCCAAAGGAGTCGACCCTAGCCATAGGTGTAACTCCCTCTCTCTGATCTCTCGTTTCATCTCAATTTACGCGCCAGTCGCTATACCCGTTCCGAACACCGTTATTGAAATGTAGACGCCTCCGTCTAACGGGGTCCGATACGTTTTAGCCCCTCGATCCTCTTCTCTTTCTGTAAGAGAAGTAATCACGGGTTAAAACGGCGTTCCGACCCCGTTCCGTTTACTTTTTCTGTCATTTAACATTCCGGATCGATCGATCCGTTGATCGTCATTTACTTTCTGTCATTTACAATTCCGAGCCGTTTTGGCTCGTTGATCGTCATTTACTCTTCCGATCCGTTTGGCTCGTCGATCGTCATTTACGATTCCGGATCGTTTGATTCCGTTGATACTGCTTTAAATACTGTCATTTACAAAGTTCGACCCGTTTGGATCGTGATAGTATTTATCTTTCAAAGTCCGAGTCGCAACCCGATTCGTTGATTGCATGTCATTTAATACGCATTTTTCTCGTAAAAATCGTTAACAATGTAATGCCCGGTTCAAAACCGGAGTTCGTCCTTCGAACTCTCTTTCAAAACGCGCGAAATGACGTTTGGCATCCGAACGCTCATCTTTCAAACTAAAAGCCGTTATTTGACATTCAAAATCATTTAATACGTTTTTTCCCATAAAAATCGTTAACAATGACTCGCCCGATTCAAAACCAAAAGTTCGTCATTCGAACTCCTTTTCTAACTCAAATCGACGTTTGCCACGCAAACGCTCATTTCCGTCTCAAAACCGACGTTTGTCATTCAAACGATCACTTTTTCAAAAGATCACCTAATCAACGTTTGACATTCAAACCAAGATTAAGCTTGTCATTCAAGCCCCAATTTCAAAACACACACACACACACACGATTTCGAGAAAGGTAGAAAGACTCGTCATGCGAGGCGTTTCGGGTGATCTCGTAATACTCTTCCCGAAACGTAACGTGACCTCCGAACCTAACAATCTCTGATACTAAAAAGCTTTTTACTCTTTTTTTCTACCAATAAAAATGACCCCCGTTTTCAAAGCCTTTTCCTAAGTTTTTGCTACCAATAAAAATGACACCATTTTCACAAAAGCCGTTTCTCAACGTTTGGGCTCAAAATACAAAAAACGCGTGGCGACTCCTCATTTTTTCCTTCCCATGAAGCGAGGTCTCAGACACCAACCCTCCGCGAAAGACAACCGCGTTTCGCGCCCGCGCGAAATACCGGGTAATTTCAGTAGTGCAATTCAAATTACCATCTTGAGAGGAATCTTATTTTCAAGGATTGAAATCGAGATTTAGATCGAGCTTCATTTCGTAATGAAGGCTCATAAGATGTTGAGAAAAGGATATGAAGGATTCTTGGCCTATATTGGAGAGATGGATAAGAAAGAAGTAAGTATAGAGTCTCTTTCAGTGATCAGAGATTTTAAGGATGTGTTTCCAGAAGATTTGCCGAAAATACCACCGGAAAGGGAGGTGAAATTTTCCATATACTTAGTACCAGAGACTGCACCGATATCTAAGGCACCGTACCGGATGCCGCCAAATGAACTTAAGGAATTTAAGGAACAACTACAAGAATTGATGGATAATGGGCTGATTAGACCGAGTATATCACCTTGGGGAGCACCGGTGTTAATTGTGAAGAAAAAGGATGGGTCAATGAGAATGTGTATCGATTATCGGTAGTTGAATCGAGAGACGGTTAGGAATCAATATCCTTTACCAATGATTGACAAATTGTTTGACCAACTTCGGAGAGCATGTTATTTCTCGAAGATAGATTTGAGATCGGGATATCATCAACTGAGAGTGAAGAAAGAGGATGTGGCAAAGACGGCCTTTGGGACAAGATACGGCCATTACGAGTTTTGGTTATGCCGTTTGGGTTGACGAACACACCAGAAGCTTTTATGGAATTGATGAATAGGGTATTCCAGGAGTTTTGGATAAATGTGTAATTGTATTCATAGATGATATCTTGGTATACTCTAAGACTAAGGAGGAACATGAAGAACAGTTGAGGTTAGTTCTACATGTTTTGTGGGGACAAAAGTTGTACGCTAAATTCAATAAGTATGAATTTTGGCTAGAGAAAGTGGCATTTCTAGGACATGGGGTATCTAAGAAGGAATTGAAGTAGATCCGACAAAGATAGAAGCTATAGTAGATTGGGAGAGACCAACAATTGTTAGTGAAATAAGAAGTTTATTGGGGTTAGCAAGATACTATAGGAGATTTGTTGAAGAATTTTCGAAGTTATCATGACCGTTAATGAAGTTAACGCAGAAAGGCGCAAAGTTCGTTTGGTCAGAGGAATGTGAAAAGAGTTTTCATTTCAAGATCTGAAGAGTTAGTTAGTGTCCACACCTATTCTTATAGTACCATCAGGATCGGACAAATTTGTGATATATAGTGACACTTCGTTGAAAGGACTAGGTTGTGTGTTGATGCAGAAGTCAGAACGATAAGGTAATAGCTTATGCGTCAAGGCAACTGAAGAATCATGAGACGAATTACCCGACCCATGATTTGGAGTTAGCAACTGTAGTATTTGCCTTGAAGATTTGGAGACATTATTTATATGGGGTAACATGTCAGATTTACACTAATCATAAGAGTCTTAAGTATGTTTTCACCCAGAAGGAGCTTAACATGAGAGAAAGGAGATGACTTGAGTTACTTAAGGATTATGATTGTGAAATTTTATACTACATAGGGAAAGCCAATAAGGTGGCTAATGCATTGAGTAAGAAGAATCAAGGAACCTTAGCGATTGTGAATTCTAAAGGGGTAAGTGCATAGAATAGCATTGAGGTTTCAAGTATATAAGTAAGAGTTAAAGGGTAATTGGAGTGTTCAGCCAACACTTTTGAACAGAATCAAGGAAGCCCAATAAATTGACGAAGAGGCAGTGAAGATGCAAGAGAGTATAGCCAAGGGAAAGGCAACAGATTTTCATATGGGGACCGATGGAATTCTAAGGTATCAGTCGAGAATTTGGGTACCAGACAACCGAGACATAAAGAGAGAGATTTTACAAGAATTGCACTGTTCAAAATTTTCTGTTCATCCTGGGAATACAAGATGTATAGGAACTTAATGTGTATCCGTGATGATTGGATTTGATTTATGTGTTCTCGTACCTTGAACACTATATATGATATTATTTTGTCTAATTGATGAGGACTTTGTATGAATTGGTCTAGACAGATTGAAATGACCTTAATGTTGAATGAATTGGTCTAGACAGATTAAAATGACCTTAATGTTGAATGAATTGGTCTAGACAGATTGAAATGACCTTAATGTATAATGAATTGATTTAGACAGATTGAAATGACCTTAATTCTATATATGTGATTATCATGATGCATCAGAATACACTACTAGAAACAGGCCTTTTACCGACGGAAATTTCCGTCGGTAAATCCACCCATCCGTCGGTAAATGGATATTACCGACGGAATTCGTCCGTCGGGTTCCGTCGGAAATAATTGGTTGATAATACCGATGGACAAATTCCGCCGGTATTTCCGGCGGATTGTCCGCCGAAAAATCTAAAATTCCGCCGGAAAACGTCCGTCGGAAATGAGTTACGCCGGCCGATTAACCGGAGCAATAGCTGGAGCTTACCGATTGAAATATCCGTCGGTAAATATTAAAAAAAAACAAAATAAAACCCATTACCGACGGTTATAACCGTCGGAAACTATAAAATTTACCGTCGGATATGTCCGTCGGAAATCTAAATCCTAAACCGACGGATATGTCCGTCGATAATGAGTTTTATTTTTTTAATTTTTTATTGTTTTTCGACGGATATTTCCGCCGAAAATTAGTATTATTTTTTTTTATTAATTTATCGACGGAAATTTCCGTCGGTAATCTGGCCAGATTTTTTTTTAAAAATTCTGTTTTATTATTAAACCACCTGTAAAAGGCTGTAAACCTGTTCAAACAACCTGTTTTAAACAAATACAATTACAAACTACAAACACACACAAACAACCTGTTTCGCTTGTACATCAAATAAAATACATATGTTTGTCCAAATCAAGCGACAGGGGAAGGGGAAAGGGGAAACGGCCGGGGAAAGGGGAAAGGGGAAAGGGGAAACGGCCAGGGAAAGGGGGAAAGGGAAAGGGGAAAGGGGAAAAGGGAAGGGGAAACGGCCGGGGAAAGGCCGGGGAAAAGGGGAAAGGGAAAGAGAAACTACATATGTTTGTTTGTTTATTTAATTACATGTCAATGAAAATTCATGTTTAACAACCACAAGCGCTGCCGCTGCTGCTACCGCTACCACCACCATGCATGTATAAACCTATCAAGATATTAATTAAAAAACAATATATAAATATATATACAAATAAAAAGACAATAATAAAATGTATACATATTCAATATATATACAAATAAAAGGACAATTCATGTCCATTAGGTTTAGAATTGGGTTGGCTTCTATCCCATCCCGAAATACACGTATGAATTACAAATATCACCTTGTCTACTTGCTTTATAATCGAAAATCAAGAAATTTCGGCAGCATAACCCCATGGTCTCCAAGTGCACGACGTAGACTAGGTCAATCAAACACTATCGATTAGAATGGACAGTGTGTAATCAACCATATATGTCTAGTATACACTCAGAGAACAATAGGATTAATGCAACCGAAATATCTCAACTATCGACTATTCAAGCAATTTTAATAGACAATGATGATATTTACAAATCATATAATCGTGCATTTCAAGACTGTCCACACGGATAATTTAAGAATCGATGACTACATGTTGACCTCAACATGATAAGTTAAAGATTCTTAAACGGGTTTCTAAGCTTTTGTGTTTCAACCGTCACAACGTCACGTCGTAACATTAATTTTTATTCATTACCGTAAAATGCATAATTTTACAATAATGAATTAACACACACATCTATCATATTTTTTAAATTATTAATATTGTGAATAATTTGAAATATTAATTCTTTATTGTAAAATTTGAAATTTTACAATGATGAATTAAATTAACATTTATAAACAAGATAAGAGTCGTTCTCATCCACAACTATCAAAACCCAATCTCATCTTAGACCAAGAAAGACAGAGCAAACAAGTTCATTGCCGTTTGAGTAAAGGATTTTCTGTTTAATAAGAATTTTTCGGTTTCCTTTGTCCTCCTCTCTAAGGATCTCAAGTGATGTTTGAGATCCTTAGAGAGAAAGAGGACAAAGGAAACCGTAAAACTCTTATTAAACAGAAAATCCTCTGCTCAAACGGTAATAAACTTGTTTGCTCTGTCTTTCTTGATCAAAGAAGACGAATTTTGATAGCTGTGGGTGAAAAAGGCTCTCATCTTATTTATATTTTAACTTTAGACATTAATTAGTAAAGCAGTCTAAACACATCAAAATTGCATTCAGCTCCACAATGCATTTACAAACATTTATCTCTAATCAAACATATTATTTCACAAATAAACACACATTTTTTAGGTAATCAAATAATTATATTGAATCATATACGATACACATATAAAACAAGAAATAGTAATAGTTACGAGATAACCAAAGCTCCTGAGCCTCTTATTCAAATAATTTCCCATTCCATTATCCCTAATATCTATAAACAAACAGCAAGTTCATATAAAAACCAACTCCTTGTGCAATTTCAACATTTGTTTAATCCGTAGGCCCCTCGCACATAAGACACATTGATAACACAAACATACATTTTTAATACCTCAAACCCTACATTTCTAATTGCACACACACAAACACACAATAAACAATATCGTATTTGTTTTAGGATAATGAATATATTCACTAACGATAAATATTTTATATTTATCGAAAAATTAACAAGTAACAATTCAAAACCAAATCAAAACCTGAGAGTGACGGCGATGAACGGCGAGCGAGGGCGAGGAGGAACGGCGACTTCTGAGACGTGACTGATGAGTGAGAGAGAAAGTGAGTGAGAGAGAGAAATCGAGTGAGAGAGAGAACGATTGAGAGAGAGAAAGTGAGAGAGAGAGAGAACGTATCGGCGACCGGCGACGGCAAACGACGATGGAAAGAGACGGCGGCGACGGCGTGTTCTTGGCGAATTACTGATGAGAGAGAGAGAGAAAGTGAGAGAGAGAAATCGAGTGAGAGAGAGAAAGCGATTGAGAGAGAGAAAGAGGACTTACCGGCGACGGCGAGGCTCGGCGGCGACGGCTTGGCGTTAGGGTTCGCGAACGACTGAGGAAGGAATGAAGGAGGCGTAATTAAAATGAAGCGTAATTAAAAATGGGGAATATACGCGTATATATATGGCTTTGTTACCGACGGACGGAGTCCGACGGTAATACCGACGGGGCCTTGTCCGCCGGAAATACCGACGGAATTTCATCAATTACCGACGGACAAAACGAAATTTAAAAAAAAAAAATCCCGATAAATTAAAATAAATTTCCGTCGGTAAATGAAAATTTTCCGTCGGTATTACCGACGGACTACGTCCGTCGGTAAAAGTCCGTCGGTAATGACTCTGTTTCTAGTAGTGATAATGGAGTGCTCTGATAAAAGCGTAGGGAACCTTATTCAACGATCGCCTGAAAAGGTGTATCGGAGTCACCTAGATGAAAGGTGCACAAGTACTTGGAATTGACAGACATATGTGTACGAAATCTCTATATGTTATTTGTAAAAGTGCCACTACGTGTTATTTGGAAGAGTATCTTTCATTGTCAATGGAAATGGGAGAATATAGCAATGGACTTAGTGGTTGGATTACCGAAGACGTTGAAAGGTCATAACGCGATTTGGGTCATAGTGGAAAGACTTATGAAGTCGGCTCACTTTCTGCAAATTAAGGTACAACATATTCGGAATGGTTATTAACCGCTCAGAGTAGACAGAAGTCGTATGCAGATCGCCGATGACGTGACTTAGAAATTCAGTTAGGGATCGAGCGTTCTTAAGGATCTCGCCAACAAAGGGAGTCATGAGGTTCAAAATCAAAGGAAAGTTAAGTCCGCGATATGTGGGACCGTTCGAGATTCTTGACAAGATTGGGGAAGTGGCCTATAGATTGGCACTACCACCGGTTTTAGCTGGAGTGCATATTGTGTTCCATGTCTCAATGCTAAGGATGTATATTCACGATCCGAGTCACGTGATCTAGTACAAACAGCTAAGAGTCCGTGCTGATTTGACTTATGATGAAAAGCCGATAGAGATCGTCGACAGAAAAGACGAGAATGTGAGAAAGCGGTTGGTTCCCTATGTGAAGGTACAGTGGAGCAACCATACCAAACGGGAAGCAACATGGAAACTAGAGAGCGAGATGCGTGAATTGTATTCCGACCTATTTTCAAACTAAGGTACGTTAAGTTTGGGGACAAACTTCTTTTAAGGGGGTAAGAATGTAAGAACCTGAAAAATTTAGACTTTTAATTTAATTATTTTTATTAGAAAATAATTAATGTATTACAATTATTAATTAGCATTTAATAATTGGGTTATTAAAGGTTAATTAAATGGATTGGAGATTTAATCAAGTTGGGCTAAGTAAGTGGGCTTGTGTAGATGAGTGGCCCAAGGAGGATAATACCCAAATATAAATAACCAAAACCCTTCCTAAATTCCCATAACCCTCATAATTAACAAAAGAAAAAAAAAATTAAAACTCTAAACCTAGGAGGCGGCAACCGCAGAGGGAGAGGAAGAGCAGCCGAGTTTTCTGAGCTTCTTTGCTCAATTCTTCTAAACAAAAATCAAGGTAATGTAATTTCCTACAATCCAAAATTTGTTTCATTCAATTTGGTTTAATATTGAATTTTCTATGATTAATTGAAGTTAGGATTGATTATAGATTATAAATAATTATTCTTTGGGGTTTTAAAAGTGATTGATGATTATGATGATGAAAAAATTTAGTGTTTGATGATTAGGAGTATAGCCTAATGTTGAACCTTAAATCTTGAATGATAATCATATGAAACATGAATCATTAATATGTAAAAATCCTTAATTATGATTTTAGGATTAAATTAAAATATTATGTCAATGATTCTTGGCGGAAAAGATGGAATAAAAATCATGTTTTAACCTAGCATGGGCCGGCCGAATGGCCATTATGATGTTTAGGTATGTTTTGATTGAAATCGTTAAGCTTTTGGGTTATTTTAAAAGGTCGCAGTTAAGTTTCAAACTGAAAAGGACTAAACTGAATAGTCATAGGCTGAAACCGTTAGAGTTCTGACCTTACAGTCAGGAATTAGCTGAAAAACTTAACTGAAGGACTAAACTGTTAAGTTCAAAACTGCAGGAGGACCAAACTGTAATTAAATAAAAGTTGAAGGACTATTTCATAATTATCTAAAAGTTGAAAGACCATTTGGTAATTATCTAAAAGTTGAGGGACTATTTTATAATTACCTAAAAGTGGAAGGACTAGTTTGCAATTACCTAAAAGTTGAGGGACATATTCGTAAATCCTTAAAAGTCAAAGGGTTATGTCGTAAATACCTAAAAGATGGAGGACCTTTTAGTAATTAGCCAAAAGTAGAAGGGCTTAAGTAGAAATTTTAAAAGAGGAAAGTTACTTTAAAGTTAAGAATTATGAAAAGAATAGAAAAGAGAACAACCTTAAATAAAATCAACCTATAAATAGGGAAATACAAATCCAAGAATAATGGAATTCCCAAATATGGAAAGTTCCAAAAAATAGAAACTTTTCCAAACTTAGAAGATTACTAAATAAAGAAAGGAAAGAAGTTAAATTATAATGCATAAGGTTTAACTAAGTAGAGATAGTTAACGACAAATGCGAGATACTAAGTTACTCTTACGTGGTTGTAGGTACGCACGGGAAAGAGCTGTCCAAGAAGTTAGACCAAGGTAAGGAATTACGTTCCTTTACTGTATTTGAATTCTTTACCTTTGAAACTCCTATACATTCTTGATATAATTAGACTATCAAATGGCATGATAGTTAATTGTGAATAATCCGCGTTATTGAACGTTACTTGGAAATATCTATATTTTGTGATGATGTTGTTGTTCACAGAATATCTGAAGTTTGAAACTTGTTATAGGCATACTTGTACCTATGTATGCTTCCTCGTTCTAGCATGTTTGTGGAACCACTTACTTTCTTAGAATGGACATGCCCAGTTAGAAAAGGCATTGTCAGAACTTGTCTAGTTAGAAAAAGAGTTGTTCTTATTAGGGATTGCATGAGTGATCACATGCCTTCTCTCAGGAATTGTCTGATTACAAGGGCAATTCTAGACCCCGAGCATATATGTGTGGATACCATATATGTTTCGACCCGCACTAATGGCTTGATGAAGCTAGGTGTATTAAATTGTACCTTTGCCATTGAGGTTATAATGTACGTTGGAATTGACGGAAATTGTGTGAATCCCTTTGAATCGTAGTGCCATAATCCTTTGAAGATAATCTTAAATATTGTCTTGACTGTATTGTACCGCAGTCTATTATAAAGTTAAATTAACCTATCCTTGTATTGTATTATTGAAGTGTTCATTCTGGTCGTCTCTTCTTAGTACCCGAAGAGACTTCGTATGAACTTACTGAGCATTCGTTCGCTCACCCTTTCTCCATTAAATTTTTCTTTCCAGGTTCTAAGTAGAAGGGAATCGGATTGGTCGCGAGATGGGCGACGCTTGGAGAATAATTAGGGTTATTGAACAATTAGTCTATTTCATTTGGTTGTAAGTACATTAATGGCTAGTGTGGTTTTACTAGCTGAGACATTAAGTATTTATTTTCGCTTCCGCATTTATTAGGTTATTTATGGTATTTAATGACATTTATGATGTAATAGGGTTTTGTGGGTGGAAACCCTAATATTTTGAAGTATTATTTATTGCCATTGAATGCTCATTTATGTATGGAAAATTAGGGGTGTTACAACAATAATGTGCACCGCATCAGAGCTCATGCCATGAAAATATTTGAGAAATGTCAATTGATTTTGCAGAAAATGGTTTTTCTCTGTTCATTTATGAATTGATAATTCACCATTGTGCTAGCTGGGTTCACTTGTTTTTTTTTTTTTGTGAAAAAATTGAATTACTTATTTATATTGACCATTTATTTATTTATTGTGTTTCATTGAAATTAGAAATTTGGTTTTGATATCATCAATTGGTGTTTATGTGAATCTCCCAAACTATACACAATTAAAATGTTACTAGGTTTTTGTGATAAATGTGCTGGTTATTTTATTTTTTGTGGTGGTAGTTGTGATAATGGTGGTAATGGTGAGGTGAAGGGTAGTGCTTTCATTAATCTTACTGAACGGTATAGACCGAGCTACGAACATGGGCTTGCCCGAACCTGGGCCCAACTATATTGGGCCATGGATATTATATATACATCAAGTGTTAGGGCCGAGCATTATCTTCCTCGTATGCCGAGGAACATTTACCTTGGCCTTATGTCGCCATTCTTGGGCCGGTCTGTCTCAATTACCGAGGATAGAAAAGCCCTTTGCTCGGCATGTCACCAATCACCGAGGAAACAAAAGTATTCTCCCCGGCATATTTTCATGTCGGCCATTTACCAAATGACGAGGAAACAAAGTCATTTTCCTCGGCTAATTTGCCCAAGGCCGAGGAAAATCATTTGTCTTCCTCGGCGTTCCGGCTAGCAGTTACAATCCTTATTCAACAAGGATTATACAGTTGTAACCCAATCAGGATTACAATTACCAATATCAATTCAAGTCAAACAAGGATTCCATAACAGATATGATCCTCTTAAGATTATATCTTATCTCTCTACAAGTTCACTTCAAAATGGATTCTATCAATCCATTCCTATAAATACAAGCCCCATGGCTCATTATTCGGTACGTTACTTTTTACATTGGAGAAACTCTGTCAATTTGATTTCTCTAATATCAAACCGTGAACTTACTCTCACGCCGGAGGGCCTTTAGCCGGATCCGCCCCGGCTTAGTTTACGTGTTTTCTCTTATTTTCAGGCCTTGCAATCGCCGGAGCATTCGACGCTTGGATTTGGGCTGATTTGACGATTTTGGCATCATCAATTGGTTCCATTGCCGGGAAATCGATTCAAACACCCATTGTTTGGCCTGGAAGACGCTCGCCTTAAGCCAATTTCCTTCTTAGGAATTGTTCCTTCTTAGAACAGAATTTCTGGATCGCGTGGTCTGTTCTTGAAAACCGCCTGAATCTGCATATTTTGACCGGAAAATACCCAGATTCCGTTGAAGGCATTTTTGGCGTTAAAATTCCGCCCCAATTTGGCTTGAATTCGTTTTGTTTCGAAAGAATTACAATCGGCAATTTGTTGGTGGTCAAAATTTGCCCTAATTTTGACCTCAAAATTGGTTCTATTGAAATTGTGAATTTTGAGATATTTGCTGTTAATAATCTGCTGTTGATTCATAATGGACGGACAATTCACAAGTGTTACGGTGAGGATCCCACCCAAGTGAATGGGGAAACACCGGAGCCGGGAGCCACCTGCCTCCTCCTCCTCCTCTACCTCAGCCGATGCCATTCCTCCCCTTGCCATGACTCTTCGTTCCAGGGGTCAGGCAAATGCCGAGGGAGAGGGCAATGACCTTCCTCGTCCTACTCGTACTCGTGGGAAGCAAGCAGGAAGGAAGAAAACAAAGAATGCCGACGCCGGTCAAGCAGGAGGATCTCGGCCGTTGGCCAAGCGCTCTTTGTTACACAAGCAAATGGAGACTTTGCAAAGGATGTATGAGACACAAGTTGCTCTGTTGCAAATGGACCCGAGACCATTCCATGGCTCCCTTCATTGTACCATCAATGGGCCCACCTTTGAGAAAGGAACAGGGGAGAGCATCGGGCTCCTCCCACGAAGACTGGCGAGCTACAGCTGCCAACTCCCAGGGATTCTCCTCGTCCTCGGCATAACAGTAAGCATAAGGAGCCTGTGGTCGACCTGAGAAGCCAAATAACTCCTAGGGAAGAGGAAGTGAACTCCAAGGACCTAAGAACAAGACTCGGCTTGAATAGACGCCTATCACACCTTTCGCCTCATCATGACACCTAGGCGTCCGCGTCTCCTCGAGCTCGTCGGCCGGATTCTCCTCGTCCTCGTCATTCCATTCTCATCGTCCTCGTCGACCGGACTCTCCTCGTCCTCGGCATCGGGAATTGGCTAGGCCAAGAACCCCAGAGCCCTACAGGATGATACTTGGCGCACAAGACCTGGAACCAAGACGTGATAGGGCCCCCTCCAAACGTGATGGTCACCGACATGAAGAAAAGCATAGTAGGGTGAATGATCGCCCCAAAGAAAAGTCCGTTAGAAGCTCCCAACGAAGCACTCGCTCAAGCAGTGAGAAGGAAATTGAAACAAAGCAATGGGAGGCTGTGAAGCAAAGTGGATGATATGGAGAGGGGAAAGAAATATAATGACGATGATTATGATTGGGCCACCCGTCCGTTTTCCTTGAGGATAAGCTGCAGCACCACCCCATCCTAACCTCAAGCTCCCAAATTTCGAGAAAATATAACGGAACCACGACGCCAGGACCACGTGCAAAGTTTTGAACAAACCATGAATCTCCTCACCACTGCGATGACTTGCTCTGCAAAGCTTTCGCGAGCACCTTCTCAGGAACAGCTTTGACTGGTTAGTGAGCTCAAGAAAGGTTGCATCGATTCTTTGGAGGGGTATGAGGAGAATGTTCTTAGATCACTTTGCCACGGTGGGAAGAGGAAGATGAGATTAACCGACTTGGCCAACATTGAGCAAGGGAAGGGGAGACCACCCTTAGCTACTACAATAGGTTAGAAAAATGGCGGATCAAGTCGAAGAAAGCCTTGCGATAGGGAGGTCATAGTTTGCTTCAACTCTGGATTAAAGTCGGCCCCCTCATTTATGAACTCTCGGCCCGGGGAACCCGGCTCCAAGGCCGAATTGTACAAAGTGGCTTATGCCATTTCCATGGCGAAGATAAGACAAAGAAAAGGGGAGGCGACAAGACGGAACTGAAGCAACTAATTCCCGACGAATGACAATGGGAACGGCAAGAAAGGAAAGAATAAAACCGGAAGCAGCGAGAAGGCGGAGTTCACCCCTCTTACAAAGCCCATCTCCGAAATCATGCGGATGGTGAACCTTCCTCCACCTCGTCCGCCGACCGATAACCCAAAGTATCCCCGCAACAAGAACAAATACGTGATTTTCACAAGGACAACGGGCACACCACCGATGGTTCTTTGGGCCCTTAAGAAGATAATCCAACAATGGGTTGACGAGGGAAAATTAGACCGTTATGTCATGAAGAAAGATGGCAAGCGGCGGAAGCAAGAGGAGAGTGAAGATGACTCCAAGAGTGAGGATGAAGATCGAAGGCCTCCTAGGGCTAAATTACACGTGATCCGTGAAGAGGTGACCTCCACCGAGAAAGCTAAGGGACCGGATCCACGAGCTAAGCAAAGTATACCATGTCCCTGCTGGATCCATAAAGCGAAGAAATCATTAGTTTTTCTCCGAATGAGTTGGCGGGAAGTCGAGCGGCTCGTGAGCGGCCATTGGTCATCAAGGGCCGAATTGACAATGTTGAATCCGAAAGACTTCTTGTTGATACGGGGGCCTCCGTGACATCCTATATTATTCAGCCTTCCAACGAGATGGGGTTGAAAGACACGGCGCTAGAGCCATATCATGGAAGGCTTGAAGGATTCACCAACCATAAGGTTGGAGCAAAGGGAACCGTAGAGCTAGAACTTCGAAGTCGGCGATCATCCCTTCCGAGCCAAAGCTACTGTCACTTTCATAGTCATGGATTTGACTAGGGACTATCATGCGATTATTGGCATTCCAAGTCAAGCCAAACTTGGGATGGTAGCTTCCCTTCCTCACCAACGAGTTAAATTTCCCACTCGTGCTTTGGCATTGGATGCGTGAGGGCAACCCCAAAGATTTCTTGGAACATGTTGTCAAGAGCCGGAAAAAGTCAAAAGCGTGGAGATAGATACGCCCAGGAGAACATCAAGATCACCCAAATCTCGAAGACCACGGAAACTAGCTCTAGAATGAACTATATCCGTGAAGTATGGGAAAGTGAGGAAGAGGAACCTATGGTCCTAGAAATTGTGGATGACCAAGGCATAACTCTAACCACAGCTGGAAGAAGAGCCTATGGTCCTAGAAGCTGCGGATGACCAAGGCATAGTTCTACCCATCTCAGGAAGACCCCATTCTCGTCAATGACCAGAACTCGGGGGCCAACCATGACTCGGGGAAGAACGATCTTCCGGACATCGATAAACTTATGGAGGAAGAAGGCCTCAATGTAAACGACAATGAAGGGAGGAGAATCGGAGAGATCATCATCGAATCCTGGAATTTCGAGACGGACCAGAAATGAAGCACAGTAGATGAGCTAGAAGAGGTAGTCATTAATCCACGACTATCCCGAACAAAAAATCAAGCTAGGAGGCCGGCTATCACGGGAAGAGAAAGAAAGAATCATATCCCTCTTGAAAAAGCAGTCTCGACGTCTTTGCTTGGAGAGTCGAAGACATGAGGGGAATCAATGAAGAAGTAGCCTTCCACCGCTTAGAAGTTGATCCTCTAGCGAAGACCATCTCCCGGACGAGGAGAAATTTTGCAAGAGACAAGGAGGAAGCTATAAAAGAAGAGGTGCGAAATTACTCGGCTGGAATAATTCGCGAAGTTAAATACCCCGTTTGGTTGGCTAATGTCGTTATGGTGAAGAAGCAAAATGGGAAATGGCGTATGTGCATAGAGCTTCACCGATCTAAACAAAGCACACCCAAGGACGGCTATCCTCTCCCCAGAATCGACAAGTTAGTGGACTCCATTTACGGACACCAAACTCTCGGCTTCTTAGATGCCTACTCGAGGCTATCATCGAGATAAAAATGGCGAAAGAAGACATCGAGAAGGCGCCTTTCAAACACACTGTGGAATTTACGCTACATCATGATGCCTTTTGGGCTCAAGAATGCTTGGTGCCACTTACCAACGGATGGTAAATCAAGTTTTTGCAAGTCGAGATAGGTAGAAACATGGAGGCTTATATTGATGACATGGTCATAAAGACCAAGGAAGCGGCCACGTTCTGACCTAGAAGAAACCATTCATAACCTCAGGAGCCAACAACATGAAAGCCGAATCCAAGCAAGTGCGTGTTCGGAGTTCTTGCGAGGAAATTTAAGGCTTCATGGTTTCCCGAAAGGGGATTGAAGCAAACCCGAGAAAAGATCAAGGCTCTCATTGACATGAAGGAACCTACCACCATCAAGGAGGTCCAAAGACTTAATGGAAGAATTGCGGCCACTTGGAAGATTCATCGCCAAGTCCGCCGAAAAGTCACTGCCTTTCTTCAAGGTATTGAAGGGTACCAAGAGCTTCTCCTGGACTCCTGAATGCTCGGAAGCGTTCCTCCGGTTGAAGGAATACTTGGGTTCCCCTCCCTTGCTTAGCGTCAGGCCTACGGTGAGATGCAATACGTCTTCTAGCTGCCACCGATCACGCCGTCGCATGTTGTCCTAGTTCGAAAGGATGAAGGAATTCAGAAGCCCGTCTACTATGTCTCAAAAGCTCTGTCCGATGTGGAAAGCAGATATTTCAATGTGGAGAAGATAGCATACGCCCTAGTCATTGCTTCAAGGAAGCTGCGTGCATATTTTTCCGCACACCCTATCACCGTCTACACCAACGAACCATTGAAGAAAATCCTTCACAAGTTGGACGGCTCGGGACGTCTCCTTAATTGGTCAATCGCTCTAACGGAGTTTGATATCACTTACCAACCAAGAAGGACCCTCCTAGCACAGCCTCTGGTTGACTTCATGGTCGAGGCGCCTTTATGGGTGAGCATCTCCCCACCTCCGGAAGCAAAAGCGCAGGAGGAAAAGACTCTCCCATTGAACTCCCATCCAAGCTGTTGGATCACGTATACGGACGGATCGGCTACCAAGGAAAGAAGCGGAGGCGGAGTAGTACTAGCAAGTCCGGAAGGAGAATATACTATACAAGATGCCATCCGCCGGGTTTCACCCTCTAACAACCAAGGCGAATACGAAGCTCTCATATTTGGCATTGAGTTGGCCTCCTTCTATGGAGCAACTAAGGTGGCTGCTTTACGTGACTCCCAACTTGTTGTCAAACAAGTGAAAGGAGAATATAACACTCAAGATGTCACCCTTGCCAAATATAGAGACACTGGTCCTAGATATGACGAAGAAAATGGAATTTTTCGAGCTCAAGCGAATAGGAAGGGAAGACAACCAAGTCGCAGACGTTCTCTCCAAACTAGCCACCATGGATGTGTCTCCTTCGGAGACCAACCCATATGTAGTTTATCTTGAGGAACTGCGTATGAAAGATTACAAGTCATGCTTACGGACGAGGAAGAGAGATCTTTGGATCGATGACTACGTCGAATACATTGAGAAGGAGAAACTCCCGAGAAGATGATGCTCGAGCCAAGCTTATCGAAGAGGTCTCCAAGATTCGTGGTGATGAACGGAGTCCTCTACCGAAGATCTTTCACGAAGCCCCCTGCTAAGGTGTGTCTATCCCAAGGAAGCGAGAACCTCTGGCGAAGTACATGAAGGTGTTTGCGGCGGACACCGGGGCGGGAACCTTAGGCGACAAAATCATATCGCTAGGTTACTGCGCCAAACCTAAGGGAAGACGCGCATGCCTATGTTCGAAAATGTGACAAATGCCAAAGGTTCTCGACATTCCAAGACTACTGCGATCGAGCAAACACTTGTAATACCTACGTGGCCATTTGATATGTGGGGATCGACCTCATTGGACCCTTCCCACCCGCCCGTGGTAATTGCAAGTACGTGATAGTAGCTGTTGATTACTTCTCCAAGTGGATAGAAGCCAAGGCATTGGCCAAGATAACGGAAGAGAACGCGATCAACTTTGTTCATGACAACATACGGTGCGGATTTGGCCTTCCACATACAATTGTTTCGACCATGGCCTCCAATTCTCCACGGCATTTACAACCGAATTGGGAAGAGTCAAAGTACGCCATGCAAAATCTTCGGTTAGCGAGACCCCAGGCAACGGTCAAGCGAAGGCGCCAACAAACCGGTCCTAACCGCCCTCACCAAGAATCTTGAAGGACGCGAGGGTAGATGGTTGGACGAACTTCCCTAGCTTTATGGGGCATTCGCACAACCACCCAGGGCCAACCAGGAAACCCCATTCGCACTAACCTTCGGTTACGAGGCTATGGCACCAGCGAGAGATGGCCATCCCTACGGTAAGGAACTCCCATTATGATGAAGCAAGTCAACAAGGTCAATAGGCTCCTAGACTGGACACGATAGATGAAAAACGACTAGGCTGCGCGAGATGAGGATGGTGAATTACAAGCAAAGGACCAAGGCATATCACGACAAGAGGGTCATCAAAAGAGTATTCCAAGTGGGCGATTGGGTACTTAGAAAGATCGAAGCCGGCTGGTCGGAAAGCGAGAACAAAACAAGCTCTCCCCCAATTGGGAAGGTCCCTATATCATCACTCAAGTCATTCCAGAAGGGACCTACGGATTGAGAACCAAGGAAGGGAAGGATCTCGAAGCATCCATGGCATTAGACAACCTTAGAAAATATTATCACTAGTCTAGTTTATTTTTGTAATAGATTAGCTCTTTATTTTCGGTCTTTTATTTTCGGTCTTTTGTTTTCTTTTTGTCTTTTTAGTTGATAGGATTGCGGTTTGATGTAATCACATTTCGGTTCTACGAAAGCAGTTTCTTCCAACATGCAAAGCAACTATCTATCGGCTCTTCGCCGGCCACGGGAAGATGAGGGCATTACCTCGAGATTCTCCGATACACAATAGCCAAGACTAAGGATCTTCCTTGGCACGATGGCTTATCAATTGCCAAGACCAAGGATCTTCCTTGGCACGATGGCTTACCAATTGCCAAGACCAAGGATCTTCCTTGGCACGATGGCTTACTGCAGACGAGATCTTCCTTGGCCGATGGCACCAGACGAGATCTTCCTTGGCACGATGGCTTACAGGCGACCAAGGATCTTCCTTGGCACGATGGCCTACACACTGCCAAGACCAAGGGACCACCTTGGCACGATGGCCCTCAATATATCTGTCGAGGGCCCGCTTGATTCGGGATACCAAGCGGCAGACCAAGGAACCACCTTGGCACGATGGCTTACAACTCTCCTAGTCGAGGATCCATCTTGACTTAGGAGACTAACGGCAAGGCCTAGGACTTTCCTCGGCCTTAATGGCTTGATAAACCTCCCACCATGAATCTACTCGATTCGGGATTACAACATTCAAAGCCGAGGAAAACTTCCTCGGCCCAAATAAAGTACGAGTATAGTTACGGTAGGGAATCTTCCTCGGCCTAACCACTGCTCCACAAGGAACAAGGGACCTTCCTCGGATCCCACATTCCTAAGGCTAGTGCATAGCATACAAAAATATAATCAAGTCGGTAAAGTGACGAGAATAATGACAAAGGATTTTTCATTGATATTCAAATGGAAATTACAAGATCCTATTGTCTATTACAAGAAGCAAAAAAGGAAAAACTATCCTAAGATGGTGAGCATCCTCAAAAGGCTCTTCTAGCCGGCTAGTATTATTGGAGCCGAGGTGGAGGAAGGGTCGTTTGATGGGCTTGGGCATCGGCTTCCTCATTTGTTCCCCTTCCCTCGGCCTCTAGGTCCTCCCAGGCTCGTCGGCGTCTTGGATCGCCTCCACTAGGTCTTTAATGTTGCGGGGACAAAGAAGCCGGCTTCCACACTTCCCTACAAGCATGGGCATCCTTGGCGGCTATCGGCTCCATGTTGCTCTCGAGAATAAGGGACTAAGTGATGGAGTGCCACGACCTCCTCGGCATATTGATCCCGGCATATTAGGCTGGGCAATCTTGTTGATGTCCGGACCGGTGGAGGGATCGGCTAAAATGCTCTGGCCAAGTGGAGGTAGCCGTCCTCGAACATGGTGAGTGTTTGCTCGTCAACGGCCTCTCTGAAGGCCGAGGCGGCCATCATTAGTTCTTTGAAAGCCGAGCTCTCCTTGAGCAGAGCTACGGCCTCTTCCTCCCTAGGCTGGAAGGAGTAGCTTCCAATCCTCGGCACTTGGCCTCGGCTTCCTCGGCCTTGGTGCGAAGCTCGACCTTATACGCCTGGCACTGGGCAAGCTCTTCATTTTTGAGCCGGAGATGTTCCTCGGCCTTTGATCTTTCTTCCTCGGCCCTTTTTACCTCGGCCTCGGCCTTGGCCTTGGCGGCTGCAAGCTCGGCATCCTTGGCTTCTAAAAGTTTAGCCAAGGAAGACTTTTCTTTTCGCTCTTTGCTTGAGTGCCTTGGCCTCATTCGGGCGCCTTGTCTTCTTCTTGGCCGGCCACGTTCTCGTACGCGTGGCCCAAAGCCAAGCGAAAGATAAAATCATCGTTAGGAAGACAAATCCAATATCAAAGATAATAACCCGAAAGGGATCAACATTTACCTCGGCAAGCGAGGAGTCCCTTGTGGCAAAGCACGGTATCTTCATTAGGACCCTCTTTGCAAAGGGTTTCATAAGCATCCTCGTCCATGGCCCTTTGGATGGGAGCTCGGCCCAATCTCGCGAGGTCCCTCCCTTGCCCGACGGGGAGTCCCCTAAGACGAGGAATGCCGAGGGACATATTTTTGGCCGGCTCATCGGCCTCTTCAATAGTCTTGAGTGCGGCGAACGGTCGAGGAGGAGCATCAACCTCGGGGGCCGCAGCGACGCTTGCCCGTTTGGCGGCCGGCTCCTCGGCGGCGGCACTTGGAGTTCTTTTGGAGGACCTCCTTTGGACGAGGTTAGCTTCCTCGGTTGCTTCTTCCTCGGCATCAACATGGAGGCTATGCCCCTCTACGGTTGATGGGTTGGATTGATTATCGGCGGCGGGATCCTCGGCATCCACTTCCCACGTGCAATTTAAGGGAGGGGTTGGTCGATCTGAACATTAAGGATGAGGTTACGTGCATTAGCATCCTCCCTCCTTTACGTTAGAGCGGTTTTCTTGCTCAACCTCCTCTTCCTCTTCACTAGCTCTGAGGGCTCGGTCTCTCCATTGCGAGGTAGCTTCTTCCTCGGTGGTCGAATCTGTAAAAGACAAGGAAGAAATGGTCAAGTACGAGCAAGGAAGCCCAAGGTCAAGTACGAGCAAAATAATATGACAAAAATTACAAGTGTAAGATAAAAATTTACGTCCAACAATGTTAGGTGCTCCAATACATTGGTCGCGGGGGCGCTCATCATGGCACTGATACAATCCTCGTGAAATACGAAGCTGGATGTACCGTCCAATCGTTGAAGCGACGCCCTCTTTTAACATTTACAAGGGAGCTACCCCGTCCTCGTTCCGGCATCAATCTGCCTGGATATAGAAATGGTCCAGAGGATTCGACTTGCTTCCGATCCAGGACCCCTACCTAGCAAACTCTTCCGGACGTACGATCAAATCTTTGGTCCACCCATATTGTTGGACGGCAAAGGAGGAGGTTGGATCATCATGAGGAGGCTGGAACTCCCGGCCTTGGCGGCTCTCAACGGATAACATGGTTATCCCGGCTGGAACTTTACTAGACATGGGGAGGAGCAATTTTGGTTTCCTATTGGCACTCCTAATTACTACCAGCCATTGTTCCTTGATGACTTGGACAATGTAGAAGTGACGGAAGGCTCCCATGGTCGGCTCATAGCCTAAACTACGGCAGAGGATGATAAAGCTAACCAAAACCCTAGTACCATTGGCTCCTAGCATGGCCGGCACTGCCTTTGCATCGTCCAAAAACTCACAAATGAAGGGGTCTAGGGGAAGACGGAGTCCTTGTTGGAACTGTTTGAAATAAAAATGGACGTAATCTTGGCTATAATAGAAGGCCGTCTCTTCTTTCTCCGTCTTCGGCTCTATCTTGCCCATATAAGTTAATTTATATTCAGCACGATCCACTTTGTACTTGGAGTACAATTTTTCAATCATGGGATCCCCAGGTTTTGGTGCCCTCTCAATTTGCTTTCCTCGGCTACCTGCTCCTCGGCTTCTTCGTCGGACAAGGCGGGCATCAGCTTGAGCACCTTCAACGAAGGCATTAACTATTTGAGTAGACGAGGAGGGCTCTCCTTCTCTTCCCGTCATATCTGCATAAAGACGAGGAGACCAAATTATTAACCTCGTCAATGGCTGATTAAATGACGGGGAAGGAAGATTCCCCTCCTCGTCATTCCATAAGGCCGAGGAAGGAAGATCTCCTTCCTCGTCATTTCATAAGGCCGAGGAGGGGGCCGTACCTCGCAGACGCTCACGCATTTCGCGATTGGAGGCCGGGTAGAACAGTTCGATGTGCTCCACCATCTCGGCCCTATCCCCAAACACTATAATATTTGGTGACCCGGAATCAATCCTATCTATTCTTGTAGAATCGGGTATTGGATGAATAAACGAGAGCGACCATAACCCCTCAGCTTGCTTATATCATCCAAGTTCGGCATCAACCATGGACCCCTCTCTCTACGATAGACCCTCAAATTTCCGTATGATATCCATAACGGAATCGGGAGAATGGTCCCAAGATCGAGCCATTTCTAAGGGGAATCAAAAACGAAGGGAGTTCATTCAATATTCCGAAATTTCATATAAAATGCAAAGAGAATTAAAGAACTGAAGTTTTTAAAGTTTTTATCAAGAAAAGCTTCAACCTTCAACAATGGCGGTTCTTGGCATGGACAAAATCACTCCTAAACCCTAGAAAGCTGGAACATGAAAGGAAGTTATAAGGAAAGGAGAAATTTCATACCCTGAGTTTGCAAGAATGAATGGGATCAACGCGAAGCGACTTCGCCGGAAAAATCAAGCTCACCGGAGGCTGGGTTTGAAGGTTGTTGTGATCGCCTGAAATTTCTTTCGCCTTTGCTCTCGATTGCTTGGGGTTTGTAAAGAGTAAAATGAAAGGGGTTTTAGTTTTTATACCCCTCCAATCCGGGTCAACCCGTGGGTAAAGCAAAGATCCAGGTCAGGAGTCCCAAGAATTAAATGCGAAATGATGGGTTCAAGGCGTGACAAGGCTGGGGGCCCCGGAATGGCAACCGTCGATCATATGAAGCGGCCGAGGACACGTGTCGAACTGTTCGTATTCCATATGCCGAGGGCGAGCTAACTTTCTATTCGTCTAAGCCGAGCTAGAAAGTTGGGGGCAGTGAACGGTATAGAACGAGCTACGAACATGGGCTAGCCCGAACCTGGGCCCAACTATATTGGGCCATGGATATTATATATACATCAAGTGTTAGGGCCGAGCATTATCTTCCTCGTATGCCGAGGAACATTTACCTTGGCCTTATGTCGCCATTCTTGGGCCGGTCTGTCTCAATTACCGAGGATAGAAAAGCCCTTTGCTCGGCATGTCACCAATCACCGAGGAAACAAAAGTATTCTCCCCGGCATATTTTCATGTCGGCCATTTACCAAATGACGAGGAAACAAAGTCATTTTCCTCGGCTAATTTGCCCAAGGCCGAGGAAAATCATTTGTCTTCCTCGGCGTTCCTTAGCGATTACAATCCTTATTCAACAAGGATTATACAGTTGTAACCCAATCAGGATTACAATTACCAATATCAATTCAAGTCAAACAAGGATTCCATAACAGATATGATCCTCTTAAGATTATATCTTATCTCTCTACAAGTTCACTTCAAAATGGATTCTATCAATCTATTCCTATAAATACAAGCCCCATGGCTCATTATTCGGTACGTTACTTTTTACATTGGAGAAACTCTGTCAATTTGATTTCTCTAATATCAAACCGTGAACTTACTCTCACGCCGGAGGGCCTTTAGCCGGATCCGCCCCGGCTTAGTTTACGTGTTTTCTCTTATTTTCAGGCCTTGCAATCGCCGGAGCATTCGACGCTTGGATTTGGGCTGATTTGACGATTTTGGCATCATCACTTACTTTTTTTCATTTATATATATATTCAAAAAATTATTTGTTAAAAATAATAAAAATTAGCATTTGCCTTGGCTTGGCCTTGGCCGACCATGGCCTTGGCTCGGTCTTGGCCTTGGCCGTGGCCTGCATGAGTTTATCCCACATCGAAATAAAAACTAAGTAAAATGAGGCGCCTGGGCTCGGCCTACCTTGGCCTTGGTCGTGGCCTTGGCTCGGCCTTGGCCTTGGCCGTGGCCTGCAGGAGTTTATCCCACATCGAAATAAAATCTAAGTAAAATAAGGCGCCTGGGCTCAGCCTGCCTTGGCCTAGGCTCGGCCTTGGCCGGCCCTTGCCTTGGCCGTGGCCTTGCAGGAGGTTATCCCACATTGAAATAAAACCAAACTAAATGTGGCGCCTGGTATATAATATATATATTGCTGAAGCTGGGATGGAAATCTCATGTTGGCCTTGGCCCTTGCCCCTTGCCCTTGGCCTCGTATCGGATTGGGGCTCGGATCAAGTAAGTTCGGATCGGATTCGGATATGGCTTTCTAGTATTCGGATCGGATTCAGATTAGGACTGATCTGAGCCGATCTGATCCGATCCGATTGCCATCCCTAGCTGTCATAGATGGGAAGATGGTGGAGAGAGTATAAATATATTCTAAAAAATTACACTTTAACTCCTCAATTTAATCAACAATTTTGAATTAGTATCTATTTGCTTAGTCAGCATCATCTATATTACAATAGGGGTTGAGAATAACCACCACACAAAGAGTGATCAGAATTTAATTTCAAAAAAGACAAAGAGCTCCAACATTAGTTTTAACTTTTTTTTTTTTATTTTCAATCGTTGGATTTCTTATCAATTTGTTTAATCATACAGCTGTAGATTGACGGTTTCTATTTCAATACATACTCCCTCTATCACGAGACTTTTAATCAAATTGCAATAATTTTAACTATTAATTTAAATAGAAAATAATAATTCTTATAAAAATCTAAAAATCATTATTGAAAATATTATTAATTGTGTTATAATAATAAAAAATTATTAGAATCACTATTTTTTATTTAAATTATTGATCAAAGTTACATTAATTTGACAAAAAAATTTCATTCATGTGGGATGGTACGGGAGTATAACAATGTAGTAATAGTATACATAACTATTATTTGGAAATTGACGTGTACCAAAATTTTCAATTCAAGTGTAAATGGAAAGAAAACAAGCAAGTGGTCTGGTTGTGTGTACTGACTGTCTGATTTTCTATCCATTTACAATTTAACTGACATGGATTTTGGTTACTTTTGTAATATACTTTTTACAAATAAAAGTGTGTAGATCCGATCGCTCCCTTTATTTCGCAGAATCAACTCAATCAAATTTTGACATATTTTTATAAAAAATATGAATAATTTTATAGAAAAATATAGATATTTTCATGAAATTCTAAAAATTGTTATTGATAGTATTTTTAATGGTGAAACAATAACAATTTTTATAATTGCATAAAAATATCTAAATTTTCATAAAATTACGGTCAAAATTCGATTGAGTTGACTATTAAAGTCAAAGTGATCTAAATTTTTCGAGACAAAGGGAGTATTTGTTTTTATAATCTGTTGCAAATAAAACAAAATATGATGTTATATTTCCAAGTCATATATCATGGACATCTTTTTTAAGGGACAATTTAATCATTTCACATGACATATTACCCGGAGTTAGTTTCATGACTAACTTCCGTTAGCCAAAATGCATATTTTGACATTAATTTAACGCAATACTCCCTCTACTTCTATTTCGAATAATGTTACCCACTTTGTCATCTAGAGCATCTTATTGATAAGTCTCATTTTCTATGAACGAAAGTATATAATATTTATTTATTAATGAGACTCATTTGTAATACTCATAACGACTATCGTCTTACTATTTTCTATCTCATTTTCTCTCTCCTACCCACTCACAACACCTCAGTTCATAACCGCCTATTGACTTTACACAAAGAGCGGTTGATATCGATCCATAACCGCTACGATCCAAGGGCTGTCATTTGATAATTTATTTTCTTCTTCAATTCTAACCGTAAGATTAATTATCAATGTTTTAATCCAACGACTCTCATTAAGCGGTTTCTAAAATTATCCCTGAATCTATCAATCACAATCTCTTTGTATTTTTCGTGATATCAGTATACTTCAGCTGTTTCATATTAAATAATTTTATAAAATTTAATATATTGTTGTATTAATAATAATATTTAATATTTTATGAATAAATTAATTTTAGTAATTTTTTTGTTAAATTTCAATTAAATTAACTAAAAAAAATAAAGTTAAGAGATTTATAATGGGATGGATAACTAACTAACTAAATGGTGGGACCTAATATCGATAACATGACACATTTATATATAACTATATATATATGTATATATTGATCTAATGCATGTTTTAAATAGGTTTTTCCGCATTCGACAGAAGATTTGCAAGATACTGAAGCTCCAACTGATTCACAAATGACTCCACCACAGTTGACGTATGAAGATATATGGGATGATTCCTTTACTTGCATGGTTTTATTATTTTGTAACGAGAGCGAAGTGGAGAACGTCTCGTGGAAAGGGAATGGTGAGGATATGGGCTTTTGATGTAATTTTATGATTGCTTATAGTACTTTGTTTATGGTACAATTCTGTTTCAATCATAATTGAGTTATGTTAAAGTCCAAGATTAATATGTATGTGGAATTGGAGAGTGATGTGTGAACGGTTTATGGAGAAATCCATCTTTGCAACTTCAAAAACGGTGGACCAATTTTCATCCCTTATGGTAAATATCATAAATTTGAACATTTGTTGTTATTTGTGCACTTTTAGATTCTTTCTCATTTTTAGTTTGATACTTCAATCTAACATTTGAATTTTCATTTACTTTCAAGTTAATGCAAGAGTTAAGGATAAACTTAGGCAATATATGTTTGTAGTTTGTGATTGTTTGCTACTCTATTTGTTATTATTTGTGCACATTTAGATTCTTTCACATTTTCAGTTTAATAATTCAATCTAACATTTGAATTTTCATATACTTTCAAGTTGATGCAAGAGTTAAGAATAAACTTAGGCAATATCAATTTATAGTTTGTGATTGTTTGCTATTCTATTTTCATGAATTTTGAGATATTAGGAATTTTGAAACATTGGATACTTTTAATATTGTTTATCTTTTAATTTTCTTTGCTTGACCAACCATGCATATTGTCCCCGTGCAATTGACACGGGTCAGGGAGTACTAGTATATACACAAAATTGATGTCATCATGCCAAATCAACCTTATTTAACGGTAAAGTGAACAATATATAATGAAAGAATCACACAATCAACAAATATAAAGGTCAATTAAGGATCAAATGGTAAAAAAAAAAATTGTTTACTTACGTAAAAGTAAAATCTTAAATTGATCAGGGACTAAAAAAATGAAATTGTCTATGGCTTAGAAAAAGTGAGACGAAACTCACAAAGTGTTGTCAATAGTATTGATAATACTAATAACAACACAATTGACACCAATTCAAAAATTAAAACTAGAGAAAATTTAAATGCAGCGGAAATAATAAAAATAAACACAAGAGAATAGATTTTTATCAAGTTATATATATAAATAAATATATAACTCGAACAATTCCCTAATGATATTCTATCAAAAGCTTAGTGGAACAACTATTCTAGAACACTCTCTTCACAATCACAACCTATCAAACACTCAGCAACTCTCGAAATATGAATGTTATATATGACCACTCACTGGTGTTGGATGAACTGTTGCCAACACTTGAGGCAACACTGAAGAGACGTGTTCTTCACTTGTGCAAATCTCAACTTCTGAATTGGGTAATTGTTTCTGTCGATTCCTTGCACTATTTATAGACTCCCAGAACTTGAAGCCTACTCCACTTGACCAGAAAATCAGCCACAAGTTTGTTTCCTTTAATTTAGCTCCACTTTCCCTTTTTGTAGAAGACTAAGTCCTCTAGGCTTCTCCCACTTGTACGCCAAGCTGTAGCAGCCTTGTGCTCTTATCTTCAGCTTCCCCTGAGTAGCTAACTTCCTACCCACATTTCCTTGCTCATTACTTTTACACATAAACATTTATTTTATGTGTAACTTCCCTTCATATTCAAAAATAACGCCTAGCATAGTTCCTTTGACCTGTTCAACCTCAGATTAAGCAGACTAACTACTGTTATAATATAATTAATTATCACTTTGTTATTTATAAGAAATATACAGTAACTATTCTGGTGTTTCCAAATTTAAATGGCAACACTTGTGGCAACACCAGTGGCAACACTGGTGTAGCAACACTAACAATCTCCTCCTTAGTTACGCATTTTTTCACAAAATACAAAGTGATGTTCTGCACAAGTATGTTAGTCAAGCAATCCAAAGATATATCTCCCCCTTAATATTATACTCCTTGTTTGTAGCTCCAAAATAGATCAACCTTTTATTTGGACCTACAATAATACAAGGAACGCATCTCCCCTTACATAGATATTCCTCTTAACAATAAACTTCCCTTTAATGTAAGATTTTATTCAAAAATAAAATCAATGTTGTAACATTTTCCCAACATCTAACATTAATAGGATCACTATCTCAATCTCCCATTCAACACATGTCATATTCCAGCCATATTCATAAATAATCACTTGGCATTGTCGGGAATATAACCAGTATCATCAACATCAATAGTAGCCACAACATCACTAGTGACCACTCTCCCCCTTTTTGTGAAGAAAGTAGTATTCTGAATGATTCGATAAGTTAGAGTGAGCTCTTGTGGCAGGGAGAGCCATTGAGATAGGAGTAGGAGGGGAATTAACACAACCAAATCAAGGGTTTAGAGTTGCGGATGGTGTTGCCGAGAGTGATGTCTCCATAGGAATGGCGACATTTGAGGCACACTTGAGGGAGCTATAGGCGAGTTGTCCACGAGAGAATTAATTTTAGGAATTTTTGGAAGGGCTGACCATGTCAGTTCGAAGGGAAGAAGAGGATGAAGACGGAATAGGGTGAGGGTTTAAGGTGAAGGGTATTAAAGGAAAAATAGGGAGTAATAATAAGTGATTTGACAATTCAAATTAACCCATTACTATCCCTATCCAACAAACCACAACCATATAATTCGGCCATATTTTTTTATTTTATTTTTTTAATTTTTTTTTTAATTTTTAATATATAATAACTAAAAATAATTTTAGAAATAACCATAAAATTTTGTTTTTCAAAATTCAAAGGGAAATGAATTTTAAAAAATAGATATTTCGAAATTACATTTAGTTAGACAAAAATTAAATATTTTTGCTAAAAACCTTTTAAATTTCACAAACTCTAAATCTAAGAAAATAGACTTTTGGAAATTCAAAATTTAATGTCATAATCTTACAAAAAACTAGTTTTTTCGTAACATACGAAAAAACTAGTTTTAAAGCACTAAGTTTATTTAATAAGAGTGATGAATTGTTCTTCTGTAAACTAGTTTTTTTTATAACATTTTGAAAAAAACTAGTTTTTCACAAGAGTTGCTCAAATTTAATTAACAAAAACAAAAATAAGAAATAAAAAAAAAATTAATGTAGCATCTACTAATGTGTTACTAGCAATGTTGCATGACATACAAGGCAACATTTTAAATAAAATTCCCTTGATATTTTTTTTTTCAACATATATAACTTATCATTCTTTAGGCAATTTTAAGTAAACTTTACACTTTCTTTATTAACAAGGAATCATCGTAGTAGCGAGCTCCGTGCCCCGAGTTACTTTGGGAGTATTTTAACAAGCTTTGCCTTTTCGAATATCAATAATAACATAAGTGACTTTGTCACTTTAAGCACAAAGGGGTATTTTATAAAAAATGTTAACCTAAAGTATATACACATACTAAAACAAAAAGGTCAGTAAATGCCCCTCATTGGGTTTTAAACAAAAACTTTTTTTTTTTACACAGTGTTGCTGTCTATGTTGGCAACACAGATGGCAAAACCTTGAGACAGCAATTTATACTGAGATTTTTTTTAATAAAAGAAAATAATAAAATAAACAAAAATTACTGAAACATAATATACAACAAAATAATCCAGGAGTTTTTTAAATGAAACAAAAATCAAGAGAATTTTTCAAACTAGAAAATCTCTCATGGTTAAAAACTTGAATCAAAAAATCATCTTTTAATTCATTAACAACCCTTTTAGATTCAAGTTTAGATACAAAACAAGAATGATTTACCTTAACATATTTTACCATGTCTCGGTAATTTACCGGTTCCTTGTGTCTTGTTTGTATCCCATCCTTCAAATCCCCGATAACTTGACTTATATGATGATTCTTTTGAAATCTCAAAGGGGGATCCCTCCTCACTGGATCATTAACTCCATTAGAGTTCTCATCATCTTCATTTTCTGCACTTGGACTGATTTTCGGTGTTGTCTCTAGTGTTGCCGTATCAATGACAAAACTTGGTCCAACACCAGACTCAACCTTTGAGGTATCACTTTCTCCTGCAACTTCTTCAAGTTGTTCAACCCATATTATAGGAGTGTCTACAACTGATTCACCTGCAATGCTAGCCAAATCATCAAACGAAATATTTGTAGACTCTTGAACGATTCTCAATCTCAAATTATACACACGAAATGCAAGACAATTTTGAGAATATCCAAGAAAAATGGTCTTGTCACATTTAGAGTTAAATTTACCTAAATGATTTCGATCATTCAATATGAAACAAACACACCCAAAAACATGGAAGTAATGAACATTAGGTTTCTTCCCATTCAAAATCTCATAGGGTGTCATTGTTGTACCAGGTCTTAGAAAAACTCTATTAGAAATGTGACAAGCCGTGTTCAATGCTTCATCCCAAAATCTTTTCAAAATACTTTTGGAAAACATCATGACACGGATCATTTTTAGCAAAATCCTATTTTTCTTTTCAGCCACCCGATTTTGTTGGAACCTTTTAGAGGTCGAAAATTCATGGTGAATTCCCTTTTTCTCACAAAAAGTAGAAAAAGAAATATTATAAAATTCTTTTCCATGATTAGATCGTATACGAAAAATAGGTAAGCAAAACATATTTTTGATTTTGAAATGTAAGAATTTAAACTTATCAAAAGTTTCAGATTTTTCTTTTAAAAAATAGATCCAAGTAAACCTAGAAAAATCATCCATAATTACATAAGAATACCTCTTACCTCCCAGGCTATCTACCTCAATTGGACCCATCAAGTTCATGTGCAAAAGTTGAAAACAATGTGTTCTTCCAAAGTGTTGCTCTTGGTGTTGGGCAACACTGTGGATAACACGGGTTTGTTTACTTTTAAGGCAATCCCCACACACAGATTTATCTTTAAAAATTAATTTGGGAATTCCTTTAATAGCATCAAACCCAAAAAGTTTCTCCAAATTTATATAATGGAGATGTCCCAATTTTTGATGCCACAAAAGTGTGTCATCAACCTTGGTTGAATTGCATACTTGTTGTTTACCAACAACATAGCAATTGTCACTTGATCTGGTTCCTGTCATAACACAAGTGTTAGTATGATCAAAAACTTCAAAAGTATTCTTTTTAAATTTTACCTCTAAGTTGTCATCACACAACTGGCTAATGCTAATCAAATTAGCCATCAAGTCATCAACGTGCAGGAAATTCTTTAAGGCAGGGAATTCGGCAACATCAAGTGTTCCTTTCCCTAGAATCTTGCTCTTTCCTCCACCTCCATAAGACACGTATCCTCCTTGAATAGGTTCATATTCTTTCAAAAATATTTTTGTTCCCGTCATATGGCGAGAACAACCACTATCAAAGTACCATGAACCTGAAATATTAGTCCTCAAAGCAGTATAAACAACATTGCATTTCAGATTAGCTTTGGAAAACCAAACCTTTTTTGAAATTCTGTTTTTCTGACCTCCTGTGTTGTCTTGAGTGTTGCCATGAGAATTTGGCAACACTTGAGAACTGGACATTTTCTTTTGTAAAATAAAATAATCTGATTTACTGTGTCCAGCTTTGTGACAATATTAACACTCCAGGATATGATCAGACACTTTACTAGAAAAACTACCTATTTCCTTAGCATGCTCTTTTACATAACTAATATTAGTTTCAACACAAATAAGGTAGAAGTAATTCTTTCTATTGGAAGGACATTAGGAATAGACTTCAATGTCCAAACATCAATTAATTTGATGCACGGATACAAGACAGTCTTTACATATAAATAAAGAATAGAAAGTCTCTCTAGAAATGGATTAGCAAGATTCAAAGCCATGACTAAAAGAACCGAACACTTAGTGTATCAAGTGCTAGGCTCTGATACCAATTGAAATTGTCTATGGCTTGGAAAAAGTGAGATGAAACTCACAAAGTGTTGTCAATAGTATTGATAATACTAATAACAACACAATTGACACCAATTCAATAATTAAAACTAGAGAAAATTTAAATGCAGCGGAAATAATAAAAATAAACACAAGAGAATAGATTTTTATCAAGTTATATATATAAATAAGTATATAACTTGATGGGTGCCAGGAGGGCAAGACCTTTCAATAAGTATAAACTTTCGTTACAAGGTTAACAGTTCCCTAATAATTTTCTATCAAAAGCTTAGTGGAACAACTATTCTAGAACACTCTCTTCACAATCACAACCTATCAAACACTCAGCAACTCTCGAAATATGAATGTTATATATGACCACTCACTGGTGTTGGATGAAGTGTTGCCAACACTTGAGGCAACACTGAAGAGACGTGTTCTTCACTTGTGCAAATCTCAACTTCTGAATTGGGTAATTGTTTCTGTCGATTCCTTGCACTATTTATAGACTCCCAGAACTTGGAGCCTACTCCACTTGACCAGAAAATCAGCCACAAGTCTGTTTCTTTAATTTAGCTCCACTTTCCCTTTTTGTAGAAGACTAAGTCCTCTAGGCTTCTCCCACTTGTACGCCAAGCTGTAGCAGCCTTGTGCTCTTATCTTCAGCTCCCCCTGACTAGCTAACTTCCTACCCACATTTCTTTGCTCATTACTTTTACACATAAACATTTATTTTATGTGTAACTTCCCTTCATATTCGAAAATAACGCCTAGCATAGTTCCTTTGACCTGTTCAACCTCAGATTAAGCAGACTAACTACTGTTATAATATAATTAATTATCACTTTGTTATTTATAAGAAATATGCAGTAACTATTCTGGTGTTGCCAAATCCAAATGGCAACACTTGCGGTAACACCAGTGGCAACACTGGTGTAGCAACACTAACAAAAAGTACTTTTCTCATTCACCCACACCCACTAACACTTTTTGACTGTCCAGAGAGAGAGAAAGAGAGAAATCAGAATTTTGATATTTTTGAGAAAGAAATAGAGAAAAAGAAGAATACTCTTTCAACTTCAATCAACAATTTCAAACATTGAAAAACAAGGTAATTTTGGTTTATATCTTGTATTTATGTTTGAAAATTACTTTCTATGATTTAATTTGTTCAAATATTTGTTGTTATAGTTCAATTTGAGAATTCTTAGGGTTTAATTTGTTCAAATCTGAATTTAGATGGTTCGGCCCTGGGTGGCCGAAATTTGAGATCTGGTTGGTAGTAGTGGCCTAATTTCCTCAAAATGTCATCCACACCCGCCCGAATTTCTTGAATATATAAGCCACTCCTAGCCGAACTTTGTAGTAAATTAGAATATGATATGAGATGGCAATTAATGCTTAAATGTGTTTGATTTCATGTTAATATTGATGTTTTGATCTTGTAAATATCATTTTATGATATTAAATGATAAAAATGTGATGTAAAGTGTATATATAGGAGTATGGAAGTGATTAAAAGATTATATGAAATTGAAATGGGAGAAATCTTGGTAATAATTCATGATATAATTATGAATTAAGATTGAAATAGAATTTATATGAATTAAGATTGAAATAGAATTTATAGTTTGTGATTGTTTGCTATTCTATTTTCATGAATTTTGAGATATTATGAATTTTGAGACATTGGATACTTTTAATATTGTTTATCTTTTAATTTTCTTCGCTTGACCATGCATACTGTCCCCGTGCAATTGACACGGGTCAGGGAGTACTAGTATATACACAAAATTGATGTCATCATGCCAAATCAACCTTATTTAACGGTAAAGTGAACAATATATAACGAAAGAATCACACAATCAACAAATATAAAGGTCAGGGATCAAATGGTAAAAAAAATTGTTTACTTACGTAAAAGTAAAATCTTAAATTGACCAGGGACTAAAAAGGTACTTTTCTCATTCACCCACACCCACCAACACTTTTTGACTGTCCAGAGAGAGAGAAAGAGAGAAATCAGATTTTTGAAATTTTTGAGAAAGAAATAGAGAAAAAGAAGAATACTCTTTCAACTTCAATCAACAATTTCAAACATTGAAAAACAAGGTAATTTTGGTTTATATCTTGTATTTATGTTTGAAAATTACTTTATATGATTTAATTTGTTCAAATATTTGTTGTTATAGTTCAATTTGAGAATTCTTAGGGTTTAATTTGTTCAAATCTGAATTTAGGTGGTTCGGCCCTGGGTGGCCAAAATTTGAGATCTGGTCGGTAGTAGTGGCCGAATTTCCTCAAAATGTCATCCACACCCGCCCGAATTTCTTGAATATATAAGCCACTCCTAGCCGAACTTTGTAGTAAATTAGAATATGATATGAGATGATGGTAATTAATGCTTAAATGTGTTTGATTTCATGGATTTCATGTTAATATTGATGTTTTGATCTTGTAAAATGATATTAAATGATAAAAATGTGATGTAAAGTGTATATAAAGGAGTATGGAAGTGATGGAAAGATTATATGAAATTGAAATGGGAGAAATCTTGGTAATAATTCATGATATAATTATGAATTAAGATTGAAATAGAAGTGTTATCTTGTGCATATGATACAAGTAATAATAGTGATATTAATGTAACATGTAACTTGTCACTTGTGAAAACATATGAGTTACTTGTATAATCATTGTATTGATGTAAAGTTTACATATGAGTTACTTGTATAATCGTTGTATTGAGTGTTAAAGTGTTAGTCGAAAGCATAGTAAGGTTATGAATCCTATTCTTTGCATAGTTATATGAGATGAATACATTACTTATGTGTGCATATATGATTTACAAAATGATGTTAGATCTTACTTGGACAGTAATATTTTTATATTTTTTTAAAAATTATTATTAATTTTTGATATTTTATTTGCAGTTAAACACATCTTTAAAAGAAGACGTCCAACTGCTTCCGTTAGAAAGGAACAAGAAGTGTCACGTAATCAAGGGTAAGCATCATCGAAAAACATTGATGCTGAGCAAGTTGGGCATGCATATAATGAACCTAGGCATTCAGTGTATAATGAAGGAGGCTATCAGTATAAAGGCAGACATGAGGGTATAATAAAGGAGGCTATGGATATCAAGATGAGTATAATACGGAAACTTCACCTCAGATGAATGTTCCCGAGCCTCAAAAAGACAGTGACCCGGAAGATGAAAATGAGGATGCAAATGAGGATGATATCGAGGGGGTGTGGTTGATATCTCATTTCCCGGTGGCCCGAAATACAAAACTTTGCTAATTTCATATGAAACACATGTGGCGAAATACATATGGGAGAGTAAAGATGATCGTACTTTGAAATGTATTAACCATATTAGGAAGTTGAAGCAGTAGAAGTTGGATTTTGAGAAATATTCTGGGCTGTTTCAAGATATTGTTGGTAATTTCAGTCTTATGTGCATACTAAGTGGAGCTTATGACAACGTGGATAAGACGTTGGTTAATGCTTTTGTGGAGCGATGGCATGCGGAAACTAATAGTTTCCATATGCCATTTGGGGAAATGACCATCACTATAGATGATGTGTTTTGTCTTATAGGGTTTCCGATTACAGGTCAACCTTTGTTTGAGTGTCTCGCTTATTCTAGTCAGTCACCAATTGATAAAGTTGTTGAAATTTTGAGAATGACAAAAAAAGTGGCTAAAGATGGAATACCTCCCAAAGGAGCACTGTTGAATCTTGAATTGATGAGAACAAAGTTCTCACCGAATGTTTACTCTTTAGACCCACAAAAAGCTGTGTGTGCTGCGAAGACATATCTTTTATACTTATTGGGGTGCACAATTTTTGCGGATAAGATCGGGACGTGTGTTAGTGTTAGCTACTTAGATTAATTTAGAGATCAGGGGGCAATTGGAGCATATGATTGGGGAGCTGGAGCGTTATCTATACCTCCAACTATGAAAAGGATCGAGGTGGAATCGCCATTAGATTTCTGGCTACTTAACTTTATTGCAGGCATGGGTTTATGAGAGGTTTCCTGCGTTTGGGAACAGTTTTAGCAACTCTTATCTACCAAATTTACCGCTCACATTAAAGTGGCTACCACCAAGGGCTCAATCAGCGTCAGTTGTCTCCGTACAGGTTAAGACACAACACATTTTCATAATAAAGGACACGGATGTAAGTATATTTATGTAGCATTTATATCATGTATTTTTGTTTTTTTTAAATGAAAATATATTAATTTTTTATGTTTTTATTTGTAGGTGATTTGGATGTCATATGAAGGTATTCAAAATCAATATTTTTTCCCAGAGCCGCTGTATATCAAGGAGCTATAGTTTTCAGAAATGACGTGGAGCCACATCTTCCTGATCGGGTCTTGAGACAATTTGACTTTGTGCAATCAATACCAAGCATTCCACTTGGACTAGGGATGCCGAGAGGAGATAAGAAGTCTTTGGTGGGGTGGATTATGTTTGCCCAATCATTCTCCTTTTGGAAATCACATTTGTTTGATAGACGCTCATTTTGGAAATGTCGAGTGGTACTCTAATTAATCTCATCCGATTGTTCACCCCACGATGTCAGGAGGACAACTGAAGTTGGTGCCCCAAATTCATGGAATATGATAATGAATGTCCAGGATGTGATGTTACCTATTGCTAAAAGATGGACAAATGGAGATCACTCAATTAGTGCACATAAGGCTATGTAAGTTATCTTTAGAGCAATCGCAACAACACAAAGCCCATCGACAACATCAACTTCTCATGGTAATAGAAGACGACATTAAATTTGTTATGTTGATATTATGTTGTTTGAACAATTATTTTTAGTAATGTATTTGGTCTTTGTGATTATGTTTGTATGATGTTTGAACAATTATTCTCATCTGATTATGTTTGTATTATATTGGTATTGTGATTATGTTTGTATTATATTTGAACAGTTATTTTCAGATCAAAACAATGTTAAGTACCTATATAATAGCCCAATTTTTTTTTTACCTAAATTACAAAAGTTCGGCCTATACTTGGCGAACCATTTCCAAAAATCGGCCAGTACCTGCCGATTTCCTTGATGCTGTTCGGCCACTACCTGCCGAAACCTCTAATAAGGAAATGTTTTGATTTTTTTTTTGTAAAACTCTGATTAAAACAATGTTAAGTACCTATTTGTTAGGCCAATTTTTAATTTTTTTTTACCTAAATTACAAAAGTTTGGCAAGTACTTGCTGAACCATTTTAAAAAATCGACCAGTACCTGCCGAATTCCTTGAGTCTGTTCAGTCACTACCTACCGAAACCCTAATAAGGGTATTTTTTTAATTTTTAATTTTTTATTTTTGTAAAACTCAGGTTAAAACAATGTTATATACCTAAATGTTAGGCCAAAATAATTTTAATTTTTTTAACCTAAATTACAAAACTTCGACCGATACTTGACGAACCATTCCCAAAAATCGGTCAATACCTGCTGATTTCCTTTTGGCGATTCGGCCTCTACCTGCCGACACCTCTAATAAATGTAGTTTTTTTTATATATTTTTTAAGTTGGGACGTAATAATGTGTTCCCTGTAATTTGAAATTTAATTTAAGGTTGGTAAAATTTATAAATTTAAAGTTAATTTATGAAATTTATTATATAATTTTAAATGAAAGTTACCCCATAAATGAAAATCACCCAAAGAAATGTAACAAAACAAATCATAACATTTATCATGAATTACATCATTTAATATCAATTATACGTGTTGATGTATCGGGTACTTGTATCAATCGTTCATGATAATAGACTAGCCATCCGGTTGTACGTTCATGACGTTATTCGTACCATATTTAAGAAAATGGTTGTAATGGACATCCTTCCTTCAACTTCACCTGAATGTAATGATTAACATTGACATATTCAATACAAATCAGTTTTGGTTTGTGTGGTATTGATTTTCGTAAAGGGAGAAAGGTCAAAGACAATGTGTTACTTAAAGATACTAAAGCAACGTTGAATGCATTTGTAACAGCGTAACCCATTTCTACAGTGTTAAACCAATGTGCTTTTCCACATGGATCATCATACTAGTTGAGACTGAACAAGACTTTCTCCACCCTATACTCGACCATGAATAACTAAGCATATAATTCTTGATTTCCATTAACCTCTCGTTATAACGTTGCCCGAACCCATCACCAATCGTATCTACCACGTCCAAGTAACTCTGCGATACAATGGAAATCACAATTCCCATCACCCCGCACATCAATTATTTTCTCAATATAACCATGCATGTAATCCGGTATTTGATCAAGATATGAGTTTGCATGTTGACTTTTTCGACGCACAGACTATAAGAAAAATTCAAGAAAGGTAAAATAAGCTTAAATGACTATAATTTCATATTATGACATTTAACTAAATAATATAAATAGCTTTGAGGAGATATTTACCTGTAACTTGGCTTTTGCAGATAACATCGGAGACATTGATTTGCGTCGGGGTCGAATTAAACTTGGTCGGGTATGGCTTCCACGTACTCAGATGCGCTAGGATCACGCTTCGTGGATTTGTAATACTTAGCATTCTTCGCTTTAGGACAACCCTTATTATTGGTTTTTACTTCAGATTCATTGACCATTGTTGTTTCAGGATGACAAATCTCGGTCAATCTCCGAAAAATCAAATTCTTTCCGATTCGTGGTGCTGCCTCAAATCTTAAATCAAGAGTATTATAACACTCTTTGTATCAATTACGAATCTCTTATTCAATATCATCATCATAACTTATTATCGGTAGGGTATCTAACTTACGCCAAAATACATGAACTTTATCAAGTGGGATGGGCGAGTTGAATCGCACATAAACTGTGCAAGCTCATGTGGACAAGGGAGTCCGCATGCCGATCTCACAGCACACCCACACAACAAAGGGTCTCGGCTATCAAGAGAATCCAATGAGTTGAAAATCAAATCCAATGCATTTATAGACATCATGCCTCTAACCTCACTCCATAGCGATGACTAGAATTTATGTTGTACAACAGTCCTGATTTTCTCAAATGAGCCGATAATTGCAATATGAGAACATTCAAAGAGTTTAAGAATTTGTTTCCAACATGTCTCAAATGCTCCCTGTCTCGATGCAAGTTGTTTCTTTAACAAGGCATGTTGACTCTCCGCCCTAACATAAGTTACGTATTTTATTAGCATATAATTAACAAAACATCATACACATCAAAAATAAAATTCTATTGATATACTTGTTTGTTGTCAAGGTGCATAACTTTATTTGCCCAACATGAGATAAATCTTTCTTTATATGGGGGCAATCCATTGATTCATGATATAATAACCGCATCGGGATAACAACTGAAATCTTCTGATAATCGCTGTAAAAAGTCATTAAACGATGCCTCTGTATCAGCTTTAACCATTACGTTCCAATGAAGAATAAACGCCTCCCAAATTTCTTGTGTATCAAACATTTTCTTGCATTTTGCTAGAATATTTCTGTTGATATGCAATCGACAGAGCAAATGAGTTGTTGTTGGGAACTTCTGACGATCAAAGCAAGTTCCCTATCGGCCACGATAACATTAGGAAGATATGATTTATCCATAGAGATTTCAATACTTCGCATGCCCACGTGTATTTTGCTTTTTTTTTTTCTCAGCTTCTAAGTATACATCAGCAATTAAGAATGCCATTTTTGTTGATGTCATGCACACAATATTAAGCAAAGGTAAGTTGTACCTATTTGTCTTGTAAGTGCAATCCATGAATAAGACGTATGGAAATGCTTCCAGCAATTCAATGCTTTTCGTTTGAGCAAAGAATATCTCATTAATGACGTTTGTCTGCTCTCATTGTCGATATTCGAAGTGATAACCATGATCATTCAATTTAAACATGAGTTGTTGGATTTGCGAACGACCCGTATGCTCAGTTGCCCTGCTCTTCATGCGCGAATTATAAATAGTCCATATTAAGGATTTATTTTTCGAAAATTTATCTTTTAAGCCATATAAAATATCGTTTAGTCGGCTATTTGCATGTGACATTTCTATCACATACTCCTCCTGTTTTTGTAATATACCAACATACGATTTACCTAACATGGATTGACAAATCAGATGATTGTAAATGCCACATATCACTTTTAACTGCCATTGACCATCAACAATGACTTGTTTAGCGTTCAATTGAAACTTACAATCATAATTCTTTGTTCCGCTTTCTCTATTTTTCTTCTTTTTGCCCAAAATTTCATTTTCAAAAGATTCTTGAGAGGAAAGAGAGATTAACTTTTCTTTGTATGTCCCCAACGTTCACAAACAATCGTCATTCGAGAAGAGGAATTATAGCTTCCGTTATCTGACCGACCTATAACGATTATAAATCCATGCTCTACCCCATTTTTACGCGCCCATTCAAACATTATTTGACGGTCTCTAAAATACAAATGCGTTGTGAATTCCGTTATTTAGTCTCTCAGAACACTTTCAAAATTATCTGGGTCATAGTTGTTGTCACTCAATGAATACTGCAACAATTCAATAAAACAATTAGGAAGTGGTACAAATTTAGCACATTTATATGGTTAGAAAGTGAAGAAAACTTACATTGACTTTCGATTGTAGAGTTATTTTATTCATGATCCTTGCTTTAGCTTTGAACAAAATATGTATGTAATTTTTTATTTTTTTGTGAGAATTGATAATAGGAGAAGGGAGGTAATTTTTTGTTTTGGCTGTAAAAAAATGAAGAGGATAATTTTGATATAATGGTAAATAATGGGTGAAGGTGAAAAATTTATAATGAGGTAGATATGAATTTAATGTTACGGTGTATATAACAATGGAGGTAAAAGATGAGTTAAATGCTATGGGTGTATGTAACAATGAGTTTAAAAGAAGAAATATATAGGAATGGGTGTATTGATTTAGGGGTAGTAGAGTCATTTCAGTCGATGACAATTTTGAAGTTCTTAAACTTACGGGTTTACTCAACAATTTTACGGGCTTATCTAACAATTCTCTCCTTTTTTTTTTAGTTATTGTTGTTTATTATTATACTAGTCTAAGCCCGTGTCCAAGGCCACGTTTTTTGTTTGTTTTTTTTTTTTTTTTTTTTTTTAAATTATATATATTTTTTTTTTGGGCAAAATGTGAAAGGGACCAAATAGTTCCTCCATTTTGAAATTCAAACTGAATGAATGAAGAGAGAGAGAGAGAGAGAGAGAGAGAAAGCGTGGATATGTATGTGTGTGTTTTTTTTTTTAAAAAAAAGAATTCTTTTTTAAAGGAAGGGCAAAATGGGAAAGTGACAAAATAGTGGGGGCAAAACGGTAAAGTTGGCCGATGAAACTGTTCATGGAACAGTGCCGAGGCTGCTGCCATTTATACTATAGATATTTTATTTTGTATTTTTCAAAGATTTGTTGTTATTTAAGATGAATTTTGATTTTTGGCTTTAGAACGAATGGCAGGTGAAGTAAGAGGTGTTTGACGACGGTGGTGGGATGATGGTGTTTGATGACGATGGTAGGATGGTGTTGTTTGATGACGGTGGTAGGATGGTAGTGATTGGTGACAGTGATAAAGTGGTGATGGTTGGTATATATTACTTCTGTCCCAAAATGGAGTATATGTTTTTTTTTCTTGAAATAATAAATATTTTAATTTCTTGGATAAATACATGTGTGTTCTCACAAATTTAAATCAGTATTCATGCCCAAAAAAAAAAAAACCTAACAAAAAAACTAATACTAAGTCAGTAAAATGTTTAAATTAAATACTCCCTCCTCCCCACGTGAATGCAAACTTATTTCTATTTTGATCCGTTCCACGTGAATGCAAACTTCCCAAAATGACAAAGAATATTCACTATTTTACCCACTCATTCTCTTTCCTACTTCACTTTTACACTCACAACATTCTCTCTCCTCACTATTCCTCCCACTCATTCTTTCTCCTATTTAATTTTTCATACTCACAACATTTAACTTTTTCTCATTCTTACATCACTTTTTCTTAATTCCCACATCCAAAAAGTTAGTTTGCAATCACGTGGGACGGAGGGAGTATATTGTTAATATGTTTATTATATAGTTCAACAATATTGTGTTAAATGTTAAAATTTTAAACTATTTTTTTTCATTTATTATTATTACTATAATCTAGTTCTAAAAAAATAATTAATTTAGAAAAATATTGTTATAAAAATATTGAATTTTCTTTTTAGGATTGTTTTTTTTTTCTTTATTTAAATTTAAATCCTAAGTCAATAGTTAAAACAAAAGAAAAAATGTTTAGCAACTAATATGAAAAAGATAAATAGATTAGGGATCTATTTCGAATAAATTCAAACTTTGAATATGTCAACTATCTAAATTACCCCTTAAAATTTAGTCGTATGCGATGCGATGTAAATGGCCATTTAAGAAGGAAAAATTGACGGCGTTAGTGTTAGTGATTAAGAAGGAAAAATTGACGGCGTTAGTGTTAGTGACTATGGACGTAAAAATAAATAAGTTGAATGTGTTTTATTTTCAATGAAAATGAGTTTAATGGTCAACCGATGTAAGGGTATAATTCAGTTAATTTTGGTGTACCTTTTCTATATAATTTTTTTTTTTTTATTACCCAGGTTTCCAGCTTCGCCGGTTAATCCTGGACCACCAGGTACCGGCCCCTCAGTATGCTGGCGGAGGTAAATCGCGGGATGTGCCCTATGCAGTCAGGGTGGCAGCACCCCTTATACTCCAGAGCCCCAAGGGAGCCCTCCTACAAGGCAATTACTTGGCTGCTCCACAACACCAATGAATTGGCTGCTCCACATCACCAAACGGCTGCTCCACAACACCAATAGATTGGCTGCTCCACATCACCAAGAAACTGCTAAGATTTGAACTCCCCACACTGAGCCTTTTCTATAAAATTTTTGCAAATAGAATACATTGTTGACTGTACTGAGAGTATAAAAAGGAGAGAGAACAAAGAATCAAAGTCAAGTATTGAAACTTGAGTTTATGTATTTTTCAGCTCAGCTCAGCTCAGCTCACACACACTCATTCAAGATTCCAGGATCCTCCTCTTGTAAGTCTCTTTTTCCTTCTTTTCTTTCTCTCCTTATTTTTCTCCCTCAATTTCCTTAAATGTCTCTTCTTCTTTTATCAATTTTGTGTCTTTAGCTTTGATTTCATTGAAAGATCACCTTTTGCTCTCTCTCTCTCTCTCTCTCTCTCTCTCTCTCTCTCTCTCACACACACACACACACACAGAGTATGCATATACCTCTGTTCTAAAAGACCCCGCCTAAGGGCGCCTAGGCCCCGCCTAGGCGCTAGGCCCCTCTCCAACGCCTAGTTCTAAGCCCCGCCTAGGTCCTGACTAATCCCGACTAATCCCGATTAGTCCCCGACTAGTCCCCGCCTAGGTGCTAGGCCCGGCTCCGCCGCCTAGCATCCGCCTAGCGCTTTTTAGAACCTTGGCATATACACATACATGTACATATTTTGAATTTGAAATGCTTTTGAGGTTGTTTATTCTATTGAGCCTTTTGGGTTTTCTATGAAATTTCCATCACTCAAGGGTGTGAAAGGCAAAAAAGGAGGTTTTTTTTTTTTTTAAACAAGTTTGATTAATTTCACTCCATTTTGAACTAGGGCTGAGCAAAAAAACCGAAGGACCGGACCGATAGAACCGGATCAGACCAATGAAAACCGGACCAGTCCAATAGAATTGGTTTGGTTCTGGTCCTAAATTTATATGGAATCGATTATTTGGGTTGGTCCTGGTTTTTGAAAAAATATATATGGTCCTGGACCGAACCCGGACTGGACCGATTATATATATATATATATATATATATATATATATATATATATTCATAATTTCAAATTTACTGTTATTAAGCATGAAACTTTCAGTTTTGATTTTCAACTTTGTTTATATAACGTAATCGTCCTATATTTTTTATTTGAACTTTGTTCCTCTATTTCAGTTAATTTGTTGTATGTCTGAATATTTTTATTTCAACTTTGTTTATGTAATCGTCCTATATTTTGGTTTCATGAAAAAAATAGTTGTTGCATGTTTTATCTTTAGAAAAAATATATAGCAGTGTAACTTGTGGAACCGATGGAACCGGACATGGACCGAACCATTGGAACCGAACCAATGTGACCGGTCCTGTAATGTAATGGTCTGGTCCTGGTCCTGAATTTAGGCAGAACCGAACAATTGATCCGGTCCTATTTTTTTGAAATTTTGATAAAATTCGGACTAATCCGGACCGTGAACACCCCTATTTTGAACCCCATTTGTGTTCTTTTTTAATATATCATAATGAAGATCTAAAAAATGTTATTGAAGGTATTATTAATTGTGATACAATAAGATTTTCAAATTTTTATTAAGATAATTATTTTTTATTTAAATTACTTGGTCAAAAGTATAACCTAGTTTATTAAAATCCTATTTCGAGCGGGACGGATGGTGTATACAGAATATTGCTTTTGATTTGTTAATAGGAAACACCCTTTATTGATTCATCCATGACTATCTTTTTTCGGATTAGTTTTCACTTCACACATGGGCGAAGAAGCCAGAAATTTTAGGTAAGGGTTCGAGATTGCTTAAGAAAAAAAAAATTATAAATGGAATAAAAAGGGGTCAAAATGATATCATAGTACAAATTCTACCAAAAAAATAAAGGGGGTCGAAATAATAAAAAAAAAATTTAGTGAATTTTTTCAAAATATAGAGATACTAAAATAATATTTCCCAAAATTGAAGGGTCGAGTGACCCCATCTCGTGTGTGGCTTTTGTTTTGATCAAATTTCGACAAGTGATTGTAAATAACCAAATATTTCAAGGAAAGAATTGGGTGAATTGGAATATAGATTTGTGTGTAATCAAAATGAAAATGACAAAGGATTTTGACGAGGAAAGCCCTTGAACAACTCGTTCGCCGGCATAAAACCTCGGGAGGTTTTGGAACCTACCTTGACCAAAGTTTTACTATGATCGGTGAGTTACAAGCTCGGAAGTATGGAGAGAGATTACAAGAGTGTGAGTGTGTGAAATTACATGTGTCTTTCCCTAATTTCCATACCCCTATTTATAATAAAGGTAAAATAAAAGGATAATAACCAAAAATCCCTAAAAACTAGGCATAATGGAGTTACTTGAGGAGAAAATTCTGGGCATAACTGCTGCTGATGGTGGAAAAATCATGGTTGAATTGGTCTTCTATGAGTGCACAAGTATCTCCTAGAAAATAGGAACCGTAAAGCGCTCCCAAGTTGTTCCGGCCTCAGGATGTTGATGAAGACGTTGAGCCAAGATGTCGGTCCAAGTTGTGGACCAAGTTGTGGAGGTCAAGTTGTAGAGGTCAAGTTGTGGAGGTCAAGTTACTGAGGCGTCTTGACATGTTGACCTGCTTAAGATGCCAACCATATACATATAGTGAAAAATCCGTCCCCAACAATTGCCCCCAAAATTTCTTGAATCGGAGAAAACTTGGAGATTCAAGGAATTTTAAAACTGCTACTCTCCCCATCGACATTAAGGAAGCGGTTGATTACGCCAAAGAGTTGTCGAACGCCTTGAATGATGCTTTTAAGTCCTTGATAGAAACCAAGATAAAGCTTTAAGAAACATTTAGTTAAGGTGTTTGAAATTTGGAATGTTAGATGAGGGTTGGTCCTCAAAATTTTTATATTTGATTTGGCATGTCTTTGAGAGACACTTTGTTTGTTCTTTAGATAACATGTAAATGTTATAAACCGTAGGTAACATGAAAATGTTACAACCAATAGTTCACAACTTGAATAAGTGTGAAAACGTGCGCCTAGGCGAAGGTGTCGGAACCTTAATTCGTTTGGTAACATGTTAATGTTACAACCAATAGTTCACAACTTGAATAAGTGTGAAAACGTGCGCCCAGGCGAAGGTGTCGAAACCTTAATTCGTTTGAAGAAATAGAACAAGTATCAGCCGTCTGGCGTGTCAACATGTTCTATCCCTCTCCAGCCTAAAGTTTCAACATGTATCGGCCCGTGCAGGCGTGTCAACATGTTGAAATTCTTCTTCGAGTCCAAACATGTATCGGCCGTCCTGGCGTGTCAACATGTTTGACTGCTCCGGCTTAGGTCTCAACATGTATCGGCCCGTGCGGCGTGTCAACATGTTGAGAGCTGCTCCGGCTTAGGTCTCAACATGTATCGGCCGTCTTGGCGTGTCAACATGTTGAGCTCGCTCCAGCCTTAGGTCTCAACATGTATCGGCCCGTGCGGCGTGTCAACATGTTGAGCCTAAGCTGTTTGTTCAAGTTGTATACCTTGCAAAACAAATTCATGTTAGGATTGGGTGTTAGCTTTACCCCTCCGATGCTTAAGTAAGAATTTTTAGCATAACATAAGAATTGACAAACATAAATAAATGACTTGACAAAATTTAAATCATACCTGTTTTCGGAGTTTGCTTTTATGAAAAAATGACAACTTACATGGAATACAACTTGAGGTACTGTTTTGCTAACATTTTGACATGTTGAAGATAGGTGGTCATCTTTTCCTTTTTTGTCAGCCTCATTGTGGTCATTTTAGGACTATGAGCTTATCTTCTTCCAGTCTGATGAATTTAACAGCTCTCGTCCTGACATCTTCAAGTCTCTTGCATGGAGTCATGACCAATTCGTCATAATAAGGTGATCCCTTCTTCAAGCCCAATCTGAATGCCTCGGTGGCTGTGAACATGTTCAAGTTGGGGATAGTCACTGCCTCTTTGTTGAACCTGTTTAAATAGTCCTTCAAGCTTTCGTCAGGTTGTTGCACCACCCTGTAGAGGTCACTAGTTAGTTTCTCAAAAGCTCTATTACATGAAAATTGATTCACAAACATATTGACTAATTGAGAATAAGATGATATAGAGTTTAGGGATAGGCCGGTTAGCCATTTCAAAGCCGGTCCGCACAAGGTGGAACCAAAGCCCCTACAAAGACAAAGCTTCTTTGAAGATTGAAGGAATGCTGATAATGTCCATTAATTCTTGGTATAGCAACACATGCTCCACTGGATCTGTGCTCCCATCGTACTTCTTCATGTGGGGCACTGCAAATCTCTTCGGGATCTCCATGTTGGCTATCGCTGGAACAAAGCGAGACTCATTATAACAAGCTGGAGAAGCTGGATGATAAGGCAAGGTAACTCCAGGCACATTCCTAATCATCTCTTTGATCTGCTGCAACTCTCTAGCAACTTGACTTTCTGCAAAAGTGTTAGCATAAAATTGAGAAGAAGAGTGATCAAATACATTATAAAAACTCCCTATTTGTCCTAAAGACGGAGTGGCATAAGTATAGCAAGATGTTGGCACAGGTTGGCTGAATGGGAAGGTGCGACCCTGTTGGGCAACTTGACTAGTTGTCACAGTTGTACTATCGATCATCTTGCACTCGCCATGGGGATGTCTCCAAGATTGCCCCCAGTACCTGCACTAAAAAGAGTTCTAGGAAATAAAGGCGATAATGGAGTTACAACTTGAGGCTCAACTTGATTCCCTTTTCGCAGATTCTCAATTGCATTGAAAATCATAGTATTGGTATCCTGCTGAGCATCCATTCGCTTATTCAGTTCAATCAACATGGTTGCCATATTAGACACGAAACCAAGATTGATTTCAGACGCGGTCATCTCTCGAGATGCAACTTGCTGCCCCCCAGTCACCCTGCCCCCAGCCGAGGAGGTTACTGAGGTTACCTGACCGAAAGTTGGATTGGCCATTTTGATGTTCTAAACAAATCTAAAAAACCAAATTTCCCACAGACGGCGCCAAATTGTTTTGGTCAAATTTCGACAAGTGATTGTAAATAACCAAATATTTCAAGGAAAGAATTGGGTGAATTGGAATATAGATTTGTGTGTAATCAAAATGAAAATGACAAAGGATTTTGACGAGGAAAGCCCTTGAACAACTCGTTCGCCGGCATAAAACCTCGGGAGGTTTTGGAACCTACCTTGACCAAAGTTTTACTATGATCGGTGAGTTACAAGCTCGGAAGTATGGAGAGAGATTACAAGAGTGTGAGTGTGTGAAATTACATGTGTCTTTCCCTAATTTCCATACCCCTATTTATAATAAAGGTAAAATAAAAGGATAATAACCAAAAATCCCTAAAAACTAGGCATAATGGAGTTACTTGAGGAGAAAATTCTGGGCATAACTGCTGATGGTGGAAAAATCATGGTTGAATTGGTCTTCTATGAGTGCACAAGTATCTCCTAGAAAATAGGAACCGTAAAACTGCTCCCAAGTTGTTCCAGCCTCAGGATGTTGATGAAGACGTTGAGCCAAGATGTCGGTCCAAGTTGTGGACCAAGTTGTGGAGGTCAAGTTGTAGAGGTCAAGTTGTGGAGGTCAAGTTACTGAGGCGTCTTGACATGTTGACCTGCTTAAGATGCCAATCATATACATATAGTGAAAAATCCGTCCCCAACAGCTTTGCCACTGACTTCATAGATAATGACCAAACTTTAGGGTGGAGGGATTACTTTTTTTTTTTTTTTTTTTCTTTTGCAATCGCCTTTTCTTTCCAATAGAACTGCTCATTTGTGAAAAAGTGAGAAAAATACATTTTTCTTCCTCCCTAAACTAAACTAGTTTAAGTTTTATTTTCGTCATTTAACTATTATTTCTTACATTTTCATTCTTAACCTATTGTTTTTTGGATTAGTCATCATTCCATTAATGATATGTCCATTATTCTGTTAAATATGCTGATGTGGATCATTGACTCGTGATTTTTTGCGTATATGGCAATGTAATTGCATATTTGACATATATTAGGGCAACTCCAACAATGGGTATCAAACTCAAAATTTAATATCCATATGAAAATATTTGTATCTCCAACAATAAAAAATAGTGGTATCAAAATTTGAGGAGTATTAGCAAAGGTAGCAAAAATGCTACCTTCCTTAATACTATGGCCGTGTGATCACTCGCGCATGTGGGGAGAAAATTACCACAAATGCACTCAAAAATGGGTCTTGTCCCCTCTCACACACGTCACTTCACTGCCTTATTTTACTTTAAACCAAGTGGAAGCTTTGTTTCTTTTCAATTGCTATGAAATTTTTATTAATCAACGAACATGAAAATGCCACATGGCAACTGCATTTAGTTTTAAAAAAAAAAACTTTTCATCCTAACAAAAATTAGTTGTATTTTTTTAATTCCTTTCAAAATAAATATTATATTTTGAATATCAATGCAATTTTATATTATATATCAATATAAAAATTAGTAACAACATTTAAAAAAAGAGTCGGTCTGGGGAGAAACGCGTTTCTCCGTGTTTCTGAAAAAACGGGGCTTGTTTTGTCGCGCGACATAATAAGCCAGTTTCTGGATATACTTTCATCAGCTTCTGGATATCCAGAAGCTTTGGAAAGGATATCCAGAAGCTTTGGAAAGGATATCCAGAAACCAAATATTTTTTCTGGATATCCTTTCCAAAGCTTCTGGATATCCAGAACATTGAATATGGATATCCAGAAGCTTTGGAAAGGATAGCCAGAAAAAATATTTGATTTCTGGATATCCTTTCCAAAGCTTCTGGATATCCTTTCCAAAGCTTCTGGATATCCAGAAGCTTTGGAAAGGATATCCAATTGTGGTGGCTAAGTATGTCGCACGACAAAACAAGCCCCGTTTCTCCAGAAGCGACGGAGAAACACGTTTCTCCCCAGATTTTGTGTTAAAAAAATTAATGATAAGTCAAATGTAATATATTTTTTTTTCAAAATAGTAGAAAAATATTCAAATTTTTATAACCTTTTGATCAAAATTCAACTTATGTAACTATATACAATATTAATATAATAATAAATAATAAACATTTTTTATTAAAATAATTAATAAATATAGTCATAATTACAAATAATTGATATGCTAAGAGCATTAATAAAATTTTAAAAAATATACTTTGATATCATGAATTTGATACCTATTGTTGGAGATGAAATTTTTGATACCTCATGAATAGTGATAAGTAGGGATCAAATTTTGAATTTGATCCCTATCTAGCTAATACCTTATTGGAGTTGCCCTTAGGTGATTAATTGGATCTATAATGGTTAAAATACTGAACTTCAAGCTATCTTGCCTATAAAATATAGAGAATTGTTATTCACCCCCGCAAATTTACTTAATACCTTCACGTTATTATTTTCAAAAAAATGCCATTAATTGAAATGACTCTATTACCCTTAATTTCGATTTTAATTATTTATTTTTGATATTTATTTTGGAACGTACGAGGAGATAATAGAATGAATATTACTCAAATAGTTAATTGTTCACGATTTAGAACAATCAAATTACTCATATTATATATGGAGAGAGGGAATTATAATTACCAGGGAAAGTAATATCACGGGGAACGGAAATGACGCGGGTCTCACCGCCGGCGTACTTGAGCTGACCATCGGCGGGGCAAGGAAGAATCTTACCCCCATGACTACACAAAAACTTAACCCTATTTCTCGGCGAGCCCGGTAATGAACCACCGCCTCCATCGCTTCCCACCATTGACATTATTACCCACAAAATTTCTTCCTTGCAGCCCTGATTGTTCCCAATTCCTAGAGCTATGAATGTATTGTAATGGGTTCAGCTTAATCGAATTGAGTTTCCTTGATTTGGTTAGAAATGAAGAGGATGAAGATGAGAGAGAAGGGAGCTTGTTTACAAGAGCAGCCATGGATGTGTTTAGAGAGAGAAAGATTGAAATTTTGAACACAGAAACAACACACAGTTAAATAAAGAGTCAGGAAAGAGAGAGGAGCAGGAGGTAGGAGGTAGGCGGTAGGCGGTGGAGGAGGAGATGAGTGGGGTTGAAAGGAGGAACATCATGGAGCAAAATGCCCGATGAAATTGAGAGAGAAAGAAAGGGGCAATGGGTAAATGATAAGTAAACTTAGTAATGGGTATAATAGTAATAATGGGGGTGTAGTTTTAATTTTTATAAGTAAATTTAGTAATGCGAAAATATTAAGTGAATGTGCGGGGGAGTGAATAATAATTCTCTAAAATATACTGTATCCTCTAATCTAAAGGGTTCAAAATTATTAGAACAAAAACCTATTTTAAGACAATAAATTAAATACCCTATCAATCCAGCCACATTTCTCTTTCTTTCTTCATCCCACTACCCCTCCTTGAATCCTTCATCTCCTCTTCTTCAATTCCATAAAACAAAACCGGCCCCACCACACCGTCATCTCTTCTCTCTTCCTATCTCACGTCTTCTCTTTTTCATCTTAAACCAAGAAAGCCCCAAATGTAACCCTAGAATTCGAAAACCACAAATCTAACCTAATCCCTAATCCAGTTCATCAATATCTCCCCACTTCATCTCTCTCGTTCTCTCTGTATTACGTCACTGACGCCACCGACGAATCCATCCCAACCGTCTGCCATCAAAGGTTGTCCTTCCCTCCTCATGTCATTTCTCAGTCATCTCCCTCCTCATCCCTACCCTACCTCCTTCATCATCATCTCTAGATACAGATCTAGTTCCAGTTCATGATTGAGATTTGGTTACATTATTTTTTGTTTTACGAAAATTTCTCTAATTTTCTCTTTTTCTTGTTTGATTACTTCATAATTATCTTGGTTATGGAATCGCAGCAATGTGGAACCCATATGATCAAATGCCTGGATAAAAATTATGTACAATCTGGATTAATGGTGGTTCTGGCCGGTGCTCCGATGGTGGTGAGACGGTAGTGGATGGTGGTTGCAAATGTTTGTTAATGAATAACGGTAGTGGATGGTGGTGAAAAATGTTTGTTAATGAATAACTAGGAAGGTTTAATTTTTTGGTGTCTTTTTATGAAGGTGGAAATGGCAGTGGCGGTGAGGTATGGTGGCTATGGGTGTTACATGGTTGGTGAGAGAAGGTATCTTTAATTAATTTACTCAAAATTTACACTTTCCTGACGTTATTTAATTGAAACTTTCATGCCACTGTTTTAATTGCTTAGTCAGTTTCATATATAGGATAAAAGGTTAAAACATGGTGCCAACTCAGATGGGGTTAACGTAATTTTGGACGGTAGACTAACGGAAGGATTACATAATCCAAAAAACGATAGGTTAAGTACGAAAAGGTAAAAATAATTGTTTTAAGGACAAAAAGATAAAACTTAAACTAATTGAGTGACAAAAAAGGTACTTTTCTCGTGAAAAAGTTACACAAGGTTGTCATTCTTATATTTTATTCGTTTATTATTTAGAATTTCTTACTGCTTGCTTAGAGATTTCTGTTGACCTTTTATGCATAATTTTATTTTTTCAAAGTTTAGCTTTCCCATTTTGGATGTATTATGAAAATCTATGCTAAAGTGGATTCCTTTTCTGTTATACAGTTATAGTAACATTATAATATTCATCCTTATATTTATTTATTGTTAACAACTAGTTTTTCTTATGTTTTTGTTTTACTTTGTCTTGCCTTGACTCTGGTTGAACGGTAGTCAGTTTGATTTTCAGGGGTTGTGGTGGAGTACGGAATATTAACTCAATACTTCACTTCTGTGATTTGGGTTAGTGGAGCTTTTTTGTGTTCTCTATAAAGATGGGCGATCACTTTGTTTATCTCGTTGATCGGTTGCTCACTGAATCCACTTTGGAGGCTGCAATTGAGAGCAGAAACCCTTTAAAGAAGTTGACCTCATCGGACACTGATGATACAGTGGTTAACTTCTCCAATATGGAATCCGAGGCTCTTATATCGCCTAGGAAATTGGTGGAATGTAGGATTTGCCAGGACGATGATGTAGATTCAAATATGGAGACGCCTTGCTCTTGCTGTGGCAGTTTGAAGGTTTGTTATTTTTATCTTAATCTTATTATTGCCCATCCAGTTATGCAACTGATGAATCACGTTTCTAACGTTTATTACTGAAAAGGATGAACATTTAATTGTGGACTTTCCATATGGTTGTTTGAGGGGGCGAGGTATCAAGGGCTGTCAAATTTTTAATGATTCCAATTTCCAGGACCAACGTACCTCTATGCACGCAAGGAAGAAATCTTTCCGAGTTCCAGCTATTTTGAGGACTCATTTTATCTTGGTTTAATGGGGAAATATTTTTGTGGGTGTCTTAATCATTTTGATGATGATACTGATAAAGTCTGAGGTTCCATTTTAAAACCAATAGACAATGAGAGGAGTGGTCAAAATCTTTATATAGTCAATGTTTAGCTACTTAATTCCCGATGTGGGATAATTTCTCCAACTCACCCCCTCAATTGTAGCCGAATTTTTGGGATTACGCGTGGACATATAATGGGGTGACGTGGGGCTAGAAAACTGTGAGCCTCTTTTGGGCTCGCACGTATAAATGAGTCAGCTCTGATACCATGATAAAGTATGATGTTTTATCTTAAATTGGCAATGAGAGTGACCAGGATCTTTATATAGTCATGTTTGGCTAGTTAATACCCGCTGAGGGATAATTGCTCCAACAGGTGCATGCTTCATCTGATAGTTGTCAGACTTCGTTTTCTAATATAAGAAGTGATTAGATTATTGTATGTTGTGATTGTTTGCTACCATTAGTTATTAATTACTCCCTCCGTCCCAAAATGTTTTTCCCATTTGACTTTTTAGTTGAACTTTGACCACAAATATATGACAATTTAATTATGTTCATGAAATTCTAAAAATTCCTATTGATTCACCATTAATAATATTATCAACAACAACTTTTAGAATTTCATGAACATGATTAATCTCTCATAAATTTGTGGTCAAAGTTCAACAAAAAAGTCAAATGGGACAAACATTTTGGGACGGAGGGAGTATTAATTAATGGATTTGTTGTGTTTCTATCTTCTTTATTTGGGGCTGAGTATTGTTGTAGTAAGTGCACTCCAGACTAGGTTATGTCATATTGGGCATTTGCCCATTTGTCATAACTGCATTATTTTGTTGTTGCTTCTAAATGCTTAACAAATGAAATACGTAAACTATAAAAGAGAAAGAAAAAAAAGCCATGCTATTTACAGTAGATTTGGGCCTTCGTTGGTTTGTCTTGACTCCTAAACCACAATTGCACCATTGGAACTATCCTAGGCACACATTGCTCACTAAAAGTGGAATATATGTGCCTTTTGCTTAAAGATTCCATTCTGTCTTATAAATTACTTTAAGATGCTTTCTTTTCCTTAATTTTCTGAAAATCGCACTGTCTTGGCACTTCTCATGCTTGTGCTGCTTGTTGGTCCAACAGGGTACGTTTTAATTGTTGATTAGTTCTGCACCGACCCCAAATCATTTTGGGACTAAGGCTTTGTTGTTAATGTTGTTACTTTTGGCATCAAATAGTAATCGATCCTTCGTAAATCTTGCAATTATTCCATCCTCCCTAATGTTGTCATTGTTTCATATCTATTTCGGTAATATTACATGCAACTTTTAGACAATCACTTTTATAACTTCTAAAGTTCATATCTGCCTACCTTTTGTAGTATGCTCATCGCCAATGTGTACAAAGGTGGTGCAATGAGAAGGGTGATACTGTCTGTGAGATATGCCACCAGGTAGGCTTTCTTGTCTGCTTTATTTTCTAATAATTTTTTTTTATTTATTCCTAAAGATTGCTGGCTGAAATTGTTTTTTTTTTAATTATTTTACTAATCTCCCTCTAATTTTTAACTTACTAAATTTAAAACTATGAGTATCGTTACACTTTGTGAAATGTGGTCAAGTGCAGCAATTCAAACCGGGATATACTGCACCACCTCCTTTGTTCCGATTAGGGGGTCTACCAGTGAACATTAGGTACTTTCTTTAGCTATGTCATTTCATTTTTAAATACTCCCTCCGTCCCACTATACTTGACACTTCTTTCCATTTTGGGCCGTCCCACTATACTTGACACCTTCAAAAAATAACCAAGTTTTTATATTTTTATATTCACTCTACCCCACCACTCATTCTCTCTCTTCATTTTCTACCACACATTTATTCAACCAACACTACTATTTATCCCACTCATTCTCTCTCTTCATTTTCCATCACACATTTTTTTTATTTTATTCTTTTTCCTTGGTTTTTGAACCCACCCCTTGGGTGTCTAGTATAGTGGGACGGAGGGAGTATTGTTTTGGCACATCATATTTGTCTCTCTGCGGCTGTCGACTGACTATAATTCCTACAATGGTATATATCAATATCATCCCATGTCTTATCAGGGGACATTGGCAGATAGCCCGAAGAGATTTGCATAATCCTCGTATTATTGCCATGGTTTCTACTGAGAGTAATTTTATTAATCCCCAGTATGATGAGTATGCAGATTCCACATCGAGAAGCTTATTGTGCTGTTGTTCAGTACCTGTAGTCGTAGTCGTAATCGTAAAATCTCTCTCTCTCTCTCTCTCTCTCTCACACACACACACACACTATTGAAACATGATGTTACAATGACAAATATTTTGCAGGATAATAATATTTTCTTCTGTATTCCCGAGTTGCACCATGAGGAGATAGATGTGCAATTTTTTGTAAGAGTATTTCCTGAATTTTGTTTCTCTATTTGCAGTTCATGGTTTTATTAATCTTGCGACATACACTTCCGGTCATTGTCAGTGGAGGGGAAAATTACTCGTTTTCAGTGATTGCGGTAAGTTAAACTTAGTAGGTATTGTTCACGCCACTGTTGAGACTCTTCTTCTGAATACTAACCCTTTTTTGGATTTTGCTTGGCTCAGTTATTACTCCTACAAACGTCTGGGATTATTATTCCTGTCTATATCATACTGAGAGCAATTTCAAATTTACTTAGGCGGCAACTACAGCGGGTGAGTTGCAAGTGTATGAAGTTACAATTTTATCCCTCCCAAATTTTCTTGTTAACATGCATCAACACATGGGAATTAATCTGGTCATCATGAGTTAGGATCCCGAATACTCTGTTCTTTCCTAAATTTTGATAGGTTAAATTACAAAATAGGGTGTAAGGTCCACGGAGCTCTACTAATTATTGGGGCCTCACTTGTCAATTTTTGTCAATTTAGAACCCGCGGTGCTAAAAAAAGACCAAATTAGGGCATTTTCTTTTGGGTGACAAAATTGCCCTCACTCAATTCTCACGTGAGGAGCACATAACCACTTAACGATGTTTTTAGATGGAAATCGTCAAAAAAACTTGCTTTGGTCAATTTTTTGCATCTCAAGCCCTAAATTTACAAAACTGGGGAGACCCCAATTAGCACCACTCTTGTGGACATTAGGCTCACCCATTTTGCTAGGCCCACCAAAGAATAGAAATTATGGAAGCTCCTATGCCTATTTGTTCGAGGGAAGTAGTATAGCTTCCTGGTACTAATTGTACCTCTAACTATTTCCTACCCTTGAGAGCTGCTTTCATTATATGGGCTCACTCGGGACCATAGTATTTCTGCTGTTCTTGATGTGTGCAAGTGTGTTGAAGTACGTTTTAAAATGGAAATGATAATACCCCCTTGGAGCTCGGTCCCAGAATAAATGACTAGCTGCGAGACCTGTTTATATACATTTCTTTCTATATATGGCAGGCTCCTACAACATCTCTTCCTTCATCTGATGAAGAAGCTGGTCCTACAACTTTGCAGCACCAGCCAGTGTCACACATCATTCGAATTCAATGATAGGTTTTTCCCATTTTCGTTACATGTTAACGTGGAAAGACTTTGCTAGACATTTCACTTTCCAGGGATTGAAAGTGGCGTTTCGTTTCAACGAGTCAAAAGATGAGGTTTTTCTTGGCGAACGAGACCCGGCTTAAATGTATCAGAAGGCACTTCTTAGGTTACGAACAAGCATATCCTTCAGTTCCTTGTCTGATAGTTTATCTTCTGTCTTCAAGAAAATGTCATTATTTATGTACAGTCAAAATGATATTCCTACTTTTTTTGTCATTAAGGTGAAAAAATGATATTCCTACTTTTTTTGTCATTAAGGTGAAGGTACTTTGATTAATAATTTTAGGATGATTTAATTATACAAATGAACACCTAAACATTGTTATTTGATAGTATTTATAATAACATATCTATAACAAGTTTTAAATTTTTATTAGAATAATTAATCAACATAAAATTATTTCTTAAAGTATCAGTATCTTCATTGGGAAAGATCATTTTGGGAAGGAGAAATAATATATATATATATATATATATATATATATATATATATATATATATATATATATATATATATATATATATATATATATATATATATATATTTGATAGTATTTATAATAACGTATCTATAACAAGTTTTAAATTTTTATTAGAATAATTAATCAACATAAAATTATTTCTTAAAGTATCAGTATCTTCATTGGGAAAGATCATTTTGGGAAGGAGAAATAATATATATATATATATATATATATATGGTCACGCTCCAATGAGAACAGTTTAAAATGAGAACCGTGAGAACCACTTGTATACACTTGTATACAGTAGATATTTAGCTACTGTAGACATATACAATAGACTGTATACATATACAGTAGATACTTAGCTACTGTATACAAGTGTATACGTAAAGGGGGATATGGCGGATTTTTTAGGTTTTCGTTAAACCATAATAATATATTAAAAACGATATAATTTAAAATGTATAAAACATGGAGCATTCAATACATAATTGAAATACTTATAGTAGTGTGAGTAGCAAGCGGAAGGTAGATTTATAAACAGGTTTTGAGTAGCAAGCGGAAGGTAGATTTATGAACATGTTTTTTTTTTTTTTTTTTTTTTTTTTTTTTTTAATAAGGTAAGGGCTATAGTATGAAGTACTGAAGGTATTTGAAGGATTTTAAGTTATGGGACTAAGGGAGTAGGAAAAATGTTTAAGCTGCCATGAAGTTTTTTTTTTTTTTTTACAAAAGATGGGTTTTATAAAATTTTTGCTCTTACTTACTACTGAAGGAGAAGAGGGTATTTATAACCCTTGAGAATACAACCTATCCTACCGGTTTTATGACCTGTTACCTAAAAATAATTACAAGAAAGATTCTAAACACACTTTTCTTAAAGCAATACAGAAAAAGATGCTAAATTATTTATATACGTCCAAAATACTTTTTAGATGTTGTCGAATTTCTTTTCAGCTGTCCCTTGTGTCGTTTTCTTGTGATTCGTCACTGCTTACATTTTTAGAAGTCTCTGTAGTTGCTTTCAATGGTTGGTATTGTGTCTCCGTCTGATTGGCCGTCTTGCATTATGTCATCTTTCGGTTCTGGCCATGGTGTTTCTTCATCTCTGTTGGTGATGTGTTCTTGGTTCAACTTGTCTCCTTCTCCAACGAAAGGGAGAAGCATGTCCCAATTTTCCTCTGCCCAAATTTGGGTGTAATGTCCCTCTGCCATTAATTTGTAGTTGTGCCAAGGAAAGAACCTCGGAAGTTCAGGTGTTTTTTTGGTAATCTCTTATGAATTTTTTGTGGTAATTGTTTAATATATTACTGTCCTTTTTATATGCTTCGCTGTCTTGCTCATGGAGCCAAAAAAGACTAGAAAAGTCAATTTGGTCTTCGATTTTTACTGCCATTTCAAGTAGTTCCTGGTCTTTTAGCTCATTGCTGACAAATACTCCCTTCGTCCCATTAACGAAAGTTTTAACATTCCTAACATTTCTAACATTTCTAACCAACCAAGGGTAGATTAGGGTTTGCCATTTAAAGATAAACCAAGAAAAGAATCTCAAAAAGCAAAAGAAATTGGAAAAATCCGAATTGGGCAAGTTGAAAAACATAAACTGCTGGAATTTTGAATTTTATTCTTCCTGTCCAAAGCCTGGAGCAGCATTTAATGAACAGTGCACGTTCTGAGTAACCCTCGCGCGGACATGTTTGTCAATTTCAGTGGCCTATAAATTGAACCCTCCTCTCTCAGTCTACACAACACAATTCACTCACAGCAACTGCACCTTGGCGAAAAATAGGGAGAAAACAGTGGGAATTCACTTGAATTGCCACCATTTTCTCTTCAATCTTTCCCAAATCTCACTCACTCACAAACACTTCAAATCACTCTCATACATACTCTCATACATACACTAATCCAAGCTCAAATCACCCTTTAGGAGGAGGATTAGAGAGAAAACATAGAGGACTTCATTGTTATCTACTTGTTTTCTCTTTGACCAACTCTATCATCAAACCCTAAACACATTCAAGCCTTGAATCCACCCAAACACAAATCCAAACACCAAATATTGATACTCCTCAAGTCAAACACCAAATCTTGATACTCCTCAAGTCAAATTCTAAGCCTAGGAAGATAGGGTGTCACCATTGGTAAAGCCCTCCTTCTCTAAATCCTAAAACTCCCTTTTAACTTCTTGTTCATCTTGTTCTTCTTACTTTGATTTACTTTATGTCTAGTTTAACTTAAGTCTTGACCTAAGATGGTCATCTTGAAGTTCATCTTCATGAATGACCATCTCAAATGGTCCACATTTTAAATCTCTAGTTGATTCTTCTCTTTAATTTCATCTCTACAAAATATCCCCTTTCCCTTTGCAAAGGACATGTTTAAACCCCATAAATTCCCCAAGGATGACTTGAATATGATAACCACTTAACACAAAGTAGTGGAATCAATTCTAGGGATGAAAATGGGGACAAGCATGGATGCAAAATCCCCTTTAAAATCACATTTTCCTTCTTGAGAAGTTGCTGTCCAGTAGCAATTTTCTAAGACCTCAGTCCATTGTCTAAATTTTTGGACACAGATAAACTTGGAATTTGGTGTCGACTACAAAATACTTTTTGTAGACAACATCCATAGATTTCCAGATATATTTTTACTTTATTTTTTTCATGAGTAAAACTCCATTTTTCAAATTTTCCTTTAAAGGTCAGTTCATCAGTCTCTGGAAATCCAGATCTCACATCTGAGATTTCCAGAAGGTTTTGGTCCCTTAAATCATCTCCAAAATGGGAAGTTCTTTTACAGAAACCTTATTTAAGGTGTTTTGAACATTTTTCATTCTCGGACTTTTCCCAGATTCTGGAGTTTTCAAGCCCTAAAGTCCATTTCAAAATCAAGTGTCCACTGCCTTTTTCATTCTGGCAGAAATGGTTTTCAACTTCCAAAAATCTTTTGAGTGTCAAATCTCAACCCAAAAATCACACCAAAAATCATGGGATCTGTCCAAAGTCTAATAAAGAATTCCCAATTTTTACTTTCCTCAGTTTCAACTTATTTTGGCCAAAGTAACACACACACACACACACAAATGGTTTTTAAGCTTGGAAGACTCGTTTCACGAGGCATTCCGGGTGCACACTAACGTCCTTCCCGGCGTGTAACGTGACCTCCGAACCCAAATTTCTAATCTCGGGCATTTTTCAAAGTTTTGGCCCTTAAAACAAAAATGGCGTGGCGACTCCGTTTGATTTCAAAAAATCGGGTACATCACAGTGGCGACTCCGCTAGGGAACTAATAAGCTTTTTCTAAAAAAAATGATATTTGGTATATTGGTGGAAACCATTAAACTTCCCGTTATCGCCTCCTAACACGAGTCGGGGATAAATTGTGGTTTAACAATCCCACGTACCGGTATCATTGTTTTCAAAAAAAAAAAAAAAAAAAAAAAAAGCTTTTGAGGGTCAAGCTTCCGTCCCGGCATTAAAAATCATTTGTTGTGTGTATTGATTTTTGCACATTTTCGTGTTTGTTTTGGCCGCCTCGGAAAAAGTCAAAATTTTGACTGTCGGAATCATGTCCCTAACTGTTGGAATTTTTGTGCTTATGTGCTTATGTGTGCATTTACTTTAAAAAAAAAAAGAATTTCAAAAAAAAAAAGAATTTCAAAAAAAAAAAAAGGAATTTCCAAAAAAAAAAAGAAGAAAATTTTCAAAAAAAAAAATCATGCATCATACTTTTTAAGACACATGAAAAATTTCTATTTTACTCAGAAAAGGAAGATAGACTGCTTGCACACTACGCGCACGTTGACCGTACACTGCACACTACGTCCCTAACCTGGGGAAATCCTTGTCGCGTCCCGTTTGGTCTTATTACGCCTCTCGGTGCAAGCACAGGACTACCCAAACATCCCATGGAGCCTCGTGTCGACCATGCACTTATCCGTGACACACTTTTGTCCGAGACCCGGTTGGTTTTTAGTCTGGTCTGTGTCATGCCCTGTCTGTGTATAGACCTTTCCTATCAAGCCTTTGTCGGCATACCGACTCAATATCTTTCGGGGACCCTAATCAGTCGAAGTCGTGCCGGTTTTCCGCCGCAGACTTTGACCAAGATATTGACCGGCGCCTTGACTTCGGCTCTGACTGGCACAAATTATACACTGACTCCCAGCATTGACACTAAGTCATCAAGGATTAATGATTATTCCATGCCTAATTACGGCCTAATTGACGACAAATCAAGATCAATCGTGAACATTTATCAGTCCAAATCATGCCGACTTTTTGTCGAGCCCTCGGACATGATCTTGACTTTGACGTCAGCTTTGTCCGTAATTTACATCGAATGCTCGTTAAGACTCGATTACCCGGCAGACTTTTAGGATCGTTTTTCTTTCGGTCGTTGGCCCACCCTGGGAGGTCGAAATACAGGTGGATTACGAGGGGCTTATAGACGTAGTGATGGGGCCCACTGATCCAGGATCCAGAGTAGTTTGCGAAAAAGAAGAGCAATCTTTTCCAACCGATTAGGTTAATAAAACATGTTTTAAGTAAACAAGAACAAATAACTGCATGTTGCATGAGCCCAAAGCCCAAACACCTACCCACCTTCAATTCCCAAACATCTGAACCCTCGTGTCTTTCCCCCCGCAGCTCCGCACAAAGCTTGGTTTCGGGCACCGGGTCACCGTTTGATCAGTTGGGAAGAGTCAAGCGCATCGTCAGCTTCACCGTTTGTTCCGACTCCGGGTTTCAGAATGTCTGCATCAGCTGGTAACGATGGGGACAACGTCACTCCGCCTCCTGGGAGCCCTCAAACAGAACCGCAATGGAATCAGTTAGCTGAACAGATGAGAGTGCGACAGGAAGCACAGCTGAACAGCCTTATAGAGGCTATCAAAAGCCATGAATTGGCCGCCAGTCTCAACCCAGATGGCACCTTCACTGTGGAAGAAGAGGAAGACCTCAATCCCGCTCTTGGTCAACCCGACTATTCCAGGATGCCACCACCGGCCTCCCACGGTACTACCACCAGAGCCCATGCTCCTCGATCTACGGGTCGGCCGGATCCCCAACCGCACCACTGGATCCACGCAGCTGACGGGACGATACGGTTCGCGATGCCTCGGTGGGGACAAAGTCGGCACGAAATGCCTTCCCATGGTTGGGGATACCCCAGAATGCCACAACAAATTGGGATCCCGCCTCGGTTGGGACCAATCAATCCGGACTTTCGCAGAACGGTTTGGAATGCCACCGCGGTTTGGTTCGGGGCAACGGTCGGGAGCCCCTCCTCGGAATGATGCTAGCTCGCTGCTCCTCACACAGCTTCCGCAAACCCATTTCTCACTCGGGGTTCAATGGGTTACCAAGCCCCCATCCCAGTTTTATCGAATCATCGGGACCACATTATCCTCTCGGTTATGCATCCTCGCCACAACCAGCCATGCAATTCAACAACCGGGGACAAGCAGCCCGCACTTAAGCCTACTTATGGGCCTCACTCCGGAAATCCAAGCCATCGGCTACCTCGAGATCTGCCTCCATCTTCTCTGCCGATTGGAAGCCAACAGCAAGTCGGCTGGGTTCTATCCCTTTGCCCAAGCTCCTACCTACACTCCCCGGGGTAATTTGGGCCAAGGACGGGTTTTCACCTATGCTCCGGATATGGTATTCCTTCCACCAATGCACCACCAACAGCTAGTCCTCTTCCCGGCTTAAATATCGGCTCAGGCATTCCCGCTCCACCTTTGGATCCCCAATTGGCTTGGTTTATGGAGCAACACAAGGAAATGAAAGCGCAGATCGCTGAATTGACCGTCAAAAGGAACACCGCTCTTCGGCCTACGGATCCCGACTCAATTGTACCCCTGCCTCACAAGTTCGTGATTCCCAATCTCGAACTGTTTGATGGAAGTGCGTGCCCTAAAACCCACTTGGACACCTACACTTTGGCGATGAAAGCTAAGGGATGCACAAACCAGCAGTTGGCTGACTACTTTAGTCTCTCTTTGAAGTCGGGGGCTTTGAAATGGTTTTTCGATTGCGGCTGAAGCTAGGGCTACTTGGGAACAGATTACCGGTACTTTCACGAGATAAGTATAAAGCCAACTTGGAATGGGAAACAAACAGAGTTGACTGCAGACAACGGTGCGGCGCCACGATGAGAATATTGGGGATTTCTATAAAAGGTGGAACACGAAGCTTAGTGAAATGGCCATTCCTCCCTCGACGAGGAGCGGTTAGACATCTTTCGGTCATGCTTGAAGCCGCATTTGAGAGCTTCCCTCGGTCACTTCCCTACGCCGACTTGCGTGCAATGGTTAATTCCGGGGCTAAGTTCGAAAAGGCTTACAATCGGCCAGCTCGACCGCACCTCGCTTACGAGATATCGGGTTTCTTCCACCTCCAACACAGCTCCTGCCCAACCAAAAGGTAAAGAAGTGATTAGCTATGCGGGACAGGACTGTAACAATGCCACTTCCTTTGTTCCCAAGAAACCTGATGCATCCAGATCCCGACTCCAAGACTTGAGAAACTTTGGGATGCCTTCGAGTGATATCTTCAGAGGTTTTGTGAGAGAAGGTTTGCTTCGGCCTTTGGAAAATTATCAGCCTAGAAACCCCAATGCTTCTTTGGATACCTCCAAGCATTGTGCCTTTCATCAGTACCATGGGCACCTGACAGATGATTGCGTCCCCCTGAAAAAGGCAATCCAAAGTTTGATTGAACAAGGGAGGTTAGAGGTGCCTGAAGGGCCCAATACTATCAGTAACCCATTCCCTAGAAACAACAACCCGAATGTCAACATGGTCGAGTTTGGTGATTCAAGACTTGTGGGCATAATGGAATTTGACTCACCCCTTTGTAAGGTCGGTGGACCGACCATCGCAGATGATGAAAATGGTTGGATTAAGCAAGAGATTGCCAAAGAAATCCTGATGGAAAGATCTGCAATAGCCCCCATCTCCAGCGTCGAAGAGTAGATGCATGGTCCAACAACAAAGAGCGGCTAGACTAGGGGCTACCTATCTTTAAAATAGTCTTTTAAGTCAACCTTCGTAGGTTCTAGCACTTTTCCTTCACCTAAGTCCTTCTTGGACATTTGTCGTTGTAGTCCATTTTGGACATAGTAGTTAAATGTCTAATTTTCAATATAAGTCTTTTTTCTTTTCTTGCTAGACTCGAGACATCACTTGCACACCCACGTTACACTTAATTGAAATGGTTTTATCCTAGATGATCACTTGTGCTGCTCAACCACTAATTCTTTGAAATGATTAATATTTAAATTAATCGGAGTGAAAAAATCAATTGATATCCTTCCCAAATTGGGGCTTACCAACTCCCCATCTTGCATCTCATATGCTCACATCCCTTTCATCATCATCCTTTCGTTGCTCGATGAATTTGCATGGATCTTTTCTCATTTAAAGCTTAAGCAAGCAATGAAGACTTAATTTCGTTTAGGTCATCCGGTAAGGATTGCGGTCGAAGCCTTTCACTCTAGGGAAGCCGTTACCTCACCCTCACTAAACAATACCCTTTCATTTCAAGATCGGCGTGTTTTGAAACCCGGTTTAGCCATCATTTTTGCTCCTTACTGAGAGAAGTCCAAGCAAGGCCAAGAAGTTAACTTTGAGAGTCGGCGATGCGCAAAATATCTCAAGCCATGAAGGAAGGACAAAGACAATCCTCAACTCCTCGGGAGGCTTTCCACGTCAAACAAAAAAAACAAACAAAAAAAACAAAAAACAAACAAAAAAAAACAAAAAAAAAGAACTTTCGATCCTCAAAAGTCCCCGACTTCTCAAGAAGCTCTCCAATGATCAAAAAGGAGCCCGAATCCTCGCAAGTTCGCAAAAAAAAGTTGTCAATAGCTTGGACTTCCTCTCACCATTACCTTAAATCAATCCCAAGCCATCCTCTCGCTTTTAGAGGATATCCCCGTTACCATTATCCTCGCCTTTGGCCAAAATCAAAATTTGACCTCTCATTCTTAGAGGCAATCAATCTTCCCCGCCATAGATTTCCCAAACACATCCCTACAAGCCAACCTCTCATCTTTAGAGGTTCAGTCAGTAAAAGGCCCAGCCGACCTCTCATCTTAAGAGGTCACAATTTCCCAAATCACCCGATGGCCGATCGAAGCCCTGAAACCCAGCTGCAATTCCTATCGGATAGCAATTTCATTATAATATCTCTAAGATCTAAATCAAATTAACGCTTCATTGCTTGCTTAAATTGGAATCTAATCCATCTTGATTCAAAATCATCAATCAAAGATTGTGCAAATTCAAATCTGATTCATTCGACATTTCATGTGAGCATAATTCATTTCTACTCCGCAAACACTTGCCGTGGATGTCCCACTGGGGCTTCGCATCTGTGTCTTTCATGGACACTCTAAGGGGATATGTCATTCGAATCTCCAATCCTCAAAGGACCTCAAAATCTTGAATTTTCACATTCATTCTCTTTTCAATCGGGTTAAGCCCGAACTACGGCGACCTGAGCTCTTCATAATGGAGGGAACGTAGGCAACTAGAAATGGTCCGGTCGAAATCACAAACAAATCTCAAAAAAAAAAATCCGGTCTCATCAAGGATCATCCCTATACACTTTCCGCCCTTCCGAGCTCGATTCTCGATATCAGTTGGTTTTCTCCTTGTGATTAATCAAAATATTTGTTCATATCAGATTTAAGGGTTGAATAACCCGAACATTAACAAAGGGTTTTAAGCAGCCTTGTGATCATCATGAATAAGACAAGTTTTCAAGTGTCTCGACAAGTCTTCTCTCTCTCCATCATAGGGAAATAGAGCCAAACACTGTCTTTCTGTCAGCAGGGGCTTCCATACACTTTTCCACACCTTGTGATGCTTATACTCTCTCAAAAGAGTCAAACCTAAAGCGAGTGTGTATACACAAAATCGGGATTCATTCCCACTTTTCAAAAGATGTACCCCTGCACATAAACGTTTCTGAGTCTTGTCCAGTGACTGGTTGACTAAGATTTGAAAAGATGGGTGCCTCCTCGGCCACATGATGACTCATGCTCGCAATGGGATCGCTTCTGAATTTCTTCACACCGGGGCTTGCTAAGCGGTTCTCCCGGTGTTCTCCTGTATCAGCTCTTCAAGCTGGAACTTCTATAGTCATCTTTGGGTCCACATTGGGTTCTTCACTATGAGATAGATTCGCCAAGTCACTTCTTCAAAATCTGGACTTTGCCTACTCAGGATCCGGGGACTTTGTCAAGCTGGTCTTTTGGACCCGAATTTTATCAAGTCGCAAGAAAGAATTTCAGCTTCAGAACTTGGTACATAGCAGCTTCCCGTAGTATCGGAATTTGAGATCTGGGTTTCTCCCGGCATTAGCAATTTCATCAAATCATTCCCCGAACAAGGTTTCGGCCAAAGTCACAGCTCACCCAAATGAAAGAAGCTTCACTCATATCGACGTGCCCTAGGGCCTGTCAGCATCAGCTCCAAATGACCAAGAATGAGAGGGAAAATTTCAACCAAGACCAGGGATCCGAATCCAATCTCATCAAAATTGAGGTCCATGTGATAATGTTAACAAAACCTCATCAACAACCGCTGATTAAACCGCGATCGAGGGCTTTCACCCCCCCACTTGCTCAAAATCTATTCCAAACAGTCTCCAGACACATACATCCCCTCTCATCACCATGCATCCCCACAAAAATCTCCCCAGGGCTCATGTAGCATGCACAAAACTTGAATCAATAGGAACAATCCTAAGTGATTGAAGATCATAAATTCCCTGCCAAAAGCTTAGGCTAAGTGCATCTTCGATAGCAAGTAAATGCATCATCTCGCAAACATATGCAGTGATACTCTCACAATCATTTTTGGCTCTATGCATGCATCTGTCATCATGAATGTCATATATGCATCTTCCTCTTCACTAACGAATGCAGGAATTCAAACGTGAAATCAAATCCCCCTTTTCGGCAAGGATGATCTTCACCAAAGACGACCTCCAATGTCCACAAATGGATGAAGACAACCTCCAGCATCTACAGTTTGGCAAAGACAAGCTCCGGCGTCTGCAACTTGCTAAAGACGACCTCCAATGTCCACAAATGGATGAAAACAGCCCCCAATGAAGACCACCTCCAGTGTCTACCGTTCGGTCAGAGACGCCAAGTTCTCAAATACAATTCGGTCAGAGACGCCAAATTCTCAAATACAATTCGGTCAGAGACGCCAAGTTCTCAAATGCAATTCGGTCAGAGACGCCAAGTTCTCAAAATACAAATCGGTCAGAGACGCCAAGTTCTCAAATACAATTCGGTCAGAGACGCCAAGTTCTCAAAATACAAATCGGTCAGGGATGCCGAATTCTCAAATACAGTTCGGTCAGGGACGCCAAGTTCTCAAATACAAATCGGTCAGAGACGCCAAGTTCTCAAATACAGTTCGGACAGGGACGCCAAATTCTCAAAGGCAAGCAGGTTAGGGACGCCAAATTCTCAAATACAGTTCGGACAGAGATGCCAAGTTCTCAAAGATGCATCAAGACTCTCAACATTATCAACTACCACACAACCCCCGCAACTTGCTCTCTTGCAGGTAAGCACAGCAAAGGTACGTTAGTCCTTCAACATATCTCAAAAATATGCATATACTCACAAATATTGCATGATTACCCATAGCTTTAGCTATCTCCGCAAATAGCAGCGTAAGCTTTAGTCAAATCCTCGGGTGACTCCCCTAAGAGCAGTCAACCTTGGGTACAAAGCCCGTGGCCTCTCGTTATCGCCCCCCCCCTTTTGACGAACTATGTAGCCTACCATAGGTCCAGTCACTTGTCCAACACGGTCACCCTTTTTTCTGACAGTTCTCGTAAGCACGAATCTTCCCCAGCGAGAACACCTTCAGATAGTCTCCCTCAGGTACAAAACCTCAACTTAGGATCATACTCCTGAACTGAGTCCCCATTTAGGTTCATACTCCTGAACTGAAACCCCGACTTAGGATCATACTCCTGAACTGAGTCCCCATTTAGGTTCATACTCCTGAACTGAAACCCCGACTTAGGATCATACTCCTGAACTGAGTCCCCATTTAGGTTCATACTCCTGAACTGAAACCTCGACTTAGAATCATACTCCTGAACTAAGTCCCCATTTAGGTTCATACTCCTGAACTAAACTCCAACAAAGGCTAAAAAAATCCCCAGCGAAGTTAACGGAATCCCGTTTCTTTTCCCATTATCATCCATTTCCTCGGCAGCAAACATAAGACCGATCCCTTCAAATGGAGTCCACCAAAGGACCATCTATCCCAAACCATCAAAAGGAAATCATTTCAAATCAATGTTCGAGGCACCTAAGACGCCATCATCAAGGTTCGAGGCACCTAAGACGCCATCATTAAGGCTTGAGGCACCTAAAACGCTATCACACACAACACGAGGAAAGCGATAAACTGCAATCATCCCCTAAATTCGATAAACCGCAGTCACCCTTCGATTCGATAAACCGCAATCGCCCTTCAAACCACAATCGTCTTTCGACTCAATTCGATAAACCGCAATCACCTTTCAAACCACAACCATCTTCTGATTAGATAAACCGAAATCAAATCAAAGGGCGACTTCCCAAAAATAGTCAAATCATAGGGCGACTTCCCAAAAATAGTCAAATCATAGGGCGACTTCCCAAAAATAGTCAAATCATAGGGCGACTTCCCAAAAATAGTCAAATCTTAGGGCGACTTCCCAAAAATAGTCAAACCTTAGGGCGACTTCCCAAAAATAGTCAAATCTTAGGGCGACTTCCCAAAAATAGTCAAATCTTAGGGCGACTTCCCAAAAATAGTCAAATCTTAGGTTGACATCCTAAAATAGTCACCTTAGGGTCAGCATCGAAAGATCCGAACTACGACTGGCTTGATTCCTCTTAAGGATACGTAGGTAGCCTATCACTAGGTTCAGCCATCAGACCGAAAATGGTCATTCCTATCCCCAGCAGAGCGGATACACAATTTCAGCCACCAGACCAAAATGGTCATCTCTTATCCCCAGCAGAGTTTCTTTCAGCAAACGACTGCAGAACTCATCAAGGTTCGAGGCACCTAAAAAACGCCATCATCTCCAGGGTCAAAGACCCGAACTACGACTGGCTTGATTCCTCTTAAGGATACGTAGGTAGCCTATCACTAGGTTCAGCCATCAGACCGAAAATGGTCATTCCTATCCCCAGCAGAGCGGATACACAATTTCAGCCACCAGACCAAAATGGTCATCTCTTATCCCCAGCAGAGTTTCTTTCAGCAAACGACTGCAGAACTCATCAAGGTTCGAGGCACCTAAAAAATGCCATCATCTCCAGGGTCAAAGACCCGAACTACGGCCGGCTTGATTCCCATTCGGGATACGTAGGTAGCCTATCGCTAGGTTCAGCCACTCGATCACTTGATCATCCTGTCAAATATGGAGCCTTACTCTTATCGACGACCCCGCTTCCTTCGAAAGCGCCGTCACCGAGGGGCTACTGTAAGTGCTCCAATTTGAGTTGTTAGTATTTTCGTTAGAAAATTAACGAAAGTTTTAACATTCCTAACATTTCTAACATTTCTAACATTTCTAACCAACTAAGGGTAGATTAGGGTTTGCCATTTAAAGATAAACCAAGAAAAGAATCTCAAAAAGCAAAAGAAATTGGAAAAATCCGAATTGGGCAAGTTGAAAAACATAAACTGCTGGAATTTTGAATTTTATTCTTCCTGTCCAAAGCCTGGAGCAACATTTAATGAACAGTGCACGTTTACAGAACCCTCCGCGCGGACATGTTTGTCAATTTCAGTGGCCTATAAATTGAACCCTCCTCTCTCAGTCTACACAACACAATTCACTCACAGCAACTGCACCTTGGCGAAAAATAGGGAGAAAACAGTGGGAATTCACTTGAATTGCCACCATTTTCTCTTCAATATTTCCCAAATCTCACTCACTCACAAACACTTCAAATCACTCTCATACATACTCTCATACATACACCAATCCAAGCTCAAATCACCCTTTAGGAGGAGGATTAGAGAGAAAACATAGAGGACTTCATTGTTATCTACTTGTTTTCTCTTTGACCAACTCTATCATCAAACCCTAAACACATTCAAGCCTTGAATCCACCCAAACACAAATCCAAACACCAAATCTTGATACTCCTCAAGTCAAACACCAAATCTTGATACTCCTCAAGTCAAATTCCAAGCCTAGGAAGATAGGGTGTCACCATTGGTAAAGCCCTCCTTCTCTAAATCCTAAAACTCCCTTTTAACTTCTTGTTCATCTTGTTCTTCTTACTTTGATTTACTTTATGTCTATTTTAACTTAAGTCTTGACCTAAGATGGTCATCTTGAAGTTCATCTTCATGAATGACCATCTCAAATGGTCCACATTTTAAATCTCTAGTTGATTCTTCTCTTTAATTTCATCTCTACAAAATATCCCCTTTCCCTTTGCAAAGGACATGTTTAAACCCCATAAATTCCCCAAGGATGACTTGAATATGATAACCACTTAACACAAAGTAGTGGAATCAATTCTAGGGATGAAAATGGGGACAAGCATGGATGCAAAACCCCCTTTAAAATCACATTTTCCTTCTTGAGAAGTTGCTGTCCAGTAGCAATTTTCTAAGACCTCAGTCCATTGTCTAAATTTTTGGACATAGATAAACTTGGAATTTGGTGTTGACTACAAAATACTTTTTGTAGCCAACATCCAGAGATTTCCAGATATATTTTTACTTTATTTTTTTCATGAGTAAAACTCCATTTTTCAAATTTTCCTTTAAAGGTCAGTTCATCAGTCTCTGGAAATCCAGATCTCACATCTGAGATTTCCAGAAGGTTTTGGTCCCTCAAATCATCTCCAAAATGGGAAGTTCTTTTACAGAAACCTTATTTAAGGTGTTTTGAACATTTTTCATTCTCGGACTTTTCCCAGATTCTGGAGTTTTAAAGCCCTAAAGTCCATTTCAAAATCAAGTGTCCACTGCCTTTTTCATTCTGGCAGAAATGGTTTTCAACTTCCAAAAATATTTTGAGTGTCAAATCTCAACCCAAAAATCACACCAAAAATCATGGGATCTGTCCAAAGTCTAATAAAGAATTCCCAATTTTTACTTTCCTCATTTTCAACTTATTTTGGCCAAAGTAACACACACACACACACAGAAATGGTTTTTAAGCTTGGAAGACTCGCTTCACGAGGCATTCCGGGTGCACACTAACGTCCTTCCCGGCGTGTAACGTGACCTCCGAACCCAAATTTCTAATATCGGGCATTTTTCAAAGTTTTGGCCCTTAAAACAAAAAATGGCGTGGCGACTCCGTTTGATTTCAAAAATCGGGTACATCACAGTGCGCACCCGGTTCTAGTGGGCGCGCGCCGGGTCCTAGTGGGCGCGCACCCGGTCTCAGTGGGCGAGCACCTGAAAGTGACCAGAATGAAAGCGGGCGCGCACCCGATCTCAGTGGGTGCACACCTGGTATGTGCGAACAAAGGCATAAAAAGGGGTTGCTAACTTCACCAAAACTCATACTAAACCATTTAAACCAAAGTAGTATAAACCTAGACTACTTACAATTTGATTTCCTACTCATTTCACCTCCCACATTTCAAGTTTACATTCTTAATCTAACTCAACCCATTTTCTTACACTCTTTATCACTTCCATGAACAACAACTTTACCCTAGGTCATTACTCCATTTCTCAACCCAAGAAAGTGCTCTAAATTATCAAACAACAATGATAAAAATACAATAACAAAACCAAACATCTCATGAACTAGTATTCCTACTTCAACTTGAACCATTTCCTCTTACTCTTTGAAAATTTCCATTTGTATCAATAACATCCCAAAACCATTATACCACTTAGAACAACCATTCTACTTCTATCCAATACATCCCAACACTAACCAAAACCTTTTAGTACCAAAACTTTATTTCATTTTAACATGCAACCATTTCCTATAAACCATTAACACCATAACACATTACTAACCATTTTCTTCACTTTCCAATTCTAATCAATTGGCTAAAACCCAAATTCAATACTTTCTCTTAAACCATTAACATTCACAATTACTCTATACCATTCTTCTTTCAATCTTAGATCACCATTTTACAACCAAAAATCAATTCAACCTTGACTAACCCATTTCAACTCAATTAACATTATTCAAAATATCAAAAGTCCTTTTCTTTCAACAAGATATTCAATAACACATAAAGTGAGCAATTATTAGAAGGAAGTCATAATAACTTACCAAAATTGATGTGAACGTAACATTTATCTTCCGGGCTTGATGCGCTCCCCTCGCCGCCACGATCAAGAATATGCAAACGGATTGTAAAATGGAAGGGAGTTGGATTTACTATGATTTTTAGAAGGAAGAAGTTGGAGGGAGGTTTTCCATGGAGGAATTGGAAGAGGAAGAAGATGATTGAAGAAAATGAGGAGGTTAAAGGAAAGGAGGTGATGGGAAAAAGTAAGAAGTATGGTCTTCTATGCTTCCCCTTTGACAAAGTAAAGAAATAATTCAACCTTTCCACTTAAGCCCCTCAAAATCCAAGGAATTACATCTAACACTTTAACTTCTATTCTTTACACAAAGATACCTCACCCTCTCATAATTTTTTATTTATTTATTTTATTATACTCCACCATACTACCTTATTTTATTTCCAATTAAACCTTAAAGCCTTAAAGTTATCTCATAACCATCCTAACTCTTCATAAAAATCAAAGACATAATATGAGCACCTAAAGTTAACAAATACTATAAAATGCATATAATGGAATGCTAAATTAGTGCCTAGGGTTAGGGTCATTACACTGGCTCTCAGCTTCTTAGACGCCTACTCTGGTTATCACCAGATAAAAATGTCCAAGGAAGATATTGAGAAGACAGCCTTCCAGGCAGCTGGAGGAATCTATTGTTATACCATGATGCACTTCGGGGTCAAAAATGCTGGCGTAACCTACTAACACATGGTCAACAAAGTATTTGGGGGAGTAGATAGTGTTGGGTTTCGAGGGTCCATGCGCAGCGAAATAATGCAAAATTAACTCGAAAACCCAGAGCCCTAGAATCCGTTCTAGATGATTAATTAAGAAGTATGAAATAGAATTACCAACCTTTGTGTGCTTTTGTCGTTGATAAACGCGTTCCAACTCCAAATTGTTGATCTTGTGAATCCTCGATGAACGATCAATGAATCACGAACGAAAGATCTTGAATAGCGAAGATCCTCTATGTGTATCCACGCGATGAACGAACCCTAGAACTCTTCTAGGCGGATTGCTAGATCCTTGATTGAAACTCCTTTCAATCGATGAAGAAATATGGAATTCAATGGTGTTTTGATTCTCAATTCTCAATTGGAATCAATCTATTTTGTGTTTCTCTAAACCCAAAACCATGAAAAAATTGACTGCTAGGGCAACTAAGGGTTTGTATTTATACGTTATAAATAAAATCCCTTTGCAAAACCCTAATTTTAAGTCAAATTCGCGTCAGTCCGCCGCCCGGACGAGTCATCCCCGTGGTACGAAGTCGTCCCCCGAGGGACGAGTCGTCCCCGGCACCCGGCTTCGACCGGCATCCCCCTTAAGGGGAATAGTTGGTTCTGGCCTGGGGACGAGTCGTCCCCTGAGAACAAAAACTCCATATTCTTCATTTTTGACAATTCGTTCGATGCGTGTGACCCCATAGGACTATATTATGTTGGCAATGAGTTCGATCACATCGATCCTCATAAGACATGAGCGGACTCTAGCAAGCCATCATGCCTACCCAAATAATATAATATCAAGTTCGATTTTCCTACATAGAACATATCACAATCCCATTGTCACACGATGTTATATTGAACATGAGTCATTGTCCACGTCAACTCATATTGTTCAATGCTTTCTCGTTACTAAGTAAATTGATTAATCGAATGATATTAATCACATTAATTCATTCGGGCATGGCCATGCACTACATCAATCTTACTTACGAGTGGCCTAGCAAACATCTCTCTTTACGAGGGACAAATTTCCATCTTGACTTATCATTCTTCCCAACAAGAATCATATCATGCCAATAATAGCCCTTATTGTTATCCGGTTAAAGACAACGTTAAACTATATCAAACATAATATTCATCGAGTGGAAGACAATGATAATCTCAGGTCAAAGGATATCAATGATATAACTATATGAGATTTATTTATGACATTTGACCATGACATAAATCTCATAATGGGTCAAGTCCAGTACCTTGTTCTCTAACAAGAACCCATAAATCTAATGTGCATCTCCATGCATATAATCATCACATGATTATCCATTAGACTTCATACTAGTGCTTCATAAGTACTAGGAACATGATTATTAAAGTAAACATGCAAACACATATAATAATCAAAGAGACAATCTCATATATAAATGAACAATGACATTACATATAAGTCTATCTCTATAGGCCTAGGGCACTAACACCTACAGTCTCCCACTTGCACTAGGCCCAATCATTCATGTATCTTATACCCATGGACCTAACATGACCATTATGTTTAGCTTGTGGCAAAGGCTTGGTGAGAGGGTCCGAAATGTTGTCATCCGTTGGTACCTTGCATATTTTGAGGTCTTCCCTTTCACAGATTTCTCAAATGAGGTGGAAACGTCTTAGAATGTGTTTGGATCGTTGATGTGACCTTGGTTCTTTTGCTTGCACAAATGACACCACAATTGTCACAACAAGTTCCACCGGATTAGTGATACTTGGAACAAATCCAAAATACCAATGAACTTTTGATCCAAACTGCCTTTTCCAGCTACATCATATGTTGCTAAAATTAAGCCTTAGAAGTAGAATCGGCTTCGATTTTCTGCTTGGAACTCTTCCAATAAAATCGCACCTCCAATAAGCATAAACACAAATCCTAATTGCGATTTTAATTAACTTTGTCAGTTTGGAAGTTAGCATCCGTGTAACCTTTACAACAAGATTAACTTCCAACCTTTCAAATACCAAGAACGTATCCTTAGTTCTTCTTAAGTACTTTAAGGATCGTCTTAACTGCCATTCAATGGTTCTTACCAGGATCAGATTGGTATCGACTCGTCATGCTCAAAGCATACGAGACGTCGGGTCTAGTACAAATCATGGCATACATGACAGATCCAAATGTCGGAGCATATGGAACTTCATCCATTCTCTTTTGCTCATCAGTTGTCATGGGACACTGAGTCTCGCTAAGAGTAATACCATGACCCATTGACAAGTTACCTTTCTTAGAATCATCTAAGAACCTTATCAATATGAGTATTTTGACTCAAACTAACTTATCCTTTTAGATCTATCTCTATAGATCTTGATACCAAGGATGTAAGCGGCTTCACCCATATCATTCATTGAGAAACCTTTCCTTGATCAAGACTTGACAGTCTTAAGTGTCGGAACTTTGTTTCCAATGAGTAAGATATCATTGTCATATAACAATAGAAATAATACTATGCTCCCACTGAATTTCATGTATACACAAAGTTCATCTTCGTACTTGATGAAGTCAAACTCTTTGACCGATTCATCAAAATGAAGATTCCAACCCCTCGAAGCTTGCTTCAACCCATCTTATGGATCTTTGCAACATGCATACTTTATTAGAATTTCTTGGATCGACAAACCCTTCAGGCTGTATCATGTATACATCCTTAAGTAGGTTTCCGTTAAGAAACGCTGTTTTGACATCCATTTGCCATATCTCATATTTACAATATGCGATAATGGCAATTGGAACTCTAATAGACTTCGGCATTGTAACGGGTAAAAAGGTTTCAACATAGTCAATACTATGAATTTTCCTAAATCCCTTTGCTACAATCCTTAGTCATGAAAGTATACACCTTCCATCCATGTCGGTTTTCTTCTTGAAAACCCATTTGCACCCTATGGTTTTTACACCTTCAGGTGGACCAATCAAGTTCAAAACTTGATCACCAAACATGGATTACAATTCGGATTCCATGGTTCATAACCATTTATCCGAATTAGGAGTGGACATCGTCTCTAGATAGGAAGTAGGTCCGTCATTCTCAATGACTCCCACTTGATTACTTTCCGATATGAGAAATCCATATCTCTCAGGTTCGGATCGTATTCTATCAGATCTGCGAAGAACTTGTGTATTTTGAACCGGTTCCACAACTCCTTGTGAACTTGGTTCCGTCTCTACTCTTGGTTCCATGTCATTTTCAGGTTCTTGAACTCCTTCAAGATCAATCTTACTCCCACTATATACTTTATTGAGAAACTATTTCTCAAGAAACGAATCATATAGAGCAACAAACATTTTGTTCTCTTTGCGGTTGTAAAATTAGTATCCGAAATTAACCTTGTCAGATTTGGTGCTAACTTATAAGAGACAAGTTTCTTTACATAAGATTCGCAACCCCAAATCTTCATGAAAGACATTCTTCCATGCCACATCTCATGTGAGGACTTAGGAATCGATTTAGTTTGGACACAATTCAGTTTAAATGCATCAATTTCTAATGCATATCCTCAAAAGGTAATAGGAAGGTCAACTTTGACTCTTCATCGAACGAACCATGTCATAGAAGGTTCAAGTCCTCCTCTCAGACACACCATACAATGTGGTGTTCCGGGTGGAGTCAACTCTGAAACGATTTCACAGTTTTGAGATGATTGTCAACCTCTTGGCTCAAATATTCATTACCTCGATCTAATCGAAGTACTTTAATAGTTTTGCCAAGATTGGTTTTTGTACTTCATCTTGAAATATTCGAAATATCTCAAACGATTCACCTTTGGACTTCATCAGATAGACATAGTCATATCTAGATAAGTAACCGGTGAATGTGATGAAATACCGAATTCCTCCCCTAGCAATGCTACTTAATAGTCCATATACATCTCATGTATAAGGGCCAATAAGCCACTACCCTCCCACTACTCTTAGTGTAGGGTGGTTTGGTCATTTTACCAAATAAACGAGATTCACATACCTCAAATGATTCATAATCATATGAGTCTAAATGTCCATGTTAATGGATACGTTTCTCATTTATATGACCAAGCCGGCAATGCCATGTGAACGTGTTGTTCACATCATTCGATTTAGATTTCACACTTATATTATAGATATCTTCAATATTATTTTGTATCTTAACATCAAGGATATGAAGACCATTCAATGATATATGCATTACAATAATGCATATCATTAAATAAATATAAAGCTTCTTATTCTCAATAAGAAAATTTATATCCTTCATCATCCTCATAAGAAACAAAATGATACTCCTACTCAAATTCGGAACGTAGTCACACTTGTTCAAAAACAAGTACTAGTCCACAAGGTAAAGTGACTTCATAAGTCCCTATGGCTAATGCAGCAACTCTTACTTCATTATCACGCATAGGTTTAATTCACCTTCTTTGAGCAGCTTTCTATTCTTTATTTCTTGCACATTTAAACAAATGTGGGATCTATATCCGGTATCATATACCCAAGAACAAGAAGTCGAAAAGAAAATATCTACCATATAGATACTTGAAGTAGTAGCAATCATATTGCCCTTCTTCACTTTTTAGGCCTTCCTAATAAGCCTTTCAACTTTGCTTCCAATGACAATTTCATTGCAATGATAGCAAAATGCATCCTTTTGAGACACTTTGGGTTTAGCCTCTTAGGCTTTGGCAAATTTTGCCCCAGGTTTAGCAACCTTTGCTTTACCTTCTTTGTCTTCCCTTTTGAACCCCTTTCTTGTGTTAACCATTAACACACTTGTGGATTGCTCCTTTTTCATCTCATGCATTAAAAGCCTTCACCACAACATATATCTTTTGTCTAGCTTGCACTTGGAACATTTTCTTTTGTGCGTTGTGCTAGAACAAAAGCAATTTCCACGTGTTCAAGGTTCTTCTTAAGAGCCTTTAAACATGGTGGCAAGTATAGGGCAAACAACATCATAGGAATCATCTCTATGTTTCTTATGTTGCTCCTTATCTGCCCTTTGCAACGTTTGCAGTGGGTTCAGCAGGAATAGATTCGTCAAGAACGTACAATTTTGCTTAAGAACACTTCTTGAGCATCTGATCAAATCAGAATAACTTGTACCGTTCTTTTCGAACTTGTCCTTCATAAGGACGAATCGCAATAATAAGGATTAATTATAGTTTAATGCTATTTCTACAACAAAAATATGCAACACATATGAACACATATAAGTACCGATTTCATTTAAGAGATTAAATAACGTATTTCATAAATACTCCCACTAAATTATATAACCTTCTTATACAAACATGCATAATATAATTTAATAGGCTAAGACCCAACTTTAATTTAATTTCAAGTCGGCTATGGCACGACTGCTCAAAATTAAACTAAAAAGGTAGATAACATGTATCAATCATATCTATATATGACTCTTAGATCATTATGAGATTATAGACATCATATGTCACATGTTTCAATCTCATCTTATGCCTTAGGCCCAAAACTGTTTTGATAGCCTAATTGAGTTCAACCATGTTAAACGTATAGCAATCACCGTTTGCTCATCTTGATCATACAAAGATAGAATCAATGTACCTCGCTGTGGCGTAGCCTACATGAAACTATCCGTGTACTCACAAGTGTTTAAACATGGGTGGCATAAAACAAACTCAAATTACAAAGAAGGTTCAATTTTCATGTTTATCAATTAACATGCCAAGGTTGATTCATGAAAAATATATGAGCATAATTATGAACATGGAATGATGCAACACAAATCACATTTGATCAGTAATTACTAGTACGCGGCCACGTGCTCCAAATTTATCCCACACTTCCATCGAAGTGCCTGTGGGGAAGGTTTTGGTGTCCAACCAATATACTAAGTAATACTTCACAAATATCCTAGATTAATCACATTAATCATATTAATGAAATTGACATCCCATAATCTAGATTAATCATATTAATCATATATTTCAATTTCATAATCATGGTATATCATTATATACAATTACTTCACAAGCAAAACTCATACAATTTCACATTCTAGATCATGTACATCATGAAAATTAACATAATCACATTATCTAATTATCATGATTTTCTAATATAAACATCATGAACGGGGCTTTGATACCACTGTTGGGTTTCGAGGGTCCATGCGCAGCGGAATAATGCAAAATTAACTCGAAAACCCGGAGCCCTAGAATCCGTTCTAGATGATTAATTAAGAAGTATGAAATAGAATTACCAACCTTTGTGTGCTTTTGTCGTTGATAAATGCGTTCCAACTCCAAATTGTTGATCTTGTGAATCCTCGATGAACAATCAATGAATCACGAACGAAAGATCTTGAATAGCGAAGATCCTCTATGTGTATCCACGCGATGAACGAACCCTAGAACTCTTCTAGGCGGATTGCTAGATCCTTGATTGAAACTCCTTTCAATCGATGAAGAAATATGGAATTCAATGGTGTTTTGATTCTCAATTCTCAATTGGAATCAATCTATTTTGTGTTTCTCTAAACCCAAAACAATGGAAAAATTGACTGCTAGGGCAACTAAGGGTTTGTATTTATACGTTATAAATAAAATCCCTTTGCAAAACCCTAATTTTAAGTCAAATTCGCGTCAGTCCAGCGCCCAGGGGACGAGTCGTCCCCTGGCACCCAGCTTCTGAATCTGGCGTCCCCCTTAAGGGGAATAGTTGGTTCTGGCCTGGGGACGAGTCGTCCCCTGAGAACAAAAACTCCATATTCTTCATTTTTGACAATTCGTTCGATGCGTGTGACCCCATAGGACTATATTATGTTGGCAATGAGTTCGATCACATCGATCCTCATAAGACATGAGCGGACTCTAGCAAGCCATCATGCCTACCCAAATAATATAATATCAAGTTCGATTTTCCTACATAGAATATATCACAATCCCATTGTCACACGATGTTATATTGAACATGAGTCATGGTCCACGTCAACTCATATTGTTCAATGCTTTCTCGTTACTAAGTAAATTGATTAATCGAATGATATTAATCACATTAATTCATTCGGGCATGGCCATGCACTACATCAATCTTACTTACGAGTGGCCTAGCAAACATCTCTCTTTACGAGGGACAAATTTCCATCTTGACTTATCATTCTTCCCAACAAGAATCATATCATGCCAATAATAACCCTTATTGTTATCCGGTTAAAGACAACGTTAAACTATATCAAACATAATATTCATCGAGTGGAAGACAATGATAATCTCAGGTCAAAGGATATCAATGATATAACTATATGAGATTTATTTATGACATTTGACCATGACATAAATCTCATAATGGGTCAAGTCCAGTACCTTGTTCTCTAACAAGTACACATGAATCTAATGTGCATCTCCATGCATATAATCATCACATGATTATCCATTAGACTTCATACTAGTGCTTCATAAGTACTAGGAACACGATTATTAAAGTAAACATGCAAACACATATAATAATCAAAGAGACAATCTCATATATAAATGAACAATGATATTACATATAAGTCTATCTCTATAGGCCTAGGGCACTAACACCTACAGATAGGCCAAAACATGAAATCCTACATTGATGACATGGTCATTAAAACTAGGACTAGTAGTCACGCCCCGAACCTGAAAGAAACCTTTAGCAACCTACGAGCGAACAACATGAAGTTGAATCCAAGTAAATGTGTGTTCGGGGTGACGTCCGAAAAATTCCTAGGTTTTATGGTATAACTGAGAGGGATCGAGGCGAATCCCGAGAAATCAAAGTATTGATCGACATGAAAGAGCATACCAACATCAAGGAGGTTCAAAGGATGAACAGAAGAATAGCAGCCCTTAGTAGGTTTATTGCAAAGTCTGCGGAGAAATCACTGCCTTTCTTCAAAGTTCTAAAGGGGACCAAGAGCTTCTCATGCACATCTGAATGCTTAGAATCATTCGAACAGTTGAAGGAGTACTTGGGATCCCCTCCTTTGTTAAGCATCCCTGTCACGGGAGAAATGCTATACGTCTTCCTAGCAGATACGGACAACGCTATAGCTGCGGTACTAGTCCGGAATGAAGGAACCACTCAGAAACCAATCTATTATGCTAGTAAGGTATTATCAGATGTGGAGAGCAGATACTTCAACGTAGAAAAAATAGCCTACGCCCTAGTCATAGCGATAAGAAAGCTACGAGCATACTTTTTTGCACACCCCATTACTGTGTATACGAATGCGCCCCTGAAGAAAATCTTGCATAAGTTGGACTGCTCAGGACGTCTCCTTAATTGGTCTATTGAGCTCACTGAGTTTGATATCAGATACCAGCCTAGGAAGACACTCTTAGCACAGCCTCTGGTCGATTTTATGGTCGAAACTGCCTTTATAAGTGAGCACGACCCCATCTCCCGTAAGCACAAAAAATATGCGGGGGAAGAACCGACCACCGGGCTTCCGCCTAACTGCTGGGTCATATACATAGATGGGTCAGCCACTAAGGAAAGAAGTGGAGCTAGAGTCGTACTAGCAAGTCCCGATGGGGAGTATACCATCCAGGACATAATCAAATTCAAATTCCCCGCTTCCAACAATCAAGCTGAGTATGAAGCTTTGATATTTGGCATAGAGTTAGCATCCTTCTATGGAGCAACCAAAATTGCCGCCTTCTGTGACTCCCAACTCGTAGTCAAGCCGATAAAAGGGGAGTACAACACCCAGAACCCTATACTTACGAAGTATAAGGACCTAATCCTAGATATAACGAAAAAGCTGGAATTTTTCAAAATAAGTCAAATAGGCCGGCAGGACAACCAAGTGGCAGTTGTTCTATCTAAACTGGCAACTATTGACGTGGCAGATCCTGATTCTAACCCACCCATAGTATTGGACAAAGAACATGCCTACGAAAGACTACGAATGATGCTCCTAGACGGGGAGGAAATGTGCTGGATAGAGGAATACATGGATTTCTAGAAAAGAACAAACTACCAGATAACGAAGCACGTGCTAGGCTCATCAAGAAGAAATCAGTAAGGTTCACAGTGTGGAACGGAATCCTTTACAGAAGATCATTCACAATGCCCCTGCTGAGATGTGTCTACCCCAAAGAAATAAAAAATCTCTTGGCAGAAGTCCATGAAGGCATCTGTGCGATCACCCGGGGGCCAGAACCCTAGTAGATAAAATCATCACGCTAGGTTATTACTGGCCAAACCTGAGAGATGACGCACAAGCCTACGTAAGAAAGTGTGACAAATGTCAGAGATACGCTGACATTCCCAAACTCCCATAAGTGGAACAGACACTCATAATTCCTACTTGGCCATTTGACATATGGGGAATCGACATCATGTAACCCTTCTCCCCCTCTCCCACTCGAGGTAATTGCAAGTATGTGATCGTGGCGGTCGACTACTTCTGCAAGTGGATAGAAGCTAAATCCTTAGTAAAAATCACAGAGGAGAACGCAAACGCAATTAATTTCGTCCACGACTTCATCTGGTGTCGCTTTGGGGTTCCACATACTATCATCTTAGATCACGATCTCCAATTCTCCAAGGCTTTCATAGCAGAATTGAACAGACTGGGAGTCAGACACATCAAGTCATCAGTGAGCAGACCTCAATGCAACGGACAAGCAGAAGCAACCAACAAGTTGGTGCTAACAACCCTAACCAAGAACCTAGAAGGAAGTGATGGTAGATGGTTGGACAAACTTCCCTTAGCTTTATGGGCAGTTCACATAACCACTTGGGGGCCAACCGGGGAAACCCCATTCGCACTAACCTTCGGATTTGAGGCTATGGCACCAGCTGAGATGGCTATCCCTACAACAAGAAACTCAAACTACGATGAGCAGGTCAACATGGTTAATAGGATGCTAAACCTAAACCTAGTAGATGAGAAAAGACTAGTTGCTCAGATGAGAATGGTGAATTACAAGCAAAAGACCAAAGTCTACCACGACAAAAGGGTCAACAAAAGAGTATTCCAAGTCGGAGACTAGGTAATTAGAAAAATGGAAGCTACTGGCAGAAAGGCAGAACAGAACAAGCTCTCCACAAATTGGGAAGGTCACTACATCATCACTCAAGTTATCAGAGAAGGGACATACAGGATGAAGACCCCAGATAGGCAAGAGCTGAATCATTCATGGCAGTCTGATCATCTATGGAAATACTATCACTAGTTTGCAGTTTGTGTTTTGATTTATCAAATTAGTCTTTGTTAGTCTTTTTCCCTATTTTTAATAGAATAGGATTGTAGTTTGATGTAATTAGTTTCATTTAATAGAATTTCAGTTTTCACCAAACAAGACAATGACTAGCAAGACAAGCTCAAAAAGACGAGGAGCCTACTCCTCGCACCTTTGGAAGAAAAAGCCTAAGTACTATGATCGAACGACCTTAATCGGCATAAGGGACAAGTTCCCAATAATTATCTAAGACTTATGTCGTACAACCATCCTTAACATAAAGAGATAAAACTCCTAAAAACAAATGTCGAACGACCTTTCTCGGCATAAGGGAAAAGTTCACAAAAATTATCTAAGACTTATGTCAAACGACCATCCTCGACATAAAGAGATAAAATTCTTAAAAATAAATGCCAAACGACCTCCTCGGCATAAAGGGATAAATTCCCCAAAAATTATCTAAAACTTATGTCGAACGTCCATCCTCGACATAAAGAGATAAAATCCCAAAAAGTTATCTAATACTTATGTCGAACGGCCTTCCTCGACATATATAAAGAGATAAATTCCTAAAAACAAATGCCGAACGACCTCCTCAGTGTGAAGGGACTAGTTTCCAAAAATTATCTAATACTTATGTCGAATGACCTTCCTCGACATAAAGAGATAAACTTCCAAAGACAAAGGCCGAATGATCTTCCTTGGCTTAATGGATAAACTCCTACAATTTACCAAGTGATTGGGCCGAATAACCCTTCCTCGGTTTAAAGGAATGGATTCGAAAAGTACAAATGTCGAGCAACCCTTCCTCGACATACAAGAGTTGGGTACTTACACAAAAATACAACATACATTCAAAGTATAGCAGTTCAAATAAAAGCAAAAAGTAAACAAGGCAAAGGTAGAGAAAATTGCATTATACTGATTGAGAAAGTTGAAGTACAAAAGGAGGACTATTCAATACATCAGCTGAACATAAAAAAGAGCAAACTATCATGGCTGGTCCTCATCCCTAAAAAGATCATCTTGATCGGCATCAGCTTCTGGGATGGTTACCTGTTCAGTATGCTCCTCCCCGACATCACCCCCTTCCTCGTCAGAAGCCTCCTCGTCCTAGATCTTCTCAATAGGAGCATTTATATTTTGAGGATCTACTGGAGGGGGACCCACGCAGCTCGGTCTTCCCTAGAGTCTTGGGCGACAATTAACTTGAGCGCATTTTCAGAATAAGGCACGAGAGAGTGCCCCGACCGGGCAAGGTCGTCATAAGCATCCTGACAGACAAGCTGGGCTAGCAAGCCTACATCAGCATTCAAATTTGGGTCCACCAAGGCCCTTCTGGATAAATGGAGATAGCCGTTAGAATACATGGTGGTCGTCTTATTAGCCAAGGCATGCTTGAAAGTCAGGCTGACCTTGTACTGAGAGATAGCATCTGCTACCTGAGAAGGCAAGCTGGCCTCAAACTGTTTGTACCTAGTATCAGCTTCCTCGACATTTCTGCTCAACTCAGCCTGAAGCCTTTCAATCTCAGCTTGCCCGACCTTGCAGGCCTCCTCGGCCTTTTCATGCGCCTTTGTGGCCGCCCTCTTAGCTCTCTCGGCCTCTGCCTTGGCCGCCTTCTGCTCGTCGACCTCCTTCCTCAAGGACTTGAGCAATTCCATCGCCTTGGCCAGGTCGGCCTTATTTTTCTCAATTTGATGATCAAGCTTCTGCTCCAAGTTATCAGCGGCTTAGCTCCTGATGGCCTCGTAGGCAGTAACAGTTGAAAGCTACACTAAGAAACAATATTTATCAAGAAAAATTACAAGTGTAAAAGAAGACGGGAAATGAAAAAGGCAAAATGTCGAGCACACTACAAGATAATACACTATTTATGGCAGTTAAAATCCGCCGTATAAAGTGACCGGGGCCGCCATAAATAGTATTTACGGCGGCAGCTCGGCGGTTTATTTGGCGGCGTATAAAATTGCGTCGTATATAGTATTTACGGCGGATGTACCGCCGTATATAGTATTTACGGCGGATATAGAGCCGCCGTATATAATCATGGGCAAATACGGCGTATGATGTACCGCCGTATATAATGAAATACAAATACGCCATATGTATTACAACCGTATTTGAGGAAGTTTTATATACGGCGGATAGGTTGCCGCCGTATATAATGAAATATAATTACGGCGGGTCTTGGGCCGCCGTATATATGATACGAGTCATCCAAAACAGCTTGAATCATCCCCATTTTGACTCTTTCAGATTCCCTCGTCCCCCTTTGGGGACGAGTCCTCCATTGATCTTATTTACGGCGGATATGGAGCAGCCGCCGTAAATAACTAGACTATTTACGGCGGATATATAGCACGAATCGTCCCCATTATGACGAACATGATTATTTGCCCAATATGGCAACTCAAAGAAGATAATCCTCTTTTTTCAATTGTGACACAACTTAGGAACCTTTCTCTTCTCCAACTTGGCTTGTTGCTTCTCACCCTCTTCTCTTTTCCTCTTTTTAAAAACATCTTCTGTTTTATAATTTGTTTCCATATTTTCAACCTGTTTAAGAAATTTTGTTCCAACAATAACTTGGGCTTATCTCTCACTTCATGAGTACCATCAAAAGAGCTTTTATCCTTACGAAAAGCATGACTCCTAGGCTAGAAGCGTCGATGACCAATATAACAATACTTGCCACCATATTCCAACCATCATGCTTGAGGTCTCACATTGCAACAAGGGCAAGCATATTCACCTTTAGTGCTCCATCCAGACAACATTGCATATGTAGGAAAGTCATTTATTGTCCATAATAGTGAAGCTCGTAAAGTGAACAACTCGTTCCTTGATGCATCATAAGCTGATATACCATCTTCCCACAATTCTTTCAACTCATCAATTAACGGTTGGAGATACACATCTATCTTGTTGCCCGACCCTTTTGGGGCCTTGAGTAAGCACCAACAAGAAGAAATATGGTTGTTTCATGCATAACCAAGGTGGAAGATTGTATGGCATAAGCACAATCGGCCAAGTACTGTGAGATATAGTCATTGTTCGAATTAATTTTTTGTTTAATAAATCTTGTATTTCCTTTTTGCAATACTCTAGAAGTTCTTGGTTCATTTGTATAGGTCTTCCTTTAGTAGGTATCGATTTTTCGTAAGGTAAGGTTATTACATGTTTCTTTCTTTCCCAAAATGCTGATGGTAAATCAGAACATAGATTGTTTACAATTTTTTCAAGAGTTTTTGCATTTTTTTGTTGATATTCTTTTAATCTTAATTTTTCTTCTATTTTTGTGTTTTACAGGTCTTCTTGAAGAAAAGTAATTTGTTTTTGTAGAATGTTTATTTTTGAAATATTTGTCTTTTGTAGGTTGTTTACATCATGGTCAGTAACTGGATATATAAAATCAAATAGCCATGTTGTCTAGCAAACTCTTCACGGTCTTCTCCTGTTCCTCGAGATTTTCCTTCTGATCCTTAAACTTACTTTCCCAAGTGGCAGCCTCCTTTTTGGCCTGCGCCACATCTGCCTTCGCCTTCTTCTTAACCTGCTCATTGATCTTTGCCATGTTCTCCACTTGAACCTCCATGCACCCCATTGCTTGTCAAGAAAGTTCTAATAAAGTTCCAGAGTGACGAATAGAAACTTTGAAGTAGTCAAGTAAAATAGTAACATCTTACACTGGATGCCAAGCCTATGAATTTTTTTCTCAAATCACTCGCCTTCAAACCTTCGAAAATATCCACATCTACCAACTCAATAACTTCTTCTACTCCAGCCTTCCTCTTCTTCACCCTTGAGCCAATCCCCACTCTCTCATCCTTCACAGCTACCATCTTGGGGGCAACGGGTGGTCTTGTTTCCATCTTAGCAGGGGAACCACCAATCAACGTGTTGATATCGTCAAGGTCAAAGTCCGAGCCCGAGGTAACTGGATTGGAAACTAAGCAAAAGAAACAAAGTTTCAGAGAAAAGTGTGCATAAACCGTGGATAAATTGAAGCATACATACCCGTTGACATCTTGACAGACAGTGACACCTTCTCCTCTCCCTGTTCACCAAAAGGGACTTCAACTAAACCTCTGGGGGACATTTTATCTGCATAAAGTTTGAAAAACTCCTCAATCTTTGTCACCGTGTCTTCCGCTAGTGGAAACAGATCTCCCCAATCAATATCTATAACAAAGTGAAAAAAAATTCAAATTCAGGCGAAATTATGGCAGTAAATTTTACAAGTTTGAAATCTAAATACCTCCCCTATTCCATCTCATAGGTAAGTCACTTCCTCCTCCAATGGACTTTCTTTCAACAAAGAAGAACCTGCCCTTCCATCCTCTATCATTTGAGGATGCCGTCACCATTAAAGGAGTTCGACCAGATTTTTTCTTGAGAAGATACCGTTTTGACCCAAAAACTTGGAAATAATAGGAGTAAGCTATCTCGCTAAGACCCAAGTTCAAGCCATTTTTATCTCGCTAAGACCCAAGTTCAAGCCATTTTCACGATTCACTTTCAGCACGAAAGTGAAGATTCTCCATGCCATTAGCATCAGTTGAGCGTACGATAATTTGGTTTTTTGAAAGAACTCAGATACTAAAGGGGGAAAAGGAAAACTAAACCCTAGCAGAAAAGGATACTCCAAAAAGCAAATCCAGTTGTGAGAAAAGTGATCTGACCGCAAATTAACAAGGAAGGGATGAAAAACAGCCTCACTCGAAAAGTAATGGTACAGTTTTAGAGACTCGATGTGGGTATCATTAAAAACACAGATTTCTTCATCTAGTTTTGAGAGAAAATTTTCAGACTCAAAATCCCCTATTGCAACATCTACGGATTCTCTAGATATGACTACGCCTATTGATTTCGAAGAACTCCATCTCGTTTTCCCCATTTTTATGGGTTAAAGAAATCGATAAAGTAAGAAGATGAAAAAGGAGAGAGAAAATTACCTTCAGCAAAACGCCACTTTGGAGAGATATATAATCTAGAGAGTCCTAGAAACTTAAAAATGACAAGACGGTTAATAGCCGAAGAATCCTATTGTCATGATAACTCCTCCCTAAGCACGTTCCTACTAACCACTCTTAACTCCCAATTAATGCAGTTGTCTAGTCATGCCGGTTACCTTTTTGAAAAAAAACTTACCCCTTCGAATTCCGTGAAGTGATAAGTTTTAGGGGGCAATTGTTATGGACGTATTTTCCGCATGTTGACATCTTCGACACGTCTGCATGTTGACATCTTAAAGCACTGTAAGTAATGCATAATATTTATTATTTTACTTACCTATTTTATCCTATTTAGTAAGTCATGGAGATAATTTCGGAACACTACAACGAATACATGGACCCTCATCAACGCCAGTGGACTTGGTCAAGAGACGTGGGAAGGATAAGAGCCTTGGTCAAGATTTTAGGATGATTGTTATTTTTAGAGTAGTCTTCTAGTTATTTAAGAGGACATGGAGAATAAAAAACACACACACGCACGTACCACACCAGTTCTGTAATCTCCATTACTCTCAAGCTCGTTTTGTAACCAAGATATTATTTAGTAGATTTTTTGGTAAGGAAGGTGACCTAACCTCCCGAGGTTTTATGCCGACGAGATCATTTTCTCAAGGGCTTTCCTGGTTACGTCTTTGTGCCAACTGTTGGGCCCTACGTTTTTAAATAAACTTGTTTACAACTTGCATCAAACAACTTGGTACTAACAAACTTGAGTTGTTCTATTACAACTTGATCTTCTGCAGGTTGGAACATAGTTACATTAACCCTATTTTTCAGGGAACGTGTCAAAAGGAAGTGAAGACCGATTCAAAGACGTCTCCTCAGCAACAGGTCGTTATCCCCTCCATCAACAAAAATGGCGAAGACATCTCAACCGATCAACCTTTATCCCGAGATTTTAGGCCCATTATTCTCTTTGTAAGTAGCCGTTGTAGTGAGGTATAAAAGGGAAAACACTGTATTTTGCACACACTTTCACTCTAGCCTAAGCTCCCTTTGAATACGCTCTTAGCTTTGTAATCACAAAAACACTTAGTAAACTTTCGGTCAAGGCAGGTACCAAAACCTCCCGGGGTTTTATGCCGGCGAACAAGTTGTTCAAGGGCTTTCCCTAGTCAACAAACAACTTGTGTTCATTTCTATTCAACTTGATAATCATTGTACCTAGATTCATACCACTTTAGTCACTTTTCTTACCCCTCAAAATGCTTGTTGAAATTTGACCAAAACAATTTGGCGCCGTCTGTGGGAAACTTTGATTATTTGAGTAGAAATGGCTAATCCATCGTCCGGCAGTCAAGCTGAGAGGAGTCGGCCGCTTCCTGTTTTCGGCACCCAAGGCAATCCATCTTCAAGGGCGGAAGCTGTCAATTTGGAGATATTGTCCAACATGGCAGACATGTTGAAGAAAGTGAATGATCGGTTGGATGGTCAGGAGCATACGAACGCCATGATATTCAATGCCATTGATAGCCTGCGTAAAGGGAAGCAAGTTGAAACTCAAGTATCAACTCCATTTTCACCTTTACTTCCTAGATCATTGTTTGGTGTAGGTACAGGACCAAGCCATGTCGGAGATATCCCTATGTCCAATACCTTGCCAGCAGAGAGCACAATTGTGACGTACATTCCAATCGAGCAACCAAGATTCAACCTTCCAGCTAGCCAACCTGCGCTGTCATCTTGCTACACCTATGCTACACCCTCAATGGGGCAAACAGGGAGTTTCTTTAATGCTTTTGATACTTCTGCATCTCAGTTTAATAACAATCCTCTTTTCGCAGAGAGTCAACTTGTTAAGGAAATGCAGACTATAAAGGATTTGGTTCGGAGCATACCTGGAGTCAATGCGCCATACCACCAAGTTTCTCCAACTTGCTATAATGAATCTCATTTTGTTCCAGCAATAGCTAGTGTGGAGATCCCAAAGAAGTTTTCAGTCCCTCATATGAAGAAGTATGATGGAAGCACCGACCCAGCAGAGCATGTGTTGCTGTATCAGGAATCAATGGATATTATAAGTATTCCCCCTATTTTTAGGGAAGCATGTTTTTGCAGGGGTTTTGGCTCAACTTTGTCTGGACCAGCCTTAAAATGGCTAACGGGACTTCCTCTAAACTCTATTTCTCCTTATGCTCAACTTGTCAATATGTTTATCAATCAGTTTTCATGCAATAGGGCATTTGACAAGTTGACTAGTGACCTTTATAGAATTGTGCAACAGCCTAACGAAAGTCTTAAAGAGTATTTGCACAGGTTTAACAAGGAGGCGGTGACTATACCCAACTTGGATGTATCCACAGCTACGGAAGCATTCCGTATAGGCCTGAAGAAGAGCTCTCTATTCTATAACGAGTTGGTGATGACTCCTGCGAAACAACTTGAAGAAATCAGGACCAGAGCCTTGCCTTTCATCAGATTGGAGGATGACAGCCTGGCAATGGGGAAGTCAACTGGGAGGACTCCTACTCCTCTATTTAAGCCCTCTGACAGAAAATCGGATTCCCATCACTATAAGTCCAACAGGGGCAAACCCCCTGTTAAATCCGAATCTTCTAGAGTTCATTTTGTAGATGATGATCAGGATGGAGATGAGAATGATTATCCAAAAATTTCTGAATACTGCTTTTCTGTGGACATTGAAGGAATACTATGCGCTATGGGGAATCTTGGTGATAAAGCAAGGTGGCCCAAGAAGAGTGACCAGTCAACAACTTGGAAGGACAAGTCTAAGTGGTGCGCATTCCATGAGGATTTTGGGCATACCACTGAGAATTGTTTCGCCTTGAGGAAGGAGATTGCTCATTTGCTGTCCAAAGGTCTTCTTAAAGATTTGTTGGGTAAGAAGAGGGTCAGAAGTGAGTCTAAAGAGCCTGATTCAGGGAGCAAGCTGCACTGAGAAAGTTGCTCCTCCTCCAGCCACCAAGGTAGTAAATGTTATTTCAGGTGGATCCCATATTTGTGGCACAACTTACTCTGCAGCCAAGCGTCATGCCAAAAGTTCTAAGGAGGATCAGTCAGAATTGCCTCCAAGGCGTCGTGACTTCACAGATGGTCAAGTTATCTCCTTTGAAGATGAAGATAAGGACAACACGTTGGACCCCCATCATGATGGTCTAGTTGTTCAGGTGCAGATTGCCAATTGTGTGGTCAAGAGAATTCTGATTGACGGTGGCAGCTCAGTCAACATAATCTTCACTCATGCTCTTGAAGATATGGGCATTCCTTTGTCCGAAGTTGTGAAGAATTCATCCGTACTGGTAGGGTTCAGTGGTGAAGTGAAGCAAACGGTCGGAGAGATCAAGTTGCCTATTTATTTGGAGGGTATGAATTCTATGGAAAGGTTCTGTGTGATTGAGTGTTCTTCCTCGTACAATGTCATTTTGGGAAGACCTTGGATACATAACATGAAGGCCGTGCCGTCAACTTATCACCAGTGCGTCAAGTTTCCAACACCGTGGGGTGTTGCCAAGTTGAAGGGAAACCAACAAGTCTCTAAAGAATGCTACAAGGTCAACATGAAAGCAAGTTCAGCCCCTCGGCAAGCATAGCAATTAAAGAAAAAGGCCCAGGATGTTCTTGAAGCAGTAGAGCATGAGACGAAAAGCGTGCTTGTTGATGCATCGAATCCTGAGGCCCAAGTGCAAGTTGGGGTAGACCTCCCATCCGAAATTGAAGAGGAGCTGATTGAGTTCTTGAAAAGTCAGAAATGTTGTTTTGCGTGGAAGCATGAAGACATGACGGGGATAAGCAAGGACATCATTACTCACAAGTTGAACATTGATCCAACCATCCGACCTGTCTGTGAGAAAAGAAGAAAGTTTGCCCAGGAGCGGAACCAGATCATAAAGGATGAAGTAGAGAGGCTTTTGAAGTCCAAGATGATCAGGGAATTTCAATATCCAAAGTGGTTAGCTAACGTTGTAGTGGTAGAGAAGAAGAATAGCAAGTGGCGAGTGTGCATGGACTTCACCGACTTGAACAAGGCCTGTCCGAAGGATCCATTCCCTCTTCCTCATATTGATTCTCTAGTTGATGAAACAGCTGGCCACGATATCTTGACGTTCATGGATGCGTCTTTAGGGTACCAACAAATTCAAATGGATCCCTCAGACCAAGAAGATACGGCATTCATGACTCCGGAAGGTATATATTGTTATATTTCTATGCCATTTGGTCTCAAAAATGCAGGGGCAACTTATCAGAGGCTGGTGAACAAGATGTTCAAAGATCAACTTGGCAAGACGATGGAAGTCTATATAGACGACATGGTAGTAAAGTCCAAGCATATTGAAGATCATGTAGAACACCTTACTGAGGCGTTCAACATCTTGAAAGCTTTCAACATGAAGCTCAATCCGGCAAAGTGCAACTTTGGTGTTAGAGCAGGTAAATTCTTGGGCTATATGGTAACCAAGAGAGGAATTGAAGCCAGTCCCAAGCAGATTAAAGCCATTCTCAACTTGGAGTCCCCCAGGAATATCAAAGACGTCCAAAGGTTAACAGGTAGAGTAGCTGCTTTGAATAGATTTATATCTAAATAATCTGATAAGTGCAGGTTATTCTACGAAGTATTAAGAAAGAATAAACTCTTCCAATGGACTGACCAACATGAGGCAGCCTTTAAGCAACTTAAAGAATATTTGGTGACGTCACCTCTACTTGCCAAACCAGAACATGGTGAGCATCTTTATTTATATTTAGCTGTATCTGAAAATGCTGTTAGTGCAGTGTTGGTGAAAGAAATCCAAGGTGAACAACATCATGTTTACTATGTAAGTAAGTCTTTATTAGATGCTGAAACAAGGTACTCTCATCTTGAGAAGTTAATTTTAGCCTTAACTACTGCTGCTACTAAACTGCGTCATTATTTTGAAACACATTCTATAATTGTTAGAACTAATTATCCTGTGAGAAATGTGTTGAGAACTCCATAGATGTCAGGCAGGTTGGCCAAGTGGTCGGTCAAGTTGAGCACGTATGATATTTCATATGAGCATAGGACAACCATCAAATCTCAGGCCCTAGCCGACTTCGTAGCTGACTTCAGTCCAAGCTTACAGCCCGAGGTAGAACTGGAAGTACAACAACTTGAAGGTAAGACAATTCCTAGATTTTGGACACTGTTTACAGATGGAGCTTCAAATTCCAAAGGAATCGGATTGGGAATAGTTCTGAAATCCCCTCAAGGTGATATCATACCTCAAGATGTATCTTGTGAATTCAATGCTACAAATAATGAAGCTGAGTATGAAGCTTCAATCATGGGTTTGACTACAGCTTTAAGTTTAAATATTACGCACATAAATGTATTTGTTGACTCTCAATTGCTAGCTAACCGTTTTAATGGCAGTTATATGGCGAAGCATTCCAAGATGACTTTGTATCTCCAACATGTTAAGGCTTTAGCTTCAAAATTTCTGTCATTCTCTTTGGAACAGGTCCGTAGAGAAGAGAACACAGAAGCGGACGCATTAGCCAACTTGGGTTCAACTTGCAAATCAATGTTGCATACTAATATTCCCATTATTTATGTTAAGTACCCGGCAATAGACCAAGTTGAAGAAACTCAAGCGGTTACTCAACCTACTGGGGCACAAGATGCTAAACCTTCTTGGATCCAACCTATAATTGAGTTCCTTCAACTTGGGACTATTCCACCAGATATTAAGAATGTTAGATCTTTTAAGATTCGTACTTCAACTTTCGTTTTAATAGATAATGTGCTATTTAAGAGTTCTTTTGCAGGGCACTATTTAAGATGTATCGATAATGAGCAAGTTGAACTGGTACTAAAAGAGATCCATGAAGGAATATGTGGAAATCATTCTGGTGGGAAGGCATTGGCGTCGAAGGCCCTCAAGACAGGATATTATTGGCCAACCATGCGTCAAGATGCCATGAGCTATGTACAGAAATGTGATGCCTGCCAAAGACACAGCAACATCTTGCATCAACCTGCTGAGCCTCTACACCCTATTGTTCCATCTTGGCCTTTCATGCAGTGGGGCATGGACATTGTGGGCAAGTTGCCTAAGGCTCCCGGAGGCAAAGTGTTCATGTTGGCATTAACCGATTATTTCTCAAAATGGATCGAGGCAGAAGCTTATGTACAGGTAAGAGATAAGGAGGTAATCTCATTTCTAAAGAAAAACATAATTAGCAGGTTTGGCGTGCCATCAGAGATTATATGTGACAACGGGTCACAATTCATAAGTAAGAAGACCAGGTATTTTTGTACTCGCTGGGGCATCAAGTTGATCATGTCTACACCTGTCCATCCTCAAGCCAATGGTCAAGCTGAATCAAGCAACAAGTTGATCATCAACAACTTGAAAAAGCGCCTCAAAAGAAGGGAAAGTGGGCTGAAGAGTTACCACTAGTGCTTTGGGCAGATAGGACCACTACGAAAGGAGCCACAGGTAGAACTCCATATTCTTTGGTGTATGGAGCAAAAGCTGTAATTCCAGTCGAGGTGACAATCCCAACAGCAAGGTATGGCTTATTAACTCAAGATGAAAATAATCTCTTGCTAACTCAAGATTTAGATACAATTGATGAGATCAGGGATTTAGCCAAGATAAGGATGGCAGCTTATCAACAACGGATTGCCAGATCGTATAACAAGAATGTCAGAATAAGAAGGTTCCAGGTTGGTGATTTAGTCTTGAAAAAAGTATTTCAAAATACAAGAGAATTGAATGCAGGTAAATTAGCTCCCAAGTGGGAAGGACCATATCTCATCGATGCTGAAGCTGGCAAGGGTGCATATTGGTTGTCAACCCCAAGTGGAGACAGAATCCCTAGGAGTTGGAATGCCATCCATTTGAAGCTTTATTTTATGTAAGTCCAATTATTTACAACTAGACTTCTCAGGTATAATCTATTTTTGTTGTCAAGTTCATTCACATGTTTCAAGTTACCAAGTTTTATTGAGAATCCTTACTAACTTAAGCATCGGAGGGGCGTTAGCTACGCTAACGCCCAACCCTAACATGAATTTGTTTTGCAAGGTATACAACTTGAATAAACGGAGTAGGCTCAACATGTTGACACGCCAGTACGGCTGATACTTGTTGGGACCTAAAGTTGGAGTAGGTCTAAGCATGTTAACATGCCAGTACGGCTCCAACATGTTTAGATCTAGGAAGAAGAGTTTCAACATGTTGACACGCCAGTACGGCTGATACTTGTTGAAACTCTAGCTGGAGAGGGATAGAACTTGTTGACACGCCAGGACGGCTGATACTTGTTCTATCTCTTCAAACGGTTACCTCTATCAAAGGTACAATTTACATATGGTTAAAAGATATTCATATTTTCTTACGAGTTAAGGTTTTGACACCTTCGCCTGGGCGCACGATTTCACACTTATTCAAGTTGTGAACTACTGGTTGTAACATTATCATGTTACCTACGACTTATAACATCAACATGTTATCTAATGAACAAGCAAGTATTTATGAAAAACCCAAAATACTTCTTTACAAACCTTAAAAGTGTTTTCAAAAGATTTTGCAACTAGAGGACAAGTTGGGTAAGCCAACCAATCCTTTAAAACCTAAGAAAGCTTGGAGTACTAGCCCAACCTAGTACCCCCAAAATAAATTGTTTTGGGCTCTTATGAGCCATTACATACCAAAATAAATTTGTCTTGGGGACAAACCCCCCATTTTTTGCATACCAACAGAGGTATGACAAATAAAAGCAAAAAAAGAAATTGTTTTTGTTCTCCCATCCAAAATACTCAAAAAAGTTTCAAATTGTTTTTAAACTTTGTGGCCTGCTACCGCCGGTGGTGCTGCTGACTCCTTCCCATGATCATTTTCTTCAACTTGAGCTACCACTATGGTACTCAAAGCCTTGTCAGTGTCATCAATTAAAGTTTCGAGGGCCATCGAGTTCACCTCCTCTGCATCCGCTGGTTCTCCCATGTGGTCTTCTAAAATCCTTCTCTCCTCCTCCAAGTTCCAAGTTGAAGCTTGTCCATTTTGTATTCCTCCATCAGCTGAATTCTGGCCTCTAGCAGTGTCTTGGTAGCATTAAACTTGAAGTCCCCCTTTGCGGCTTCAAGCTCCTTCAAGTGAGCTTCATTCTCAGCACAGATAACTTCCACTTCCTTCCCCAAATTCTCAAAATCCTTCTTCGAATTATCCACTTCACCAAAATACTTGTTCGCTTCCTTCTTCAACCTCTCTACTTCTTCAGCATTTTTGGTGGCTTCCTTCCTCGATTCCGCAGCTTCGGAACTGCATTTTGCCGCCTTGATCTTCAGAGCATCAACCTGGTCTATAACGGGACTCATAATCTCCGAAACCTGTGTAAAAGAAATGTTAATACTCTATCAACTCTTAGAAAAAGGTTCAAAGTCTCTTCGTTTTACCTCAGTAACAAATCTTGCTATTGCAGCTTTGAACTTCTCCCTTGTTTTCACCATGTCATCACTTGTGTCCGTGGCCTCAGCCTCCACCAATTTCCTCTTCTTTGATTCCTCCTTCTTCTTGGACACATTCACATTAGAGCTAGATGCCACAGACTTGGGAGTAGGAGGCTTGCTACCTTTCTTTGCAAAACTTTTTGCCCTAGCCTCAGCTAGTAGGTCTGCAGTGCTCACAGTGTCTTTGGATCGAGTTGCTGCAAAAAAGGGGTGTAGAATTAGAACAATTTAAAGGAGTTAGAACAAATTGAAGATAGGCAAAACTCTAAGATGCTAGATTAACCTGTGGACATCTTGATAGGTTCAGATAAGGCTTCTTCAGGGTTAGTTCCTAAAGCTTCTTCGGGGCTAATATCTTGAGCTTCTTCAGGATTGATCTCTCCTTCTGGATCTGCAACAAACAGGACTGGCAATGCTCTGAAAGACCTCACTAGTGGTTCCAACTCGTAAATCTCTCTCACTTTCTCCTCTGTTTTATCTTTGTAAGGGAAAAGCACATCCAACTTAGCCACTAAGTCAAGAGAAATTCAGGGAATTAGTTAGCAAATTATTAAGAAACATTATTAGAATAAAGGAAAAATATCTATGCTACCTTGAGACCTCCACTTGAAATTGGCACCCTCCTGTGACACCAGGGTACTCCTCCTTGCAAAGAAGAATTTATTCTTCCACCCTCTATCAGCGGGATCATTGTTATCATTCAAGAAAGGCTCTCTGCCAGTCCTAACCCTAAAGCAAAATCTCCCTAAGCCAAAACCCCTAAACTCAGTTGTGTAAGCAAATTCCTCTAAACCAACTTCCAACTCTGTTTCCGCACTTAACCTAACTAGGGTTTGAAGGCATCTCCAACCTTATGGCATGATTTGGGCGTAGTTAAGTTTTGTAGAAACAAAAAACTTGGTGATTAAAGTTGGAAAAGGAAATTTCAAGCCGATAACAAAGGGGTATTCAGGAAAGCATACCCATTCGGGAGAGTAGCATTCCGAAGTTAGGTCAGGATGTGTGAAAAATTCGGTTTCGTACGCCATGGCGTGGTTTTTCTTGATGATCTCTAAGTTGGCAGCAGGAATTGCACACTTTTCTTTATCCGGATTTTTCAACATGTTTTGGGTTAGGAAACCCTCGGGCAAACCCTCATCGCTCTCGATTAAATTCACTATCTTTTTCCTCCCCATTCTACGACTTAAGCAGGAAATCAAAGAAGAAATTGAAAAAGAAGCAAAAGACTCACCGGAAATTCCCACTTGATCCTCTCTCCGGTCTCCTTCCTCAGATTCTTCCTCTCAAAATCTCCTTGAAAGCAACCTTTTTGATTTGTGAAAGGGGGAGTTGTGAAGAGTCTTATTTATTATAGGAGTTGGCAGCGGTTGGGAGTCAAAAACGAATCATGACTTTTGCTTTGGAAGTTACTCAAACTGTCCCATCAAAACCTTTTCATTTAAATCCGCCGTACTTCACCTCCGTTTTTGGCAAACTTTTTAAATCTTTTGTCTCTTTATATTCCTCATTTTAAAATTTAAAAAGTTTGGGGGCAATTGTTGGGCCCTACGTTTTTAAATAAACTTGTTTACAACTTGCATCAAACAACTTGGTACTAACAAACTTGAGTTGTTCTATTACAACTTGATCTTCTGCAGGTTGGAACATAGTTACGTTAACCCTATTTTTCAGGGAACGTGTCAAAAGGAAGTAAAGACCGATTCAAAGACGTCTCCTCAGCAACAGGTCGTTATCCCCTCCATCAACAAAAATGGCAAAGATATCTCAACCGATCAACCTTTATCCCGAGATTTTAGGCCCATTATTCTCTTTGTAAGTAGCCGTTATAGTGAGTTATAAAAGGGAAAACACTGTATTTTGCACACACTTTCACTCTAGCCTAAGCTCCCTTTGAATACGCTCTTAGCTTTGTAATCATAAAAACACTTAGTAAACTTTCGGTCAAGGCAGGTACCAAAACCTCTCGGGGTTTTATGCCGGCGAACAAGTTGTTCAAGGGCTTTTCCTAGTCAACAAACAACTTGTGTTCGTTTCTATTCAACTTGATAATCATTGTACCTAGATTCATATCACTTTAGTCACTTTTCTTACCCCTCAAAACGCTTGTTGAAATTTGACCAAAACACCAACATTTCATTGTTCTTGTTCTAATCCGTTTGCATCAAGATCCAAAGTTTCCTCCTTAGAATTTATAATCCATACACTCTTAGTCAAGATTCTACACCTATTGTTTTTTCTACCAAAACAGTTTAAAAGCGTATTCAAGGTTAATTTGAAGGACTTCTCAATTGGCGTCAACCTTGGACCCTTTCCAGCTATGAAGATGACATCTTATGTGCATCTTATTATTCAGTGCTCTAACATTAACAATGTATCAAATGTGGACAATGAAGACAGAGATGATGCAGATAATGTTTCAAGCTTGTGAAAGTTAAATCAATAGCAACTGAAGTTTCTGTAGGTGTGAAACGTAACTTGATGAATGAGTTTTTTGGAAATTAAGAAGAGAATGTGGCTAAGGTAGGTAAAACAAAAGGTGTTTAGTTTGGTTTCTGCTGAAGTGGGGTTTAATTGTGTAAGTACTGTTGGTGTTATGCTTTTTTGTGTTTTTGTTGGCAGTTGGTTGTCAGCCTAAAGTTTATGTGCAACTCCTTTTGAGTGAGTAATTGAGATCTATGGAGTATTCTCCTCTTAGCAAGGGAGAAATAAGGTATGTTATCTCCTTTTAGTAATGGAGAATTATGGTTTGTAATCTCTGTATAGTATTGGAGAAGTTGGTCTGTAAATATCATTTCTTAATGAAGAAGTGTGTTAGTTTAATCCTTCTATTTAATTGTGCTTTAGTGTTTTTTGTAAAAAAAAAAAAAAATTAGAGAAATATTGGTACTAATGTTGATAAGAGAACTGTAAGATCAAAATTTTGAACGGATCATCTTTACATCATTGTAGTCTTTTTTTGAAAAAAAGTTCTAGACGAAGAGAAAATAATGTTTTTTTTTTTATTGCAAACAGTCTATTTTAAAATTATTGCAAATTTTAATAGATGATATTAATGATCAGTTTATTAAAATATGGGATGAGTTATGAGGATAAATTTTATTGGATGCAAAAGTAGAGTTGAAATTAATACTCCCTCCGTCCCCGACCAAGAGTCCTACTTTTCCTTTTGGTCCGTCCCATACCAATAGTCCCTTTTCATAAATGGCAAGTTTTTGAATATATTTATACCCTTATAATTTAATATATTTACAAAAAAAATCATTCATTATACCCTTATAAAGTTAACATATTTACAAAAAAAATCAATCATTAATTTACTATTCCTCCCACTCATTCTCTCTCCTATTAAAAAACCAATCAATAACTACTATTTTCTACCCCATATTATAAAAAAACCATTCATTATACCCTTATAAAGTTAACATATTTACAAAAAAACCAATCATTAACTACTACTCCCTCCGTCCCACTTCAAGGTTCCATGGGTGGGTTTATACGCTTTTTAAGAAAAGTGTAATAAATAAAAGAAATTATTAATTTAGATTTTGATAAAAATTTATATATTTTAAAAAATTTAATAATAATATGAGAGATAAATATAATGTTAATGTGTAGATAAAACAAATGTAATTGAAAATTTGAACCTTTTGCAGCTAAAAAAGAAATTTGTGATAAAAGAAAATAGGAACTGAAGGTTTAAAAGAAATATTTTTATTATTTGCTTATTTTAAAATTAGTATGGTTTCATCATCTTTAAAAAATAGTACAACATCATACTTTAAATAAAAGTAATTTTCACTCAGTAAATTATTTTTAAAAAATGTGACTTACAAAGTCGTTCTTTAACTTGCTATCAACAATTACTGAAGAATGGGTTTCTTTTACGGTTACCAAGGGAAAATGTAACTTTTGAAAATTTACAAATTTACATATACAAAGGGGGGGGGGGAGTTTTGAAATTACACAGATGGTATCCACATTTAACCCACGACGGAGTGTTTGGAGGACTTTATCTCCTGTTTTGCGCTCACGTGGACTTATTGTGTTAAATATTGCTTCAAGTGGTATAATATCCTTATGTTACCCGGGGTAGAACTGATCATTCGAGTTTGGTATTCCCTTAAACTTGAATGAATATTCCGTTTGCAATATCACTCAAGGAAGCACTTTAGCAAAATTAATCATAAATGCACAATTAATGATTTAGGTGAGGCACCAATGATGAATAAACATTTTTTTTGAGGCTTTAGGTAGAAGTATGAGAGATATAATAGAGTTGTTGATCCTAAAAGAAATGAATATCCTTTCGGTGGAAATGCTATTGTTTTTAGTGAAAATTTTAGTCAAATACTTCCTGTAATTCCAATTGTTAGTAGAAAAGATATTGTGCATGCCACTATTAATCTATGGAGGCATTTTTCGTTTTGAGGTTGACAAATAATATGAGATTACAAGGTTTAGATTCGAGTTTAAGCTCAGAGAAACTGAGACAATTTGTTGATTGGATAGCTAGAATTAGAGATGGGAAAGTGAATGAGCCAAATGATGAAACTGTTCCAATTGAAATCCCACAAGAGTTTTTAATTGAGTAATATAGTGATCCAATTATTGCAATGGTTGATAGTATATATTCTGATTATTTGAGTGGCCGCCATGATTTGTCTTACTTTGAAGAAAGAACAATTTTGGCTCCAACCTTAGATGTGGTTAATGATGTGAATGAGTATATGGTGTAGTTGAATGATTCTACAACAAAGACTTATTTGAGTTCTAATATGCCATGTCATACCGATCAAAGTGTAGAGTCCTTGAGTGATCTTCATATGCCTGAATTCATAAACAATATTTGTATTTCTTGTTGGGTTTTGGGGTTACAAACGCAGTGGAAGAACTTTGAAAAACAACAAAACCCTAGCCCTTGAATCCGTCTAGCATGAAGAGATTAGAAACATGAAATAGAATTTACATACCTTAATGCGATTTGTTTGTTCGAAAACGGATCTTCAAAGCGAATCTCAAAACGAATCTCAAAAACCGTTGATGAAGGTTTTTGATCTTCTCCTTGTTCTAAACCTTGTGATGAATCAACGATTGAAGTCTTCAAGCTTTTGGTGATAAAGTAATCACCCTCTATCGGTAATCCACATGCGAACGGACCAAGAACACTTCTTGTTGGATTGCTAGATGATCCCCGATTATTGAAACGCTTTTCAATAATCGCTGTTTGGTAGAATGAATCTATGGAATTTGATCTTTGATTCGTAATCAAAATCAACCAATTAGTGTTTCAAAAACTCTAATTTTCGTCACCTATGGCTGGGGCAAAAGGATTCTATTTATACTTGTTATAAATCCCTAACCTTTAGGGAAAAGAGTCCTTTTTCTAAGCCAAAACGGGATTCCAGCGCCGCCAGGACGAGTTGTCCCCAGGGGCACGAGTCGTGAGCACGAGTCGTCCCTAAGGGGACGAGTCGTCCCCTAATTGCAGCTCTCTGATACAGTCGTCCCTGCCTTAGGGAATAGTTGGGCCAAAACGGGACGAAGGGACGACTCGTCCCTTAATTGCAGCTCTCTGATACAGTCGTCCCTGCCTTGGGGAATAGTTGGGCCAAAACGGGACGAGTCATCCCCTGAGCCCAAAATTCACCCTTTTAGCCATTTTCAATCCGTTCTTTTGTGTGTGACTCTTTAGGAATTATATTTTATGTTGGTAGTGAGTTGAAACATCAACCTCACAAGACATAAGTGACCTCTAGCAAGTCATTATGTCCACCCAATTAAATATAACATCAAAGCTTGATTCCTTGATAATCAAATGTCACAACCCCTTTGTCCAGGATGTCCTATTGAACATGAGTCATGGTCCATGTCAACTCACATGTTCAATGCTTTCTCAATTCCGAATATGTTGATAATTCAAATGCATTTGATCGCTATCAAATCACTTGAGTGTGGCCACACATTTCATCAACATTATTCATCGAGGGACCCAAGCAAACATCTCTCTCAACGAGAGGGACAAATCCCATCTTGACTTATCTGACAACCCATTTAGTATGTAATTTCGGCAAAGGAACTCTGAATGCTTCCAAGCATCAAAAGCAGTAACGGCTTGCACGTCCGTCTCATTCTCACCCAACTGTGGCGGATCTTTCTTAAGAAACCTCGACAAGTTCAAGGTGGTCGAATAGAAGAGCATCTTTTGTTGCCACCGTTTAAAGTCTTAGCCAACAAATTTTTTCGGCTTCTCATCATGGTGAGTCGGGACAGTTTGGAAAACCACATTCCTTGGAGGATTGGTTTCCACACGAAGCGCTTCCTCCACACGAGGAGTCTCAAAATTTTTCCCAAAATTGGTTCCCACATTGTTCGATTCAGTAGCCATCTGAAACGAAACAAAAAATTAGTTCACTGTTTTTATAATGTTACCCTTCCAACGAAGAGAGTTTGTATTAAGATTGTTAGAATAATTGATTGCAGAACAATTAAAAAGTACAGAAAAACAGAATAAGAAACAGTATACAAACTAAAACTGTAAATTGATTCTTGAAGTTGCCCGAGTCGTGTGTAACACACTCTCTTTAAGATAAATTCCTCACCTCACCGAGTTGTGCTTGAGATTCCACCGGACGTTTGCCTCCCAGGATGAAACAGACTGACCGGACGGTTGTTGCACACTAGTACCTCCGGCGAATTGAAGGTATGCCTGAACGGTATTACCACCGAATGAAAATGCAGGAGGCCAAAGGAAAGGATTGTTCAATATGCTGCGAATTGGAGAGAGGAGAGATTTCGTAAATTGTGTGTCTGAATCTGTTTGTGTTCTCTACTTTCTATAGCTAACAAGGAAGGATCAAAACTGATGATCAAATTTATTCCCGAAATTAAACACGTTTTAATTTCGTAATCATTTGATAATGACAGTTACAACCTTTGAAATCATGCGGCAGTTACAGATTGTGTAAGTTATTATTTTGAATTACGTTTCAAAACTGATGATCAAATTTATTACCTAAATTAAACACGTTTTAATTTTGTAATCATTTAATAATGGCAGTTACAACCTTTGAAATCATGCGACAGTTACAGATTGTGAGAGTCATTTTTTTGAATCTCGTTTCAAAAAATTGCAAACGGTGGGATAGCGCGAGTAGGCCAATTTGTAGCTACATTTGTGTTCGTAGAACGCGCACACATATGAGTCTTGTAGCCCCAAACACATTTTGGACCTTGATTTACACCCCCCCTGCGCACCCGTGCGCGAGAACCTCTATGTTAAACAATCTTATTCCCTAATAAAGTGTAGGAGTATATAAACTAGTCTCATTTTATATTTCCTTTCAATGTGTGATAACCACATTTCCCACTTCCAACCCACTTACTTTGAGCCTTAATATCTCATTCATCCTTCAACCATTTGGGACAAATAAATATATGATTTCAATGTTCTTATGGAGTAGAACACAAACCTACAATCAATTTGATTATTTGACAAACAACCCATTTAGAAAATAACTCATTATTTTCTTCAAACATACCCTATTTTTCCAACAAATAGGGGAACTGATTTGAAAATTTTGTTTATAAGCCATAGATTGAGATTTGAGATTTTAATAAATCAACTCACACACAACTTAGTCTTCAGCGAGAATTTTCGAAATTTATACTAATAAAAGTTGACATCGTTTTAGTATCAAATACTCCCTCCGTCCCAATCTAAATATTTCAACTTTTCTTTTTGAGCGTCCCATTTAAAATGTCTCGACCTAAAAAAGGAAAGTTTTTATTACTATTCCACCCACTCATTTTCTCTCCTACTTTACTTTTACACTCACAACATTCTCTCTCCTAACTATTCCTCCCACTCATTCTCTCTCCTATTTAATTTTTCATACTCACAACATTTAAACTTTTTCTCTTTCCTACATCACTTTCCTTATTTCCCGTGTTGAACCCATTTTGAGTCATTTAGATTGGGACGGAGGAAGTATTTTATAAATATTAAAACAACAAGACGGATCTCGAAAATAGGTGGTGTTCAGCCCAACTAGTCGGTCACAGGGCGCCTAGACTATGATTTTCTGACTAAACATATTTATAGGCGGATTTGAAATTAAACGCGGCAATTCACGACCGTCTAGCGCCTAGGTGGGAGTATTTTCTGACCGAACGCAAGTGGAGTTTAAATGAAACATCCGTTTTAGATAATTGGTGAAACTTTAAATGCAATGGGAGAGAGTATTTTAAATTCAAAGGGGGTGAAATGGGGTTAAGAAAATGTCCTTTATATTATGACCAATGATAATCCTTTATACTCCCTCCGTCCCGCTGATAACTTCACTTTTTGCTATTTTTTGGCGTCCCATTGAAAGCTTCACCTTTCCTTTTTTGGCAAAGGAATCTTTACTATTCCCTCCACTCATTCTCTCTCCTACATTATTTTAATACTCACAACACCATTATAATTTACTATTCCCTCCACTCATTCTCTCTCCTATTTTCAAATTACACTCACAACATTTTTTCTTCCCACCCACTTTCTTAATTTGCGTGCCGAAGCCAAAAGGGTGAAGTAATCAGCGGGACGGAGGGAGTATTATTTATGACCAATGATAATTATAATCCCATGCCAAGGTACATGATTAAGATTAGTTTACAAATGTTATAAATCAAACTAGGGGCCTTTCTTAATTGGATACCATCCTCCTTAAAAGGACCCCACAGAAATATGGACCTGACAAAAATAATTAGAATGACATGTCATCTTTAAATATATAGAGTATTTGAGGGACATTAGAGTAATAAACTTTTAAAATAATACTCTATGAGGGATTCAATTATACAAATTAGACTAAAAATTAAACATATAGAGTATTTGAGGGTCTTTAGGATCACGTTTGTGCGAATCCACGGTATTTCTCGTGTGTCAGATGGGGAGCGATCCGGTTAGGATACTTACAATTACAAGGCCAAAACTCTTTTTCCATCCGCCCCCTGCCGTTAAAAATTTGCTTTAGTTAATATACATGTCATGAACTATTTGTCATTTAAAGTTTATTATCAATATCAAGAATAGGATTATTGTGATGTGGAATTATATAGCAACACTCAAATATTATGACATTGCAATATAAATTAAAAGGATTGAAACCCTCTATTCAAATACTTTCAGTAACCATTGTTTTTCTCAAACAAACATTTCAAAATTGGTGAGATATTGAAGTAAATTAATAATTTTATAATGAACTTTTACAAAGCATCTTATCTTTGAGAAAAGTACACATTATAAATGTTAATAGACATGCCCTAATCTTTTAACCGATACTTTGTTTGTACTTGTCCTAACATTTCTGTTAAATATAAGGTCTAAAATGTTAAAAATAAAACCTTTAAAGTCTTATTTTATAAATAGAAATGATTAAAATTGAAAATATAAAACCCAAATTAAAAACCCAAAATCTGATCTCATTAACCCTACCCATCCCCTTCTCCATCATCTTCCCACATCCACCGCTGCACCCTTCATCCTCTCTTCACCAATCATATACTCATTCTTATGCTACTGAAGAACTCTCAGGTATTAGGTAGAATAAATGTAGACAACCCTCTAGCAGCGTACGCAAACTCATTTTCTGTCAATTGGGGTCGGCGGAAGGGACCTCGGTGGGGGAAGAAGAGATCCCCCAAGCTGCGTTTGATTCTTGGATTAGACACGCCGACTGATTCTCTCACTCCACACACTCAAATCGATCTTTGCGTGTCTACACTAAGACGAATCAACTAATTTAGCTTTCGTTTTATTGATTTGTGTTTTAGATCTTGAGTGTCTTTAGCATTTGATTTTGAAATTTGGGTGATGGGGATTGTGGTATTTGAGGGTGAAATTAGTACAGATTGGAGAAAGTGGGTGTTGGATTTGTTGGGGAGATGCCTGAGTCGAAAGTGGGGAAATGAGTGGAAGAAGAAGGTGTTGCCGGAATGGTTGGTGGAAGGATGCCGGAGATGGGAACAATTTTCATTGAGAAAATTAATCGAATTTAACCCAGTCATTCACGTGTTCTGCATGCTTATGGTGAACGTACATTTTTGCCCTTTAAAAGTCACGTGACATGCACGTGCAATTGATTCCGTCCACTTGAGTTAACGGACATTCGAAATTGAATTGGATTGCCACAAATTGTGAACATACTATACGGAATTGCAAAAAATGGAACTTTAGATCCTACATTGCAACTCCGTGTGACCTTTGTGGCAGTAAAGTGCAATTTCCCCCATTTTATACAACATTAAAAAACATCGTCTTAGTATTAGACATTTTACAACGTTGGCTAACACAACGTTTTTCAAAACGCTGTAAAATGTCTATCACAACATTTAAAAAACGTTGTGAAAGAGCATTTTTGTTGTAGTGAAACCCTTGTGTAATTTTTTTTGGCAATTTAATCCTTCGGTAAAAATAAATTGTATAGAAAAATTTACAGATACTTTTGTTGCAATTTAAATATTCCTCCTGTTAGGCATTAAAAATAAGTTAGAAATATACAATTTGACCTCCAAAATTTTAGCTAAATTCAAGTGTTCCTCTAAGTCAATTTTTAGTAGATTTATTTTTTATTACCAAAATTTTAGCCAAATTCAAGTGTTTCTCTAAGTCAATTCTTAGTAGATTTATTTTTTATTATTTGACTAATAAAAAAAATTATTATAGTAATTAATATGATTAATATCAAATGAAATGTGTCTTACTCTTCTGATCAAATGATAAAATGAGTTACATTTAAGCAGTTAAGCTAGCATAAATTAAAATAACAATATTTGAATATTTTGTACATGAAAAACTAAATAAAAATAAATAGTAAGAATAATGTAATTGGAAATTTTGTAATAATTTTCACATATTTGAGAAGTCATTTTGTAAGAATATTATTTTTACTTATTTGCACTTTCTTACAACCACTTTAGAATGATTATACTCAAGTATAACAAACAAAGTGCTACTCTCTTCAACCGGAGGAACGGTAGTCTCTCTTTTTTACTGGGTAATTTTATTGAACCTTGATGAAGAATTTTGGAAAAATAATTATCCTAATGCAATTCAAAAATTAATTATAAATAATATTTTAAATGGTGCGTCAATAACATGTTTTAAAATTTTTGATGCTACGTAGAAAAATGTTGCACAGGAAACTGATCGGGGTAGCGGCGGCGGCCGGACTGGACGAACACGCTTCCCGAGGTCCGAATAATGCAGGACCTACAAGATAAAACACCGTTAGGGGTGGGGGGTCTTCTCCCCCATAACCCTCCGACGTGAGAATCATCAATCCGATACACAAAATATATTGACATAATGTATGACTTTGTAGAGAGAGAGAGAAGGAGAGAGAGGAGGGAGAAAGCTCCTAGTAAAACATACCTCTCTAAAATGAAATGGAGGGAGTATTTATAGGCCATGCCAAAGATGACATCATCATCCATGTCATTCTCACTCGCCACGTGTCGCGCCTGCAACAGAGGAGAGTCTAACAAAAGACTTAACATATAACATATAACATTTATCATACGACATATATCTTACACATATAACATTTATCATACGACATATTACTTACACATATAACATTTATCATACGACATATTACTTACACATATAACATTTATCATACGACATATTACATACACCGTGACTAGACCAATCATACGATAACCAACTTTGACGAGATCCTCACGACATATAGGCCCCTATAGTCCATATGTGTACTTGGGCCGGGCCAATATTTATAGGGCACAATATTTTGTTATGGTATATCAGAAGCCCCCGACTCCTTAGCTCGATTATTCATGATCGAGCTGAGGAGTAAAATAGCATACATAACAAAATATAGCTTTATCACATCGAGTCAATTTTTTTGGTACGAAACATAAGTCCGCTCCTTGATCTCTCTCCATCACTTTTATTACTAACTTTTCATTTTACTTCAACTTTTGCATTTTATCTTTCCCATTTCATTTCATGACTTTTCAAATTCAACAATTTCTGTAAATTTTGGCTGGTAAAATATGCGGGAACCAATCCTATGAGCCAACATTATACGCCACAGATTCATAAATGCAAGCGACACGAAACTTGGTCGCTGGACTTTCGGATAACTTTATTTTCATGCAATTTGTTTTGACAATTCTGTCAAAAACCCTTCGAACCCTTTAGAACTTGATGCCTTTAAAACACTTTATCATTTGCTCTGGGTCTGTATTAAACAATTATCTTTTCTGTCTTTTAACTTCGCTTTTCGTTCTTTGGCTTGACTGTCATTACTTTACTTTCTTTAACCTGCTTTGAATTTTCATTTTTTACGCTTATTATCATTCTACCTTTAATTTTCACTTTATATGCCTGCTGCACATTGCTTCAATAGTTTGTCTTTTTTGCTTCGATAGCTTATCGAAGATTCACCTTACGATCTTTATCTCTATATACATACTACTCCCTTAAAAAAAGTGAGGCTTTTCTTTAGGCAGCCTCACTCCCAAGCTAAAATTCTCGCCAATTAGTTTACTTAGCTTCGATGGCGACTTACTCATACGCCAAGGTAAAAACCTTATTTGGCTTAAACCTCGCGGCCACACCTCGCTTGGCCACACTTGGCCAAAAACCGCACTAAAACCACACTTGGCCAAACCACACTGATCACAAACGTGCTAACTAAAAATGCGGCAATCACAAACGCTCTACTAAAAACGCGACAATCACAAATGCTTTAATCGAAACGTGTGATGATGTGTGTATCCGAAATTTTTCCCATTTTTTTGTTTGAAAGAAAATCAACGAAAACGGAGTCGCCACGCCATTTTAATTTTGAGGGCCAAAACTTTGAAAAAAGCCCGAGATCAGAGATTTAGGTTCGGAGGTCATGTTACGCGTCGGGAAGGACGTTAGTGTGCACCCGACGCGCCTCGTAAAACGAGTCTTCCAAGCTGAAAATCATTTGTGTGTGTGTGTGTGTGTGTTTTGGCCAAAATAAGTTGAAACTCAGAAAAGTAAAAATTGGGATATCTTTTTAAGACTTTAAACTGATCCCATGATTTTTTGGAAGATTTTTGGATTGAGATTTGGTACTCAAAAGACCTTTTGAAGTTGAGAGCCATTTCTGCCAGAATGAAAAAGGCAGTGGACCTTTGATTTTGAAATGGATTCAAGGGTCTTAAAACTTCATAATCTGGATAAACTCAGAGAATTAAAGTTGTTCTAGACACCTTAAATAAAGTTTGTGCGAAGGAATTTTCCATTTTGGAGAAGATTTGAGGGGTCAAAACCTTCTGGAAACCTCAGATATGAGATCTGGATTCCCAGAAGCTGATGAACTAGCCTCTGAAAGAAAATTTGAAAAGAGGAGTTTTACTCACCCAAAAAATAAGGTAAAAATATGTCTGGAAAGCTCTGGATGTTGGATACAAAAAGTGTTTTGTAGTCAACACCAAATTCCAAGTTCATCTGTGTCCAAAAATTAAGACCATGGACTGAGGTCTGAGAAAATTGCTACTGGACAGCAACTTCTCAAGAAGGAAAATATGATTTTAAGGGGGGTTTTGCATCCATGCTTGTCCCCATTTCCCTAGGTTTTGGTTAGTGATCACTAGACATTTTAGTGGTGAATCAACTATACCAAACCATCCTTGGGGTACATTAGGACTAAGCATTTCATTTGCTTGGGAAGGGAATTTTTATCCTTTGAAAATGAGATTTTATGCTTGAAAATGGTTTTTAGGGTTTTGAAAATGAGTTTTCTTGGTAAGAAAGTAAGAGAACTTGAAAATAATGTTGATCTTTGTAGAAGATCATCCATGGAGATGGTCTTCCATGGTGATCTTCTTAGATCTAGAGCAAGAAGATGAAAGAACTACATTTTGTAGTTTGAAGATGCATGCATGGATGAGATTTAGGGTTAGGAAGAGGAGGGTTTACCAATCTTCCTTGTGTTCTTGAGTGTTTGGCTTGAGTGTATGAGTGTTTAGGGCTTTAATATGAGAGTGAGTGGATGAGTATGAGTTGGGAAAGATTGGAGAGAAAATGGTGACAATTCAAGTGAATTCTCACTGTTTTCTCTCTATATTTCGCCAGAGGTTCGGTGCAAAATGTGTTGTTCCTTCCTCATTTTTGTGACTGGAGGGCTCAATTTATAGCCCTCCTGAAAATGCAAACTCATCCGCGCGGACAAGTCCCCTGCCGTGCAATCGTTCATTAAATGCACTCCAGCTTTGGACAAGGGGAATATTTCTTTTCAAAATTCAAATTGACCACCAGATTATGTTTCCAAAGATTTCTATTTGTGGTTTTCTTCTTTTGTTTTTCTTTTTGAGATTCTTTTTAAGGTTTAACCTTAAATAACAATGCCCATTTTACCCTCACTTTGTTAGAAAAGTTAGGATTGTTAGGAATTGTTAGAAATGTTATAACTTTCGTTAATTTTCTAACGAAAATTCTAACAAGCTCAAATTGGAGCACTTACAAGCAGCCCCTCGGCGACGGCGCTTTCGAAGGAAGCGGGTCGTCGATAAGAGTAAGGCTCCATATTTGGCGGGATGATCGAGTGATCGGGTGGTCGAACCTAGCGATAGGCTACCTACGTATCCCGAATGGGAATCAAGCCGCCGTAGTTCGGGTCTTTCGACCTGAGATGATGGCGTTTAGGTGCCTCGAACCCGATGAGCGAGTTCTACGGGCTTGTCGGAAAGGAACTCCCTGGGATAAGAGATGACCATTTTCGGTCTCGATGGCTATCCGCTCCGCCTGGGATAGGAATGACCATTTTCGGTCTCTGCTGGGGATGATTGCGATTTATCGCTTTCCTAGTGATAGCGTCTTAGGTGCCTCAAACCTTGGAGATGGCGTTTTAGGTGCCTCGAACCTTGATGATGATGTTTTAGGTGCCTCGAACCTTGATGATGATGGCTTTTTAGGCGCCTCGAACCTTGATGATGATGGCTTTTTAGGCGCCTCGGACCTTGATGATGATGGCTTTTTAGGCGCCTCGGACCTTGATTTGAAATGGCCTTTCGGTGGACTTCGTCGCCGCCGAAGGAGAGAGGGTGACCGTTTTGGTCGAGGGGCTGGACCTAATGATAGGCTACCTACGTATCCCTAGTGGGAATCAAGCCCTTTCGTAGTTCGAGAACTACTCGAGATTCCGTTGGCTTTTGGGATTCCGTTAACTTTGCTGGGGATTTCGTTAGCCTTTGCTGGGGAAAATCAGACGTATTCGTCTGGGGAATTGGTCTTACGTTTGACTGCCGGAGGATGATTTTGATGAAAGATACGGGATCTCTTTATCTTTCTCGAGGAAATCGGTCTTACGTTTGACTGCCGGAGGATGATTTTGATGAAAGATACGGGATCTCTTTATCTTTCTCGAGGAAATCGGTCTTACGTTTGACTGCCGGGGGTAATTTTGATGAAAGATACGGGATCCGTTATCTTTCTCGGGTCACTCGGCCTTACGTTTGACTGCCGGGGAAGATTTTGATGAAAGATACGGGATCTCGTTATCTTTCTCGGGGCACTCGGTCTTACGTTTGACTGCCGGGGAATGATTTTGATGAAAGATACGGGATCTCGTTATCTTTTTCGAGGAAATCGGTCTTACGTTTTACTGCCGGGGGTAATTTTGATGAAAGATACGGGATCTCGTTATCTTTCTCGGGGAGATCGGTCTTACGTTTAACTGCCGGGAAGGATTTTGATGAAAGATACGGGATCCGTTATCTTTCTCGGGGCACTCGGTCTTACGTTTGACTGCCGGGGAATGATTTTCTTGACAAGGGGTTGACTTTGGTTAACTTTGGTTAACTTTGTCAAGTTGGGGACTGAATTGGAGAGTCCTGGAATTTTAAGGGGCAAAAGGGTCATTTTGACCCTTACAATCCTATCCGCGCGGATAGGGTTTGAAAACCAGGGGTATTAATTAGGGCCAACGCCCTTTTCTTCTTCCCCATTCAGTTTTGCAGTTTGTCGAGAGCAGAGAGAGAGAAAGTGAGAAATCCGCCGTTTTTGGCCTAAAAAGCTTCGAAATCTTTCGATTTTCTTCGATTTTCGAGCAATGGAACACGGGGAAGGCGCTTTTCAAGGTCAAGGACGTGGCCCGGTAGCGGAGAGGCGATTGGAGCTCGTCCGGATGAGGAGGCATTACAATCTTTCGCAATCGGTTGCGGAGGAGCATTACCCCGATGCTTGGCAACATTGGGCTTCGGATTCGAATCTCCGAACGGTATACTTTGAAACCCTTTGATCCCTTTGTTGATTTCTTGTTTGAAATTTGAATTTTGGGTGATTTTTGAATTTTTTTTTTTGAAATTGAATATTGATGTTCATTGTCTTTGAATCTTGATGATTATGTGAGTAACCCAAAATGTGCATTTTTGCTTGGGAAAAAGAATTGGCATTTTCGCCATTTTTTTTTTAAATTCGAAAATTGCATATGAAAATTCGAAAATTGTGATTTTTTTTTTTTGAAATTGAATATTGATATTGATGAATGATTTTTTTTTTTCGAAATTGAATATTGATATTGATGAATGATGCAATGCATGCATTTTGTTTGGAAAGAATGGGCATTTTGCCAATATGGGATGTATGTATGTTTAGGATATATTTTTTTTTGAAAAGTGGGACGGATTTTTCCTCCCGTTGCATGTAAGATGGATGATATGCATGTATGCAAAATTTTTTTTTTTTAGATGATGGATGATATGCATATTATTTTATGAAAATGGGACGGAGTTTTTACTTCCGTAGGAATGCATCTTTTTTTTTTTTTTTGATGAATGCATTGGGACTTGCTGAAAACTGTTTTCTTTTATGCGAGAAAAATGGGGCTATGCTCATTGTATGCTGTTATGCTGTCGAAAATTTTTAATGCATGTGTATGCCCTCTTTTTTTTTGTGTAAATGCAAATGCACTCTTTTTTTTTTTTTTGACATTTTCTCTCTCTTTTTTTTTTACAGGGCGGAAACCGTTTTGTGACGGAGCAGCTGAACAAAATGAAGACTCGAGGATCGGTGGAGTCCGTGATTGACTTGTGGGACCGGCTTCCGAATGCGGGCCGAGGAGCTTTGCCGAGTCCGAGACAGATCGTTGTCGAGACGGGGCTTTGGGAGTTTGTCGAGTGCTTGAGGGGACTGGTCAAGTTCCCTAAGAGCAAGGGCTTGATGTTTGCTCGCGCAAAGATTGGTGGGACGCGACCCACACCTTCCACTTCTTCCGGGGCGAGGCTACTGCTACGCCTCCGACTATGCCGCGATCACGGGTTTGTCCTTTAATGGACGCAAAGATTGAGTGGCGGGATGGCTACGATGCCGATCTCACCGTTGTGCTCTTCTCGGGATTTTCCCTATTCCCAAAAAGGGGATGGGGATGGAGTATGCCGTGGTCTACGGCAAGATTGTGGAGACCATAGCGAGCTACGAGGCCGGGAGGAGAGGATAGGCGCCGATCGATTGCCGTGGCCTTCTTGTGGTTTGCTTTTTCGAGCACGCTCTTTGGACATGCCGAGGGACGGCAGCCTTTGCCTTGCTGAGGTCCTTGGAGGACATGGAGACGGCCGGAGATGTCTCGTGGGGAGAGGCCGGGCCGCGAGCTTTATTTTGCTCTTGATAGGTACAAATTTAAGGTCATGAGCTCTTTGTACCGTTTGAGTTTGCCCCGGAGGTATAAGCTCTCTTTTGCTTTCCTCCTTTTTTTTTTGAGCACGCACTTTTCTTTTGCACCGAATTGATTGGATTTTTACCTTTCGCAGGTATGGGCGTTGGAGTTTTTCCATCGTCACGATGTGGCGGCAGCCGGCGGAGTACGCCGGGCGTATCCGGCCATGCAGCCTTGGTCCAAGCATGCCCGGGAGAAGATAAGCTCCAGGGGGCGTACGACTCTCAGTACGCGGATTGCCTTCCTTTGACGGAGGCCGAGACAGATGAGGGGATGATATTCTTCCCCCGGGATCGCTTGAGGTGGCGCAGCTCGAAGGGCGCCGAGATCCGGACTGTGCAAATGGAGGATTTTGAGGGGTCCGACTCGCGATGCATATTATCCGGGAGAGAGGGTGACGTGCCGCATGGCGTGAATTCGCCGAGGACACCGGTGGAGCCTCCCGCCGATATGATGCACTCCGAGCGATCGGTCCGTGACTGATGATTACCGAGCCGGCCAAAGCACTTCTCGGATTTCGTGGCGATTGAGCCATATGCGACATTCGTCTTGAGGAGGCCGAGGATGCCTCAGTGTTTGGATAGGAGGGGCTTGGGATCCCGCGGTACCCTCGGACGGATTTTTCCTATATCCAGTGATGGGGTCCGATTGAGGGTGCAGATCCCTCACTCGAGCGACTTCCACGAGCTTTCCGGCCTCGTCCGGTATGAAGGTATGGCTTCACCTTTTCCCCTTCTTTTCTTTCTTTTGTTTCATCATCTTTAGCATCACCTCTTTTTTTTGACGCTTTTGCTTTTGTGCGCTTTCGTGAGGTGGTCGTCGAGAAGCCGACGAAGCAAGTGATCGGGGGCCAAGAGATTCATCAGAGGATGGTCGCTTGCGGGGCTCCTCGTGCTAGAGCGAGGCGACCACGCGGCCGGCGCCCGTCGACGGGAGGCTTCCCTATTCGCTCGTAGACTTCTTCAGAGACTCCTCTCGTCTCCTCTCCTTGATCCCCGCGCTGCACGCCTTCGGATCACGTCATTCTCGGATCCACACGGGCAGTGGACACGTTTGGCAACATGGCGGGTCGTCTTCGTACGTCCAGAGTCCGACGCCTTCACCTTCGGATACGATTTTTTCGCAGATCTCGCTTGCCCTATCGTAGCGTGCCGGGCTGGTCCCGATGAGCCTCTTTCTCGGAGACGAGGACGATTCTCGAGCCCGAGATTTTCAGTGGCTCCCGAGGAGGCGGGCCCGAGTCGCAAGAGGGGTCGGGGGCGTACATCGGGCACCGGAGACTCCGATTGATTTTTTTTTTTTTTTTTTTTGAGATTTGAGATTGAGATTTAGATTTGTACGGCTTATGTACATTTTTTTTTTCTTTTTTTTTTTGGATGTAATAATTTAGGATTTTATTTATGAATGCAATGCAGTATGAATGCAGTGTTGCATGAGCCTTGATTTTTTTTTTGCAAGGGTGTTTGGTATATGGACTGGTTTGGGGAGGGTTTTTGCACATGTTTCGAGCAACCGGGACGGAATATTCCTCTTTTGGTGTAGCAGCTTGGACTGTTGCAGATTTTTCTGATGGAAAGCAATCCTATCCGCGCGGATGGGGACTGCATTTGACACTGTCCTTTAATTTTGGTTCGCACTGGTCTTGCTTTTTTTCAAATTCAAATATCCTCTTCAACCTCCAGTCCCAACAGCCATTTTCGGGGAGAAAGAGAGAGAAAACCATGGAAAACCTTAGAAAAGCTCCATCAAAATTGCCCCAAGAAATTCAAATGTCATTCTTTAACAAGTTCAAGGATTGGTCCCGGGAGATTATGCATGAGAGGAGGTCCTTCTTTGAAGAAAGGTACAAGGTGAGGTGCTTATGGTCTCTCAAGGAATTGATTCCGGATTATGAGCTTTTGAGAGCTTCTTCATCATTTTGGGATACTAGAAGGCATGTCTTTTGCCTTTCCTTCAACGAGATTGTTCCGACTGTCGAAGAATTTCGGGCCTTGCTTGGAGGTCCGGAGGTGGAAGAGATAGCGGTTCCTTTGCCCGGAGGGGCTTCTTTTGTTGACAGATTGTGCGTCCTCCTTCATCTTTCCCCGGAGGAAGCGCAAGGTATGATCCGTGGTCCCGATCATTTCGATATTTCCGATCTTCCCGACAGATTTAGGGGCCTAGGTTTGGTGGATGATGCCTATTGGGATGCCTTTGCACTTTGTATGTTTGGCACCCTGTTCATGGTCTATTCCTTTGGGATTTTCCATCGGTCTTTGCTAGATGTTGTCGTTCACCGTCGCCCGGCGTAGATGTCGTTCCTTTGATTCTCGGGGAGACTTTTCATGCTCTCGATGTTAGCTACCGGAAGGCGGTATATGCACGGGGCAGCCCGCTTTCTCTTGACCCCGCGGCCGATGGAGCGTTTGGGGGTTCTTCGGGAAACCTCGATATGATCGCCTTGGACTTTTGCCAGAGAGGTGTCGATGTAGATTTTGATGATCGTGGCTCGTGGGAGCGTTGGATGGCGGGTCGCCGCACCGAAGATATCGATGGTCGGTGCCTCATTGGCGGGTGGAGACTCGCAGAGTGCTTCAGATGGGTCTCCCGTGGTCATGCTTCCGGCTCTCTGCCCTAGCTTCTATATTCCGGCTTTAGTTCGAGACGCTTGGCCTGGAGCAGTTCCTTTGGAGGGCTTTGATGATGTAGCCACCAGGTGGTGGCTCCCGCTTCTATGGATGATCCCTCGCTGTTTCCATTTCTTTCCCGAGCATGGAGGTATGATGCTTTTCCTCCTCGGGTTATTCTCAGCGTCCGAGACCGGTGTTCTTGACCACTGTACCCGGATTGGTATGAGAGGCATCCGGGAGAGACTCAGTGGCTATTTTGAGACGGCGTGAGGCCATTGTGGGTGCGGAGGACCCGATCTGCTTCGAGAGGAGGAGGGCCGAGGCGAGGCCAACCCTCATGATAGGAGCGGAGACGCCGTGACCGACTATGAGGCTTACGTCAAGAGACAGGAGAGGAGGGCTCCTATGCTACCGCCTAGGCTACAGGAGATGAGAGATGACGCTAGGGCTACTAAGGCCCCGACAGAGGCCGGGTTTGATAGATCCCGTTCCTATACCAGAGCTTGGTAGAAGGAATACCGACATTTTTCCTGCTCGTAAAAGAAGACTCGAAGGGGGAAGAAGAGGGGAGAGGCCAAGACAAGTGGCTTGGAGTGACTCGGAGGTTTCCGAGTATCCCTTTCTTGTCATGGCGTACACATTAATTTGATTATGTATCTTAGTTTTCTTTTAGCGGGTTGCCGCTTGTAGGAATGAATCGGGCTTAGACTCATCAAAGAGCTTTTAATTTGTAATGAATATTTGAATTGCTTTAGAGTTTTTCGAGACGCTTTCATGGTCTCGATCAATTGTATTGATGCCAAAGTATGACTTTTATTTGTGCTTTAGACCGAACCGTTTCCGCCGCCACGTTCCCTCATTTTGAGGAGCTCAGTCTTCGTAGTTCAACCCGATTTTTTTTTTGCTTTTTTTTTGTTTTTTTTTGTTTTTTTTTTGTTTTTTTTTTTTTTTTTTTGTTTTTTTTTTTTTTTTTGTTTTTTTTTTTTTTTTTGTGTTTTTTTTTTGTTTTTTTTTTTTTTTTTTTTTGGTGCAACCTCGTTTTTTACCTAGGCCGCCCTTTTCGGGTTTTCAACCTAGTTGGGTATTACTCTTTTAGCACTCTTTTGTTACGCGTAGTATCTCGCGCAGCCTTGTCACCATTCACCGGGTGTACAAAGGGATTCCCGTCGAAGTCCGCAAGTTGCATGAGCTCCTCCTGAGAAGATCTTCCTGGACGACGTATGGCCCGACCTGCACAGTGCTCCCATTTGCCGAGGGGGTTGATACGGATCGGGGGCTTTTCTTTTAAAATGAGATCCCCTTCTCGGATTTCCCGATGCTTTACTTTCTTGTCAAAGGCTCGCCATTCTTCCTTGGTAGGCTCGGATGTGTTCCATGGCCTTCAATCGGCGCTCATCTAGCGTGGCCAATTCGTCATGGAGACTCGAGCCATTCGACCTCGTTGATCCGGCTTTCCAAGAGTATACTGAGCGAGGGGATCTCTAGCTCGATTGGGAGTACGGCTTCCATTCCGTATGTGAGGGCAAACGGTGTTTCCCGCTTGCCGTTCCGACCGATGTTCTCAGCCCCAGAGTGCTGTGTAACTTCTGCCAATCTCTCGCCTCGACAGCCCATTTTCGGATGATATTTTCCGTGAGTCTTGTTTGCCGCCTCGACGGCTCCGTTGGTTTGGGGCCCGTAAGGAGATGACTTGTGACGGGTTATTCGAATTCTCGCCAAGAAACTCGTCGCATTCGCTCAAGTGGGATCCATTATCTCGAGATGATTTCTACTGGGCAACCCGTATCTGCATATGATGTTCTCTTTGATGAAGAGGGCAACTTTCTTTGAATTGAGGATTTTGTAGGACTTTGCAGAGCATCCTTTCCGATTCCTTCGAAGAAATCACCGATCTGCGTCTCTTTAGGCTCTTCCGCAGTTCCCAAATTCACACTCGTCAAAATCTCTTCGGCAGCTTGGGCTCGATTTTCCTCTTCCTGACAACCTCGCTAAAGATTTTTTTTTTTGTTGTTTGATTTTTTTTGTTTAATGTGTCTGCTTCTTTATCTAATGAGTTATTATTAAGATTTTTTTTTTAATTAATTCATCATTAGTTAAAGTGGCAATCGAGGGATACTCAGAAAGGTTCGTCATTTCATTGAAAACGAAAAGGAATACAACGTTCGCTTGCTGCACTCGCAGCCTTCAGCGTAAGGCCATCTGACGACTCTAGAGACTCCGATCTTAACAAAGAGAGACTGGGAGGACTTGTCCTAGATTGACACAAAGGGACGGGGACTAATCCAAGCTTGGTGATCATTTCCTCCTTGGTCGCGGACGGGCCCGAGAGGTTTTCCCAATTTTTAGCGCTTTGCTGTGGGTGGCCTCATGACTCGGGAACTCGTGCCGTTTTTGTTTTCCTTTCTCAATTGCCGCTATCATCTCTTGGACCGAGCCGAGATCAATCGTGTCCGGCACCCGGACTTCTTCTTCGAACAATTGCCGCATAACTGCACCATCCCAATCATCTCGAGGGAAATTCTCGTGGCCTTAGCTTTTGGCACCGTCAATTCGAATTCGTGTTTCGGATCTTCCCGGCGTAGGAATAGTGGTTGTGAGCTTCGAACCTGTTCCACTGTGTCGCACGCCTCGATGGTATACTCACTCTTCATGGTAGTGGTAGCCCTGTGTATCTTGGGTAGGTCCAGAACATTCTACTGACGGGGTTAGCCTTGGTTCCTCTAAACTTGTTGAGGCTATCCTCAGTAGCTTTAGCCACCCCGCCGTAGGAGTGGGTTCGTGATGTTTCCCGGTTGTGTGGGACCCTTTACAAAGTAGTCACCAAATTAGGACTCGAAAGAGAGAGATTTAGGGTTGTCGACCGGGACCTTTCCCGTGGCAGCTTCAAATCTTTTTCCTTTGCAGGTCCACCGAGGAGGCCTCATATCCTGTGCCGTGACGAGTATTCCGTCCTTTCGCCTCGATGAGTTTGTGAGTTCCTTGTTGGTGCTTCCCTGCACCGAGGCCGTAGATAGCTCATCTTTCTCATCATTTTCAAGACCGGAGGGATCTTATCCCGGGTGATTGTCAAATCTATGTTGCACACTTGGGCCTTGGGAGGCTCGACTGTGAAGCCTGTTAGCATGAGACTTTCCTCATCATATTTGATTTCCGTAATAGGTATTCCGCCCGTATCCGTGCCCTCCAAAGTGACTAAATCCCCATAAATGGTTGTCGATCCCCATTCGAGACGAATTTCACACACCGGTGGAGGCTTGAGGCGACCCCTTTGACTTGATGGAGCCAAGGTCTTCCCAACAGGCATTGAAAGTAATCGGGATGTCGATAACCCGGAATTCCACAGTATCAATTTATGTCCGAACCAGAGGTCTAAAGTGGCGACTCCAAGGACTCGCTCGAGATGTTGAGTCGTAAGCTTTGACCGTGAGGGAGGAAGGCTTCAAGTCTCGTAGTCTTGATATCAAGCAAGCTCATGATCTTTGCCGAAGAATGTTCATTCCGACCCATTATCAACCAGACCCGAGGAGGCGTCGTTCATCCAACTGGATCGTGATGAAGAGAGGCTCGTTATGATCAGCCCCAAATTGAGGGAGGTCGAGATCTGTGAAAGTGATTATATTCCCGTAATGGATGTTTCCAATTAGTTGTACCACATCATCGGGAGTAGCATCAATAGGCACGAGAGTGCGAGCTGTGCTTTCTTCCAAACTTTCACCATGGGGATAGGACGAAGTGAGTAGAGACCAGAGGGAAATGTTGGCCCGTGTTTGCTTCCAACCGGGTGAGCACGGGATCCTCTTTCTCGGGTCCGGGAGTTTCACTGCCTTAGCATAGGGGCGGCGATCTTCTTTCGGTGCTTGATCTCGTGGCCTTCTTATCTCGCCTTGGGATTTCCTTGGAAAATTTGCCGGATCGGGTCAACAGATTAACTTCCTCATCGCCGTCTCTTGACCGGATTTCTTGAGTGCCGCTAGGGTCAATGGGGGAGCCCTTTTGGCTATCGGCCACCGGTTCGACGGAGTCTAGCAACGCGAGGGGCCGAGCCAGACCGGCTCCTTCCCGGGCGGCCCTTATAACCGCTTCCCTGTGTCACCGCTTTTGAGTCTGGGGCTGTTGTTGCCCTCGATGGCCCACAGAGCTAGGGCGTCTTCCGATTCACTCTCATGGCCGGCCTTGCTCATAGTTATCATGCAACAAGAGTCGCTATTGTCGGGACTCGGCGGCTTTTCGATTTCATCCCTCGGTATAGTGCAACCATTCTCGGTTCCTTTTCGTAATACTCTGAGTTGGAGATGATTATAGCATTCTCGTGTGGGAGGCGCATCCGGTATCATGCCGCTCTAGGACTTCTCTCGAAAGCCGACATACATTCGGGAAGGTGACTTCTTCTTGGGTAACCCCGACAAGGAGTGTTACTTTGTTCCGGGGTGGATTTGATCTAACCATGGTTATTTTCTCATTTGGGCGGATGGGAGTTAATTTTCCTCTTTCGATCGATCTTCGACTATCGCCCGGATCGAACGCCGAAAACCCTTTCCCCAAAGCATGGTAGGCAAAGGTTGAATTCTAAGACATCCACGTGCTCGTATCCAGAAACTTCATGGCCTTCATGTCCTCGGTTTCATATTCGTCTCCCAAAGTGTCTTCGTCGTCGCTTGCCGACAACCAACCATCGCGCCTTGCTCCCACGGGCTCATTTCTCGGCATGATTGTTCCGCATTGTTTCCGGATCGGGGCCTCAGCTTGACTCTTCGCTCGCCATCATCATCATCATCGCCGTCATCGGAATCATCTTCCCATACTACCGGGATTTCGGCGGAGAGGGAACGCCTGAGTCAAACCCGTTAGGGAATATGGGTGCGTGCAACCGCAGAATTGTCATATGTTCCCATTCCTAAGTGGCAATTGTGACTCGCCTTCTCCTCCCGTAAATTGCGGGGGAAGAGTGAGAGGGGGTGGCACGTATTTGACATCGTGTAGGATATAGAAGGAATCCTCCTCTTCCGATTCTTCGCCGTTCTGGATCATATTCGGCTCTCCCAGAGCCAATTTGCAGAAGTGTACTAGCTCCGCATGCTCTTCGGCCTCTTTGCCGATAAGCCCCAAGACAGCGCCGCCGGAAGCTTTCTTGTTCAATTCTTCTTGATTGTTCCAACCATCTTGTGTAAATGGTTCTTTCATGTTCTGAGCGGAATGTACTCCCGGCTTCTTCGGTATCGGTTTTCTCTTTATCCGAGAAATAGCGGGCCTCGTATTCTTGCAAGGAGTCTCCGACATGAGACCAAGATGGGTTGATTCGCTCGATATCCTCAAGGCCGAGGGGAATCCGACCAGATCCTCGACGAGGTTGGCCACGGGTATGTGGGGACTTTCATCAAGCATCTTCCCGGGTATGCGAAGATTCTCCGCATTTAATCATATTCACCGATTATGGTTCCTCGCGCAGGATTTTTGATCGTGTTAGGCCCTTCTGTGGCCTTCCAACTTTCCTTGCTCTATTAGCCCCCGAATTGCCTTTTTCGAGTGAAGCAAACTTGTCGCCGATGTCCGTGAGCTTGATGAAAAGCACAATACTTTGTAGTATCCACGGGAGCATTCGGATTTCGGGTTGGAAATTTTCCAAAGGCCGCAAAGAAGCCTTCTTTCACCAAATTCCCCTAAAGATGTCATTCGTGGGCATCCCAAAGTTTTCGAGATTTATGACCCGCGGTTTGGGCTCTACTGGTTTCCCGGGAGCAAAAGGAGTCGTGTTATTACATTCCCGTCCCGCATAGTTAATCATTTCTTTGCCTTTAGCAGGAGCAGGGCGTGTTGCAGGAGGAGCCCGATATCTCGTAGTGTGCAAAGCACTGGTTTGGCCGACAGGCCTTTTCAAACTTAGTCGCAGAGTTAACCATGGCCCGTAAGTCTCGAGTATGGGAAGTGACCGAGGGAGGCTCTCGCATGTGGTTTCAAGCATGACCGGAAGATGTCCAGCTTGTTCCTCTTCAAGGAGGGATGGCCATTTCACCGAGTTTCGCATTCCACCGCTTGTAGAAGTCCCCAACATTCTCATCGGGACGCCGCACTCAGTTGTTTGTAGGTCAACCCTATTTGTTTCCCATTCCAAGTTGGCCTTATATTTTTCTCGTGAAGGCATTGGTAATCTGGTCCCATGTAGCCCCGGCTTCGTGTTTCAAACGGAAGAACCACTTTAAGGCACTCGGACTTCAAGGATAGATCGAAATAGTCGCCCAACCGCCGATTGGTACATCCTTTGGCCTTCATTGCCAGTGGTATATGTGTCCAAATGGGTTTTCGGGCATGCGGTCCCATCAAAGAGATCCAGATTAGGCATCACGAATTTGTGGGGCAGAGGAACAATGGAGTCCGGCCCGTAGGCCTAAGGCGGGACTTGCGCTCGGTTCAGCCGATCCGCGCTTTCATTTCCTTGTGTTGTTCCATGAACCAGCCGGATGAGGGTCTTGTGGCGGAACCATGGCATTCAAGCTAGTGGCCGAGCTAGAGAGAGGAGCTACCACCGGAGGCAGATCGGGTGGAGGGAACGGCCGATCCGGGGACGTAGTGAAAACCCGTCCTGGGGCCGAGTTACCCCGGGAGCATGAGTAGGAGCCTCGAGCAAAAGGGTAGAACCTTGCGGCTTGCCGTTGATTTTCAACTCGGCAAAGTAGGTAGGGGCAGCCCCGATGTAGCCTGATAACTTGGATTTCCAGAGTGGGGCCCGTAAGTAGGCTTCGAGTGCGGGGTCATTGTCCCCCGGATTGTTGAATTGCATGGCCGGCTGAAGGTGTGTAACCCGGGGGTACTGCGGTCCCGGTGATTCGGATGACACCGGATGGAGGCTTGGTAACCCATAGAAGTCTCGAGTGAGGAATGGATTTGTGTGAGGAGCAAACAACTAGTACTGCTCGGTGAGGGCTCGATCGTGGCCCGTAACCAAGTTGTGGCGGCATTCGAACCGTGGCCGTTGCCGTGAAGGTCCGGATTGATCGGTTCCGAACCGAGGCGGGATCCCGATTAGCCGTGGCATTCCGAGATAGCCCCAACCATGAGAAGACATTCCGTACCGATTTTGCCCCCACCGATTTGTGCCGTCTGGGCCGCATGGATCCGGTGGTCTCGTGGTTGGGGAGCCGGGCCGACCCGAAAATCGAGGAGCATGGGTTCGGTAGTGGCACCATAGAGGTGGGTGGCGGCATCCCGGTGTAGTCGGGCGACCGAGAGTGGGGTTGGCATCCTCGTCTTCTTCCACGGTGAAGGTGCCATCTCGGATTGAGGCCGGCGGCCGACCGTGACTCTTAATAGCCTCCATAAGGCCGTTTAGCCGTGCTTCCCCGTCGTAACCTCATCTCGTTTCGCTAACCGATTCCACCGTTGCTCGTCTGAGGGGTCCCTGAGGCGGAGTGACGTTATCCCCATCATTACCTGCCTGATGCACATTCTCAAACCCGAGTCGGAACAAACGCGAGGCCGACGATGCGCTGACTCTTCCCAACCGATTAAACGGTGACCCGGTGCCCGAAACCAAGCTTTGTGCGGAGTCATGGGGAAAGGACATGAAGGTTCGAGATGTCTCGGGAATGGAAGGAGGGTAGGTGTTTGGGCTTTTGGCTCATGCAACATGCGCTTATTTGTTCACGTTTACTTAAAACATGTTTTATTAACCTAATCGGTTGGAAAAGATTGCTCTTCTTTTTCGCAAACTACTCGATTCCCGGATCGGTGGGCCCCGTCACTACGTCTATAAGCCCCTCGTATTCCACCCGTATTTCGACCTCCCAGGTGGATGACCCCGGCGAGGGTCCTATAGGGCAAGCGGTCCCACCGACCGAAAGAAAAACGATCCTAAAAGTCTGGCGGGTAATCGAGTCTTAACGAGCATTCGATGTAAATTACGGACAAAGCCGACGTCAAAAGTCAAGATCATGTCCGAGGGCTCGACGAAAAGTCGGCATGATTTGGACCGATGAGCGTCCACGATTGATCTTGACTTGTCGTCGCTTAAGCCGTAATTAGGCATGGAATATTCATTAATCCTTGATGACTCGGTGTCAATGCCTTTGGAGTCGTGTATAATTTGTGCCGCCGTAAGCCGAAGTCAAGGCGCCGGTCAATATCTTGGTCAAAGTCTCGCGGCGGAAAACCGGCGTAACTTCGACCGATAAGGGTCCCCGAAAGATATTGAGTCGGTATGCCGACAAAGGCTTGAAAGGAAAGGTCTATACACGGACAGGCATGACACGTACTGCACTAAAAACCAACCGGGTCTCTGACAAAGTGTGTCACTGACAAGTGCATGGTCGACACGAGGCTCCATGGGATATTTGGGTAGTCCTGTGCTCATCCGAGAGGCGTAATAAGACCAAACGGGCCGCGACAAGGATTTCCCGGGTTAAGGACGTAGTGTGCGGTGTACGGTCACGTGCGCGTAGTGTGCAAGCAGTCTATATTCTTTTTCTGAGTAAAATAGAAATTTTTTTATGAGTCTTAAAAATATGATGCATGATTTTTTTTTTTGGAAATTTTCTTTTTCCTTTTTTTTTTGAAAATCCTTTTTTTTTTGAAAATTTTTTTTTTTTGAAATTTTTGATGAGCACATAAGCACGAAACTTCCGACAGTTAGGGACATTATTCTGACAGTCAAAATTTTGACTTTCTCCGAGGCGGCCAAAACAACATGAAAACTGTGCAAAAATCAACACACACACAAAAATAATTTTCGAAGCCGGGACGGAAGCTTGACCCTCAAAAGTTTTTCTTTTTTTTTTGAAAAGATAAAACTTGTTTTTCCCCAGCGGAGTCGCCACTGTGATGATGTGTGTATCCGAAAATTTTCCCATTTTTTTGTTTGAAAGAAAATCAACGAAAACGGAGTCGCCACGCCATTTTAATTTTGAGGGCCAAAACTTTGAAAAAAGCCCGAGATCAGAGATTTAGGTTCGGAGGTCATGTTACGCGTCGGGAAGGACGTTAGTGTGCACCCGACGCGCCTCGTAAAACGAGTCTTCCAAGCTGAAAATCATTTGTGGGTGTGTGTGTGTGTGTTTTGGCCAAAATAAGTTGAAACTCAGAAAAGTAAAAATTGGGATATCTTTTTAAGACTTTAAACTGATCCCATGATTTTTTGGAAGATTTTTGGATTGAGATTTGGTACTCAAAAGACCTTTTGAAGTTGAGAGCCATTTCTGCCAGAATGAAAAAGGCAGTGGACCTTTGATTTTGAAATGGATTCAAGGGTCTTAAAACTTCATAATCTGGATAAACTCAGAGAATTAAAGTTGTTCTAGACACCTTAAATAAAGTTTGTGCGAAGGAATTTTCCATTTTGGAGAAGATTTGAGGGGTCAAAACCTTCTGGAAACCTCAGATATGAGATCTGGATTCCCAGAAGCTGATGAACTAGCCTCTGAAAGAAAATTTGAAAAGAGGAGTTTTACTCACCCAAAAAATAAGGTAAAAATATGTCTGGAAAGCTCTGGATGTTGGATACAAAAAGTGTTTTGTAGTCAACACCAAATTCCAAGTTCATCTGTGTCCAAAAATTAAGACCATGGACTGAGGTCTGAGAAAATTGCTACTGGACAGCAACTTCTCAAGAAGGAAAATATGATTTTAAGGGGGGGTTTGCATCCATGCTTTTCCCCATTTCCCTAGGTTTTGGTTAGTGATCACTAGACATTTTAGTGGTGAATCAACTATACCAAACCATCCTTGGGGTACATTAGGACTAAGCATTTCATTTGCTTGGGAAGGGAATTTTTATCCTTTGAAAATGAGATTTTATGCTTGAAAATGGTTTTTAGGGTTTTGAAAATGAGTTTTCTTGGTAAGAAAGTAAGAGAACTTGAAAATAATGTTGATCTTTGTAGAAGATCATCCATGGAGATGGTCTTCCATGGTGATCTTCTTAGATCTAGAGCAAGAAGATGAAAGAACTACATTTTGTAGTTTGAAGATGCATGCATGGATGAGATTTAGGGTTAGGAAGAGGAGGGTTTACCAATCTTCCTTGTGTTCTTGAGTGTTTGGCTTGAGTGTATGAGTGTTTAGGGCTTTAATATGAGAGTGAGTGGATGAGTATGAGTTGGGAAAGATTGGAGAGAAAATGGTGACAATTCAAGTGAATTCTCACTGTTTTCTCTCTATATTTCGCCAGAGGTTCGGTGCAAAATGTGTTGTTCCTTCCTCATTTTTGTGACTGGAGGGCTCAATTTATAGCCCTCCTGAAAATGCAAACTCATCCGCGCGGACAAGTCCCCTCAGCGTGCACTGTTCATTAAATGCAGCTCCAGCTTTGGACAAGGGGAATATTTCTTTTCAAAATTCAAATTGACCAGCCAGATTATGTTTCCAGCATTTCTATTTGTGGTTTTCTTCTTTTGTTTTTCTTTTTTGAGATTCTTTTTAAGGTTTAACCTTAAATAACAATGCCCATTTTACCCTCACTTTGTTAGAAAAGTTAGGATTGTTAGGAATTGTTAGAAATGTTATAACTTTCGTTAATTTTCTAACGAAAATTCTAACAAGCTCAAATTGGAGCACTTACAAAACGCGACAATCACAACCAAACGCGACAATCACAAGCGCTCTAACTAAAACGTGACAATCACAAGCGCGCTAACTAAAACGCAACAATCTCAACCGAACGCGACAATTGCTAAAAAGCGCGACAAGCGTAAACGCGTTAATCGAAACCACGCTAAGCAAAACCGCGCTAAGCAAAACCGCACTACTCAAAACCGTGCTACTCAAAACTGCGCTACTCAAAACCGCGCTACTCAAAACCGCGCTAAGCAAAATTGCGCTACTCAAAACCTCGCTAAGCAAAACCGCGCTAACTAAGAATGCTAATCAAATCTGCGTCAACAACGCGCTACTCAACGCTAATCAAACCTGCGCCAACAATGCGCTACTCAATTGTACCTGGCCTCTCCCAGGAGTTTCTAGGCGCCTGGGTCCCTCCCCAGGTCGCCGCGCCTGGGTCCCTCCCCAGATCGCAAAGGCTTGGTGCCTGGGTCCCTCCCCAGGTCACAGGAGCTTCGCCACTCAGGCTAGGCTAGGAGCTTCGCCACTCAGGCTAGGCTAAGTCACAGGAGATTCGCCACTCAGGCTAGGCTAAGTCACAGGAGCTTCGCCACTCAGGCTAAGCTAAGTCACAGGAGCTTCGCCACTCAGGCTAGGTCCCCAAAGGTTTGGTGCCTGGGTCCCTCCCCAGGTCACCTCCCCAGGCGCTTCGCCACTCAGGCTAGGTCGCCCATCCAGATTCCTGGGTCCCTCCCCATGTCACCGCTAGGCTTCGCCACTCAGGCTAGGCCCCCAAAGGTTTGGTGCATGGGTCCCTCCCCAGGTCACCTCCCCAGGCGCTTTGCCACTCAGGCTAGGTCGCCCATCCAGATGCCTGGGTCCCTCCCCAGGCCACCGCTAGGCTTCGCCACTCAGGCTAGGCCCCTGGAACTTCGCCACCGAGGCTAGGCCCCCAAAGGTTTGGTGCCTGGGTCCCTCCCCAGGTCACCTCCCCAGGCGCTTCGCCACTCAGGCTAGGTCGCCCATCCAGATGCCTGGGTCCCTCCCCAGGTCACTGCTAGGCTTCGCCACTCAGGCTAGGCCCCCAAAGGTTTGGTGCCTGGGTCCCTCCCCAGGTCACCTCCCCAGGCGCTTCGCCACTCAGGCTAGGTCGCCCATCCAGATGCCTGGGTCCCTCCCCAGGTCACCGCTAGGCTTCGCCACTCAGGCTAGGCCCCTGGAGCTTCGCCACCGAGGCTAGGCCCCAAAGGTTTGGTGCCTGGGTCCCTCCCCAGGTCACCTCCCCAGGCGCTTCGCCACTCAGGCTAGGTCGCCTCTCTAGATGCCTGTGTCTCTCCCCAGGTCACCGCTAGGCTTCGCCACTCAGGCTAGGCCCCTGGAGCTTCGCCACCGAGGCTAGGCCCCCAAAGGTTTGGCGCCTGGGTCCCTCCCCAGGTCACCTCCCTGGGTAACAGGCTTTAACGGCAACTTTCTTTATCAACTTTGTCGCAGCTTTATCAACTTTGGGGCATCTTCATCAACATTGGCACATAAGCAGTTCGGGATGCGAGCCCTACAGTGCGGGATGTAAGCCCATCATCCAGTTCGGAATGCGAGCCCATCATGCAGTTCGGGATGCGAGCCCATCATGCAGTTCGGGATGCGAGCCCCTCCTTTCAGCAACTCGAGCTTTATCATCCTGCAAAATAACTTGGCCGACTTTGTCATACGCGACATAGTACCTACAAAAGACACGAGGTAGTTATTTGCCCATCAAGCATGCATTTTCTTTATATTTAACACAGCAAGCAAATATTACGCAACTATTACATAAATAAGAGCAATAACGAACTACAAATATATTTCGCATTTTACTGAGTTCATTCATTTTAAACATATTATCATAACTATCCTTTTTCAGCATTCATCATTTCCCGATCCCAAATATATAGCAGGTTAACGTACTCATATACCATGATACTCCCATTTCCACTTGCGATATTAGCATACTTTATCATGATTCTGACATAATTTTGCACATAAACACCGAGCATAAAATTCACATATTTTATTTCATGGACTATTGTTTTTCTAGGGTCAGAATTCTTTTTATACTTATTTCGATCGAAACGTCCTATTTTACTACTTTGACAATTTCTCAACAGTAACAATTACACAGAGGCATAATTTTAACAAATTGACATGAAGCATACTGCAAGATAATACTAATCCATATTCATCCATACTTAGCAACCTATATTTCTCGTTTCATGATCCAAAGAACATTGCGGGGCATCATATAAATCTGGCAGGTAATCATGTACTTTCTTTTATCATAACATTGTTATCACTATTTTCTTTCTTTGAGCGTACAATCTTGTACAACTGTATTTATACTCTAATCATCTTGACAAAACATGTTTTCAAAGCAAGTCGTAAGCTTTCTAATCAAGTCAATTAATTTCACAATTCTTCCTTCTAAGCATTTAAACCAAAGCATACTTACAAACATACTCCCAAGAAGGCATATAATTCGCTATTCTTAACCAAGAATACATCATTTAAAAACATAAGGGTGATATTGGCAAATTATCTCGAACATATAAATAAACATAAATTTTCATCTGTTGCCCTACATTTCTTTCTATTCATTTTATATTAAACTTTTAATTACCAACATATCACTTCAAACCAAACTTCAATTATTTCGCGGAGCTTGTTCCCGCTAGATTGTAACCATTCATGTTCAAGTTTCTATATCTCATTATCTCTTGTTAATAGCATCAATAGGCAAGTAACAAACTAAGCCGATTTATCTTATCAAGTTAGCATAGTAACGGAAAGCATATTTGAACTTTGCGATGTAACATCATTTTTGAGCATGCATTCATGTTGTCAAATAACGAGGCTCGCGCAAAATAATTTAGCAACAAAGTAAATAGTAGAAAGAAACGACCTGACGGAGATTTTGATAAATTTTGTTGAGAACTTTAACGGAAGCTCTAACGATCGTCAAATATTTAACGGAGGAGATACTGCTGGCCTGCAACTTATTCCATCTTATCTTCATGATGGGTCCCACGGCCAGTCAAATCCACGCTTTTATTCCAGCCGCTGCGCTGTACCATCTTTTCCCATTTTCAATTTCTTTATACTTTCTTATTAATCTTAGTACTCATTTTCCATTCAATTTTCATTTCTTCTTTTCATTTCCAGCCTCAAACCTTCCAGAATCTCCCCACTTTCATTTTCCCCTTTAACCCGTAGCGGTCACTCACCGGCGGCTTCAAGATACCTCGGCGACCTATACCTACAGCGATCTAATACCGACGGCAACCCCTTCCGGCGACAACCCAGGCCAAACGGCGACAAAAAACCCCAACAGCGACAACCCTAAAACGGCGACAAATCGAACGGCGACAAATTGAACGGAGGCAACACCAATCGGAAACAACTCGAATGGCGACAAAGACAACGGCGACATCTTCTTCTGGCGAAGATCACGTAAACCCATCCCCGCCGGCGACAACCCATCCTCGGAGACATCAATCCTTGGCGACCATTCAACTCTTGGCGACAAGAAATCTGCTCCCAGCGACCCTCCTCCTTCAGATTCAGGCAGCTCAACCCTTTGTAACCTCAAGCAGCGGCAGCTCCCAAGCAGCGACACCTAATCCGGCGACAACAAACCAAACGGAAACATCTCCCCCGACGGCGACATCCAAACGGAGACAATCAACTCTGAACGGCCAAATCAACGCCGGCAATATCCACGACTATTACCGTTGCCTGCGACAATCAAACTCCCGCCACTATCGGCGACAATCAACACTAGCCACTTATACCTCGATTTTCCTATCCCCGATCTCAATTTCATCTTTTAAGTCTTTATTTATTTGCGATTTTATTAGACAGCAATTTGGTTTTGGCGACATCAAGGCCTCGGCGACATAAAATTCTCGATTCCCCCCTTCTTCTCGCACACTCAATTTACTACTTCAACTGCTCCGATTTCATTCTTGATTCCCCTGCGATTCCTATTTCCACCCTTTCCACTTAACTAGCGAGATAACGGACCAACTTGTGCAATGAACTGAAATACACGAGATGAGACTTGTACTGCCTTTACAATTATTTACTATTACTTTCTCTCTCTACCTTTCCCTCTATTTCTCCGGCGAACGGCTCTCCGGTGACTAACTCATCTCGGATCTGCTCTTCCTCCTCTTCTTCTCGCCCCATCAATTTTACCATTTTTGACACTTTCCAATTTTGATTTCCCCTTTGCGACATCTTTTCCATTTGCGACTTCTGCTCCCTCAATTGAATTGGCGAGATGCCAGACAAATTTCCACGCTCTGCCCAGCTGACACATACTACCTAACGTTGCTAACCAATCGACACGTGTTGGATAAGGTTACTCTCCCGTCTGACACGTACCTCCCATCCACTGTTCACCACTGTTCATTTTTTCAACTTTTCAATTTTTCTCTCTGTTCTTCCCTTCCCCTTCTTTCCAGCAAACAGAAAATGGAAAACTTATCTTTCTCCGGCGATTAACGAACCCAGAAATACCCTTCCTCCTTCTCCTCTCTGCACAACCTCTTCCAACGCCATTACCAGGCCTGAATCTGCTCCTAACTCGGACCTGAATTTTCCTCTTCACAGCCAAAAACGGAAACTGTTTTCTTCTAACTTCTGACCAACTCCGGCTCCGATCTGCCGCTACCCACACTGCAATCTTAGTGGATACCCTCGGCTCCTCTAATCCGGCATCACTTCGTCGAAAAATGTCAGTCCCGGCAACGGAACCATCTGATGCTACATAGAAAAATGTTGCACAGAAAACTGACCGGGGTAGTGGCGGCGATCGAAATGGACGAACACGCTTCCCGAGGTCCAAATAATGCAGGACCTACAAGACAAAACACTGTTAGTGATGTAAAGTAACGCAGCGGAATAGTAACCAAGGCTTGATCGAAATCAAAACCTTCTACAAGGAATCGCAATTCCCAAGATAACAAGAACTTCCTAAGAAATCCTTCTGCAAGCCAATAGAATTGACCAAGAAATTTTGCGAGATGCAAACTGAATTAATTTAATTGATAAAAGTCTAACCCAACAAAATAAACCCTAAGAGTATTTATACTAACACACCAGCTGTAAACCTAAATAAAAACGGAATATAAAATAATCCAAAAATACCCTAATTAGTTTCGAAAACAGCACGATTTTAAAACTGGTAACAATTAACCCGTCACATGGGCGGTCGCCCAGCCCAAGCTGCGCGGTCGCTCAACCCAACAGCGCCTTCTCCTTTGCTTCATTCGTCGTCTGCGCGGTCGCCCTCACCAACGTGCGCGGCCGCCCTCCAGTCCAGAAGCTTTATCGCCATTTATCAATTGTCTTGGGCGGTCGCCCATAATACGTGGGCGGTCGCCCATCTGTCCAGAGCCTTCATCCTCTTCCGCCTTGGCCTGAACCATCTCAACCTGGACGACATCATTCGCCCCCACTTCAAAAGGATTCGTCCTCGAATCCATATCCAAATAAAGTGGAACATCCGGGTGGAATTCGACCAAATCCGAAACATTAAAAGTATTAGAAATGTTCCACCCCTCGGGCAAATCAACAACATAGGCATTGTCGTTGATTTTCTTCACTATCCGGCAAGGTCCAATCTTCTTTGGGTGAAGCTTGTGGTACGTACCTTGAGGAACCCGTTCCTTACGCAAATGAACCATCACTAAATCACCAACAGCAAATACCTTCAAACGACGCCGCTTATCTGCAATTTCCTTATACTTGGCATTAGAAGCTTCAATGTTCTTCTTGACCTCCATCTGAACCGCATCTATCATCTCCACCATGTTTTCAGCTGCAATACTATACCCCGGAACTCTAGGCAACGGAATCAAGTCAAGAGTATGCTTAGGAGGCCGTTGATACACTATCGCAAAAGGAGTCTTCTTCGTGGTCCGATTCGTCATGTTGTTGAATGCAAATTCAGCCGTTGATAATGCCAAATCCCACTTCTTCGGATACTACCGCATAGACAACGAACCATAGAACCCATGGTCCTATTCACATGACCTCAGTTTGACCATCGTACATGCATGCGGATGAAAAGAAACTATTTGAACTTGCAAGTCATGCTTGAAAAATACGCTACAAAGTACGCCAAAAATGGCTAAGAAACTTAGTATCACGGTCGGATGTAATGGACTTCGGGATCCCATGTAGACGGACAACCTCCTTGAAGAACAAACCCGCGATGTGAAAAGCATCATGCGTCTTCCTACAAGGGATGAAATGAGCCATCTTCGAGAAACGATCCACAACCACGAAAGCAAAGTCATTGGCACGTTGCGTCCTCGGAAGCCCCAGCACAAAATCCATGGAAATATCTTCCCAAGGTCCATCCGGAATAGGCAGAGGGGTATACAAACCCATATTTTGAGACTGGCCCTTGTTGATCTGACAAATCATACACTTCTGAACAAATCTGTGCGTGTCTCTACGGAGATGTGGCCAATAAAACATCTTTCCAACGAGCTCAACCGTCTTGTCTCTCCCCAAATGCCCCTGCTTGTGGATCTCTGCAATAAGACTTTCACGAACAGATCCCTGTGGAATACATAATTTGTCCATATAGAACAAGAAACCGTCCTGCAAGAAAAACAACCCAACAGGATCCCCATCTCTACACTTCGCCCACTCATCTGCAAAATCATCATCAGTGGCATACAAATCTTTCAAGCAATCGAAACCCACAACCACATTATCCATTGTCACCAATAAATTGACCCTTCGACTCAAGGCATCCGCTACCTTATTATGTTGTCCACTTTTGTGTTTAATAACAAAAGTGAACAGCTGCAAATAAGCAACCCAACGAGCATGCATACGATTAAGCGGCTTCTTACCATTCATATACTTCAATGCCTCATGATCGGTATGAAGAATGATACCAACTGATGTAAAGTAACGCAGCGGAATAGTAACCAAGGCTTGATCGAAATCAAAACCTTCTGCAAGGAATCGCAATTCCCAAGATAACAAGAACTTCCTAAGAAATCCTTCTGCAAGCCAATAGAATTGACCAAGAAATTTTGCGAGATGCAAACTGAATTAATTTAATTGATAAAAGTCTAACCCAACAAAATAAACCCTAAGAGTATTTATACTAACACACCAGCTGTAAACCTAAATAAAAACGGAATATAAAATAATCCAAAAATACCCTAATTAGTTTCCAAAACAACACGATTTTAAAACTGGTAACAATTAACCCGTCACATGGGCGGTCGCCCAGCCCAAGCTACACGGTCGCTCAACCCAACAGCGCCATCTCCTTTGCTTCATTCGTCGTCTGCGCGGTCGCCCTCACCAACATGCGCGGCCGCCCTCCAGTCGAGAAGCTTTATCGCCGTTTGTCAATTGTCTTGGGCGGTCGCCCATAATACGTGGGCGGTCGCCCATCTGTCCAGAGCCTTCATCCTCTTCCGCCTTGGCCTGAACCATCTCAACCTGGACGACATCAGTTAGGGGTGGGGGGCCTTCTCCCCCAAAATCCTCCGGTGTGAGAATCATCAATCCGATACACAAAACATAATGTATGACTTTCTAGAGAGAGAGAGTGAGAGAGAGAGAGAGAGAGAGAGAGAGGAGGGAGAAAGCTCCTAGTAAAACATACCTCTCTAAAATGAAATGGAGGGAGCGTTTATAGGCCATGCCAAAGGTGACATCATCATCCATGTCATTCTCACTCGCCACGTGTCACGCCTGCAACGGAGGAGAGTCTAACAAAAGACTTAACATATAACATACAACATTTATCATACGACATATATCTTACACATATAACATTTATCATACGACATATTACTTACACATATAACATTTATCATACGACATATTACATACACCGTGACTAGACCAATCATACGATAACCAACTTTGACGAGATCCTCATGACACATAGGCCCCTATAGTCCATATGTGGACTTGGGCCGGGCCAATATTTATAGGGCACAATATTTTGTTATGGTATATCAATTTTACCACTATAAAGTGGGATTATCATTTCAGATTAAATGGAGTATTTAAAAAAATGATCTGTCGAAAATAATTTTTTGTTGAAATATTGATGATAATATTAACTAAAAATCAAATTAAAAGCATATGATATAAGTAAAATATTATAAATTCTATAATTAATATCAATCAAATGCTAGTAATTGTTTTAAAAACATAAACTGAAAAAACAAGGTGACGTATAAATAGATTATAAATTACTCAATAACCATGCATTTAGTATTCTTATGATTAATTGATAATGCACATCACTAACCGAATAGTGTTTTTATAGTATATACTCCCTCCGACCCAAAATATTTGTCTCATTTGACTTTTTTGTTGAATTTTGACCACAAATTTATGAGAGATTAATCATGTTCATGAAATTTTAAAAGTTGTTGTTGATAATATTATTAATGGTGAATCAATATAAATTTTTAGAATTTCATGAATATAATTAAAGTGTCATATATTTGTGGTCAAAGTTCAACAAAAAGTCAAATGAGACAAACATTTTGGGACGGATGGAGTACGTTAAATAAAATGTGTGATCCAAGCTAGTATTTGATGTTAAGATTAATACACATATTTTATTTATGTGTATAATATTTTTTTTTACTCAATGATTTGAAAAATTCTTAAAAATTGACATTTAGAGTAACACTAGAAATTGAAAAGATTAAATAAAAGTGCACTTATCTAACTTGTGTTTAACTAGCTAACTGGATGAATGTTTTAATTAAAATAAATATCTTGGTAAAAGTTATTTATGCAATTTACTTAGACCAAGTCCAATAATCCAACCACCAAAAAACATTCAACTACCTTCATATCACGACACCTCATCTTCTCTCTCCATCCACTTAATCATTCAACTACTTTCTCAACTATACCCCCCACAATAAGCTAGTTTAGTTTAAAATTCAACTTCTCTCAACTTATCATTCTATATCTCACTACTTTGAGTGTTTTTTTTTTGTGTCCAAATCAAATGAAACCTATATCAATTTGTAGGGGAAAAAAATGGTTAATTTTGGTGAAAAAAAAATTAAAAAAAATTAATTTACTAGGTGATAATTTAACTCAAATTGAAAAATGAGTGTTTTTTTTTTTTTTGTGTCCAAATCAAATGAAACTTATATCAATTTGTAGGGAAAAAAAATGATGAATTTTGGTGAATTTTTTTTTTTTAAAATCATTTATTATGGCCAAAAACTTATAAAAAACACGTTTTTTTAACCTTAACAAAAAACGTGTTTTTCACCCGTCGCGCTCGGACTCTCTCTCTACTCTCTCTCTAAACGCAAACAGAGTTCCTCACCATTGTCGGCTCCCTCAATCGTCTTCTTCATTGTTTTCTCTAATCTGGAAACCAAAATCAGATCAAATCTGAACATAAAAATCCAATTAATCTCACTTAATTTAGGGTTTTTGATTTGGGGATAGTAGTGTATGAAATTGTAATTGGTTCGTTAATTACTTTCTACTTAATTGTTGCTGAAGAATTGTTCTCTGTATTGATACCAAGAATGGTTCATTAATTACTTCCTACTTAAGATTTGTAAGATTTTTGGTTCGTTAATTACTTCCTACTTGTGTTCTTGGATATTCCCCTCTATTCAAAATGTGATTCTCCTTGTTATGGATGAATTATTTACCCTGTTCCTAATCTGTTTAAACTTGTTTCGTGAACCAGTCCATGTGTTTTGAAGTGTCAGTCCATGTGTTTTCAAATGCCAGTCCATGTGTTTTCAAATGCCAGTCCATGTGTTTTTGAATGCTAGTTAGTTCCAATTTTAATTCCAATTTCAGATGCCAGTCCATGTGTTTTGAAGTGCCAGTCCATGTGTTTTCAAATGCCAGTCCATGTGTTTTTGAATGCCAGTGCTTGTGTTTTTGAGAGCCAACAAAAATAATTACCATTGTTTTTGAGTGCCAGTGTATGTGTTTTTGAGTGCCAGTGTTTGTGTTTTCAAATGCCAGTCCATGTGTTTTTGAATGCCAGTGTAAAAAAGTGCTAGTGCATGTATATTAAGTGATTTTATAAACTAACACTGACACTTGGTTACACTAACACTGGCACTTTGTTACACTAACACTGGCACTTTGTTAAACTAACACTGGCACTTGTTTTACACTAACACCAGCACTTTGATACACTAACACTGGCACTTTATTACACTAACAGTGGCACTTTTTTACACCGGCACGGCACTTTGTTACACATGCACCGACACTAAGTTTCTCGGACAAAGAGAGCTTTTAACTTCAAGAAATTAAACCATTTATCCACACCATCAAGGACATTCTCGTTTATCCAACGAAAAAACGAAGAGCTATGGAATCAAATCACACAGATATCTCCAATTAATTATGTACCAATCAATAAAGTACCAATCAATTATGTAACGAAGCAGAATTGACAATGGACATTAATGGCGGAACTAGGGCATGAATTGTAGGTTACAAAATACTCAAACTGAGTGAACGCCGGAGAACGATCGGAGCTTGGGATGGCCAGAGAAGATGATCGGAGCTTGGAATGGCACGAATTTGTAATATTAACACCGGCATTTATCATGGTTGCCAGTAATTACAAAAATGCCACCGTTTGTTTTGAAAACACGTTTTTCCTTATCTTAAGAAAAAACTAGTTTTTTATAAGACCAACTCTTTATTATGAGATAATTGAGCTTAAATAATTGGGTAAAAAAATGATAAAGTACGGACCAATCAGAGCGTGACAAGTGGCGGCTTAGGAAAAAAAGAAAAAAAAGGCAAAACCTTTCAGCTTAACTCGCCTCTTCCGCGTGTGAGTTACACTCTCCCTCTCCGGCCCAATAGCATCGAGACACGTGGCATAGATGGACCCCATTTTTTTTCCTTCAACCCGGTTGAAATTTCTCAACTACCCCCTTCAACTACACCCCATTCAACCCCTTATTGCCCCTACTCAACCAATTGAATCCCTCTCAACTCCCTCCCTCAACAGGACATGGCCTTATGTTAGACATTATTGTCATTTCTCATCCGTTAATGCTGAGCGTCCTTGCCAAAAAAATTATGAAGTAAGTACTCTGTTTTACTTTGCTCTATTTTTGCTGAAATTATTTTTTTTGGCATGTTTTGGAGTGATGATGGCCATTTTGGGCCTAAGCCCGTGGGAGAAAATCAAGGCCCGCCGCCTGCCGCCCGTTTGGCCCGCCGCCCGCCGCCCGCGGCCCAGCCCGGCCGTGCCCGCCCGCCTCGGGACTTGCACAGCCTCACCGAGGCATTTGGACAACGGGCGGGCCAAGCCCGCGGACTTCCAAAGCCCGTTTGCCCATTTTCCGTTTGGCCCGCTTTTTTTTTTTTATAATTTATATTTATTATTTGAATAATTAACATCAATATCATTGTGGCCAAGTGGTAAGTTGCTCTCATTAATCCCATTTGACCAAGGTTCGAACCCCCCCAACCCCTTTTCTGATTTTGTAAAAAAAAAAAGGGATATACCCGTTTGGCCCGTGGATCCTTGGATTCGGACCAAACGGACGGGTTTAGCCATGGAAAAACGGACGGGCCGGGCCGGGCTTTAGCCCGTCTCCTCTCACGGACGGGCCGGGTTAAGCCCGTTTGTCCGTTTGCCCGCACAACGACGGGCCGGGCCGGGCCGGGCTACCCATTTGGCCTTCATCATTTTGGAGTAATGTTGTTTCAATGTCATTCACCGACTAATATTTGTAATATACAGGTTATTCGAATCCATGCGTAAATAAAGAGAATTCTTATCTCCCGCATTCAAAACATGCTAGAGGGAGGAACTATTAGAATAATGAGGGTTAGACGAAGTCAATCAAAATATTTAAGAGAAGAATTGTATTAAAAGACTCAATTGATTATGATACTAGAAATACATATTTATAGGGTTTACAATGAGGAAATAATCTCCTAGAAGGAGAAGGTTTCTAATTCCTAGAAGGAGAAGGTTTCTAATCTATTACAAAGATTGTGTTTTCTGATCTAATACAAGGATTGTGTTTCCTAATCTAATATATAACAATATATACTTTAAATATAATATAATGATATTATATTATATTCCTAATATGCCCCCGCAAGATGGACGGTCTTTGGATAAGTCCAATCTTGAAGAGTGATGAGATGAACCGAGTTTGATGGCGCAATTGAAGTTGAATCTGTTCCCGAACATGTATGTTGTTTTTTATGTGATGTGGTTCCTCGCATCCGAGGTGTTGGTGCATGACTACGTCGGAGACGGTGGGGTTGTGGAGAGGGGTTTCGGGTTTACCGAGGGGGTTTTGAAGTAGGGGAAATTGGTTTTGGCTAGGCCGAGGGGCTTTTGAAGTATGGGTTATGCACGTGGAGTCACCTTGTACAGGTAGGGGTTTTACCCCTCACGTGTGAGACGAGCACGTGGAGTCACCTTGTACAAGTAGGGGTTTCACCCCTCACGTGAGGGTCAAAGGGTTTTTGAGCCGAGCGGATTGAATACAAAAAAAAATGGGGTTTCGGTCAAAAGGAGTTTTGAGCCGAGGGGATTGAATAACAAAAAAAAATTTGGTGGCGGAAGCCATGTGGCGGAGAAGTTCTTCTATGGATCTTAATGCTCTGATACCATATTAAAATAATGAGGGTTAGACGAAGTCAATCAAAACATGTAAGAGAAGAATTGTATTGAAAGACTCAATTGATTATGATGCTAGAGATACATATTTATAGGGTTACAATGAGGAGGTAATCTCCTAGAAGGAGAAGGTTTCTAATCTATTACAAAGATTGTGTTTCCTGATCTAATACAAGGATTGTATTTCCTAATCTCATATATAACAATATATACTTTGAATATAATATAATGATATTATATTATATTATATTCCTAATAGGAACATCTTTACGCTATAAAGAATTTTGTATTGGCGAATAACAATATGAAGATAAGGACTTCATTTGCATATAAGATGGATGATATTCACTCCAAAAACAAATGTTGTTGAAGTATTTGATGCTGATTTCTCACAAAATGTATGACAACCTTGCTAAGTGGTAAAACATCAACGATGATCTTTTAATTGGTAAGAACTTTGTTGTGTATATGCTGTGAATGTGCTTCAAGTTTTAGACTGAAATATTTTTCTCATTTCAAACGTTAAAATTGTGTAGATGTGATAGAGGAGGCTTTCAAGCCGAAGTGCTAGGCAGACTTGCGAAGTGCAAGGAAGGGAGACAACAATGCTTGATATCACACTTCAAAACTTGGATTAACTTTGCTCGTTTAAAATATTTCTATTTTTTTTAATGCTTGATCTAATTGTTTTTATTGATTTATCAATTTGTACGGAAAATGTTATACCATGCACTATTTGGGGCACTTTGCTGATGCAATGGCAAATCATCTTGAAAATCATCAAGGACAGATTGTCGTGATTATGCAAATGTGTCGTGTAAAAAAGTTTCGTGGTGAAGTGCGTTTGTCAAACACTTTCAATGTGTCCAATGTTATTTTCGCTTCCAATGTCCCATAAATTGAGGACTTTCATAGAGGGTGAGTACAATAGTCTATATTAAAATAGGGAAAGAGTGTAACCGTCGAGATAAAAAAGGGCTAGGATTAAATCTCAGTAAATTGATCGGACGGTCAGAACTATTCCCCTTCCCAACTGTGTTTTAACCCCCCCCCCCCACTCCTCCAAAAAGCCGCAATACAGATTTTATTTTATCTCTCCCAACTGCCTTCTCTCTTCTGCTATACCACCTATCACATTCTCTCTTCCATTAACCAATCCAAATGCATCATTCTCTCCCCAATTTACAGTTTTAGTTAGGTCTCAAGTTTTTTTTTTAGGTTATCGGGTATTTTATTACTCACGATATTCTATTAATTTATCTGAGTTTCTAGGATTTTGGTAAGTTTTCTCTCTCCCACTCTCTGTGTTCGTTTGGTTGGAGAAGAAATATGAGCTTCATAACATTGACTTCACTGAAGTCTTCACTTTGAGGATTTGAGTGCTCGAGTTGAAAAGTTGAAGGGCAGGTGATTATTTAATACTATTATGTTATTGAAGCTCCAGATTCTCTGCATTTTTAAAATTATACTGCTTTAGATAATTATATACACAAGTATATATATTATTTGTAGGGAGTATAAAGTATACATGCGTTACAGAAAGAACTTGAAATACTACGACGACAAAAGGCTGCTTCTGAAGAAGCTGCCTTTAGTGCAAAGCAGAAGCAGGGTTCTGGCAGCGTATGGGGTTGGCTTGCTCGAACTCCAGGCAGAAATCAGACGACGACTGAAAATTTCTAAACCTTGATACATAGTGATTTCTCATAATTAAATATCATTAATTAATTTTCTTATAATTTTTTTTGTTTTTTGTTTACCCCCTAGTTTTAAAGAGATGGAAATAAGATATATGGTAGTGTTGCCATGAATAGCCTTCTACACATAAGGTATGTTGTAATCAAACTATGCATACTGCCATTTGTTTTAAAATTTGTATAAAAACCAAATTAGTTCAGTAAAGTAGCTAAAGAAGGTAGAAAGGGAACGAACTGAATGAATTGTTAACAAACCAAGAACAATAAAGAATAATTCATTCTTATTAAAAAACAAAGATACAAAGAGGGACCACTAACCATAAGAGAAGTCATGAAAGCAAAGAATGAGTTAGCTGAAGGAGTGACTGATATTATTTTTAGAAAAAAAAAATAGTCTAAAGCAATCCAAGTTATTGGTACATGTAAGCTTTTGGTCTTATTTAATGATAACTTGGAGCTATGGTATACGAAAAATTCCCACTTTCTAAAATAGAAAATTATTACTTTTAATACTTCTTTATAAATACTTTTAATTGTTATGTATGTGGATTGATTTTTATATATGCTAAATGATTTTTGCAGGGGATGTTGATGAATGTACAATTTCCATGAACAAATTAAATAACAGTTTCCTCATTTCATGGTAAGATGACTATCGGGATGATACTTTAATTTTGATTTATATCCAAACATAGTATACCCATAGTCTCCAAAAAGACAGTGAAGAAAGGCAAAACTAGGTTATAAATATGAGAGCTAGGATAGAAAAGTACAAACACTACTTCGTAATTGATATGAAATAACTTCACAACTGAGAATTTATTCTTGAAAATTTAAACTACAAATCAATTGAAAAGAGCAGAAGTCAAAATTGAGCCAAATGATGAAACTGTTTCAATTGAAATCCCACAAGAGTTTTTAATTGAGGAATATAGTGAAGTGGAAGTCATTGAGAATGACGAATCTACTTCCTATCAAGAGGCGATGTCCAATCCCGATTCGGATAAATGGTTAGAAGCCATGGAATCCGAATTGCAATACATGTCGGATAATCAAGTTTGGAACTTGATTTAGCCACCCGAAGGTGTAAAAACCATAGGGTGCAAGTGGGTTTTCAAGAAGAAGACTGACATGGATGGGAAGGTGCATACTTACAAGGCTAGACTTGTAGCAAAGGGATATAGGCAAACTCATGGTGTAGACTATGATGAAACCTTTTCGCCTGTTGCCATGCTTAAGTCTGTTAGAATTTTGGTTGCCATAGCTGCTCATTATGATTACGAGATATGGCAAATGGATGTCAAAACGGCTTTCCTAAATGGGAAGTTACTCGAGGATGTGTATATGACACAACCTGAAGGTTTTGTCGATCCAAGAAATTCTAACAAAGTGTGCAAGTTGCAGAGATCCATATATGGGTTGAAGCAAGCTTCTAGGAGTTGGAATCTTCGTTTTGATGAAAAGATCAAAGAGTTTGGTTTTGTCAAGAACGAAGATGAACCTTGTGTATACATGAAATTCAGTCTCTTATTGTATGTCGATGATATCTTACTCATTAGAAACGGCATTCCTGCACTTCAGACTGTCAAGTCTTGGTTAGGGAAATATTTCTCAATGAAAGATATGGGTGAAGCCGCTTACATCCTTGGCATCAAGATTTATAGAGATAGATCTAAAAGGATAATTGGTTTGAGTCAAAGTACCTACATTGACAAGGTTCTTAGAAAATTCAAGATGGAAAATTCTAAGAGAGGCAACTTGCCAATGGGTCATGGTGTTACTCTTAGCAAGAATCAGTGTCTTAAGACAACTGATGAGCGAAAGAGGATGAATGAAGTTCCATACGCTTCGGCTATTGGATCTATCATGTACGCCATGATTTGTACTAGACCCGATGTATCGTATGCTTTGAGCATGACGAGTCGATACCAATCTGATCCTGGTGAGAACCATTGGATGGCAGTCAAGATGATCCTTAAGTACTTAAGAAGGACTAAGGATGCGTTCTTGGTATTTGGAGGGATGGAAGAAGATCTTGTTGTAAGAGGTTACACAGATGCTAGCTTCCAAACCGACAAGGATGATTTCCGACCGCAGTCGGGATTTGTGTTTATGCTTAACGGAGGTGCAATTTGTTGGAAGAGTTTCAAGCAGAGTACCATTGCCGATTCTACAACCGAGGCCGAATATATAGTGACATCCGATGTAGCTAAGGAGACAATTTGGATCAAGAAGTTCATTAGTGACTTGGAAGTTGTTCCAACTATCATTAATCCGGTGGAACTTTACTGTGATAATAATAGTGCCATAACGCCTGTATACTTCATATCCCCGATCAATGAACTCTTGAATGAGACGGAAACGTCTAAGTATATGTTTGGATCGCTGATGTGACCTTGGTTCCTTTGCTTGCGAGTCCTTGGAATACAAGTACAAAATCGATGACGCAGGTACAAAGAAATTCATTGTTAGCTGCTTTCTCGATTTCAAAATGGTGGACTCTAAAACAGTTAAAAGTCAAGTGGAAGAATTGCAAATAATAATCCATGAAATTCATGTCGAGGAAATGGTGATTAGTGAAAGCTTTCAAGTGGCGGTTATAATTGAAATATTGTCTCCCGCTTGGAAAGATTTCAAAAACTATCTTAAACATAAATGAAAGGAAATGGATGTTGAAGCGCTTGTTATTCGTCTTCAAATTGAGGAAGAGAATAAAATTACGGAAAATAAGTTGAGTTATCTTCTTGTGGCGAAAGCCAATGTGGTGGAGCATGGTGATAGCTCCAAGGGAAAAGGCAAGGCTAAAGGCAGGTTTGTGCCTGGAAAATGTTCTATTTTGAAGCCAAAGGGAGGAATCTCCAAGAAAAAGTTCGGTGGAACTTGCTACAATTGTGGTATTGTGGGCCACAAGTCTTTCGAGTGTAAAAATCCAAGGAAGCAAGTAAACATGATTGATGTCATCTCGAATGAAGTTTCCGATATCCATTTGGCGACGGTAATTTTTATGTGAATTTGGTGGGTTCAAACCCAAATCAGTGGTGGATTGACACCGCTGCAACTAGACACGTGTGCTCCAACATAGACATGTTTAGTAGTTTTGAAGCCCTTGAAAATGGTGAAAAATTGTTCATGAGAAATTCGGCCATTTCCGACGTCAAAGTTCAAGGGGTGGTGCTCAAGATGACTTTCCACTACAAGAAAAAGAGAAATATGCGATGGCCTATTGCGATGGAAAAAAAAGCCATCGCAGTAGACATATTTAGGCGATGGCTAAGGCAATCGCAAACAAAATGGTCACATTTTAGAGCGGCAGTTCAAATTGGGTTTTATGGGTCCATGCGCAGCGGAATTAAGCATCTAAATAACACAAAACCCAAGAGCCCTAAAATTCGTTCTATACGATTAAATTGAATTCCTATGAGATAGAATTAACCAACCTTAATTGCTTTCCGTTCTTGAGCTATCGAACAATTAATCAATGTGATTTTGAATCACAAACTTCGATCTTCAAGACTTGAATCTTCAGATTCGAACTCTAGGCCTTGATCGTCGTACGAGTGAAGACCCTCTATTAGTATCCACACCTTTGAATGAACCAAGAACGGTTCTTGAGGATTGCTAGATCCTTAAACCTTTTAGAGAAGACTTGATCGATTTTCTTTTTGACATTATTAGTTTCTGCAGTGTTCAACATTTGAATCAGCTCAAAAAGGTTCTTATTCATGCCCCTCATGTTATAGTTCATTATGAAATTACTAAAACCTTCGGGAAGTGAATTCAATATCATGTCAGTAGCCAACTCTTGGCTAATTGGAAAATCGAGCCTCTCAAGATGCTTGATGTGGCCCTTCATCTTTAGAGCATGGGGACCAACATCTTGTCCTTCACTCATCTTGCATGAGGTTAGGGTCTTAACTGTGTTATACCTTTCTTGCCTTGCTTGAACTTGGAACATTTTCATCAATCGATTGTTTAGATCAACTTTTCCCAAGTGTTCAAGATCCTTCTGAAGGCTCTTGCACATGGCGGAGAGCATGAGGCAACCAACATCAGTAGCATCACGCTTATGCTTCAGATATTGATCCCTCACTGCCCTAGTAGCATTGGCAGCAGGTTCAGGTGGAACAGGTTCCTCGAGAACGTACAACTCTTCCTCTTGCCTGAGAACAATTCTCACGCTACAGATCCAATCCATATATTTTGTATCATTCTCTTCCAACTTTTCCTTCTCAAGGACAGATCGCAGTGACAGATGATTATTGTTTGCCATTTATTCTACAAAAAGATATACATAAAATATGAACACATATGAGCAAACATATTATATGAGAAGTATAATGCATTTACATGAAAATAAATGCTCCCACTAAATTATACACCTTCCAATGCAAATAAGCATAATATACATTTAATGGGCTAAGATCCAACTTTAATTTAATTTCAAGTTTGCTATGGCAAACCGCTCAAAACTAAATTAATTAGGTAGAAACATCAATCATATCACATATATGACTCTTAGATCTTTTATGAGATTTATTTAAGACCTCATATGTCTAAGCATATTTTAATCTCATCTTATGTCTTGGGTCCAAAACCATTTTTTGATAACCCAATTAAGTTCATTCACTTTAAACGTATAGGAACCACCATTTTCTCATCTTGCTCGCAAACAAATAGAATGAAAGTACCTTACTATGGCAAGCCCACCCAAAACTATCCGATTGGTCTCAAGTGTTTTAATCATGAATTGATATAAAGAACTTAAAAGTTAAATGAAGGTTCTTTAAAGCAGATTATAAGCATATCAGCAAAGATAATCATAATCGCGCACCAAGTAAGTTCCCAGGAAGATAGGTGAGCCACAAGGACTACTTAAGTACCAAATCTCTCATTCGACAGAACTCTCCTAGACATGCACAATTAGAATACCAGTTCTGATTTGCAACATAATCAATACTTTGTATAAACAATTAGATTCCTTTAAATTTTACGTAAACTGACTTGTTTCTCATAAACAATCAGAAAATCAAAATTTTAATGTTTCAATTTAAACATTCAGGAAATTACAATTCAATGTTTCAACTAAACATCTAACAAAGCTCTTAACACATAAGAACATATAATTCATGCATCACAACAATTAATAAAATCACATTTAAATTAATTAAGCATGCATAAACAATGAATTAATCTAGCATAGCCCTATAAATTTAATTTTCAGAAATTTATAGCATCCAGATTAAGACAGAAACATCTCAGATTATAAACATAATCACATATTAGCAAGGAAAAAATTAATAAACTGATTCTGTCCAGATCAGGCATAGTCTGTCGCGTGACAGAGGCCAACTCTATCGCGTGACCTAACGAGGCCATCTGACTGCCCATGGCCAACTCTGTCGCGTGACATTGAGTTGCCATGGCCAACTCTATCGCGTGACAGAAGCTAACTTGCAGATTTTCCAAACTTCAATTAATTCCAATCATAAAGCAATTAAATCATATAAAACAACCTTTTAACAGATTTAATTCAACATAATCAGAAAATGATTTTCACATTGTTTCACATAAACAATCAAAATTCTACCGCATACAAAAACATGCAACGAACATATAAACAATTTATATAAACATTCTAGCATGTTAATTCAAATTTAATCATACGAACGGGGCTCTGACACCACTGTTGGGTTTTATGGGTCCATGCGCAGAGGAATTAAGCATCTAAATAACACAAAACCCAAGAGCCCTAAGATCCGTTCTATACGATTAAATTGAATTCCTATGAGATAGAATTAACCAACCTTAATTGCTTTTCGTTCTTGAGCTATCGAACAATTAATCAATGTGATTTTGAATCACAAACTTCGATCTTCAAGACTTGAATCTTCAGATTCGAACTCTAGGCCTTGATCGTCGTACGAGCGAAGACCCTCTATTAGTATCCACACCTTTGAATGAACCAAGAACGGTTCTTGAGGATTGCTAGATCCTTAAACCTTTTAGAGAATATTGAGAAACCTTTTTATTGTGATTTTCCTTTCAGAAATTCGGCTAGACGTTAGGGTTTCACAGACCTCATATTTATACTACATTAGTATTAGTATTTGTTCCCTAATCGAATTAGGAAATTGTATGTAAACCGCCTTAGGCTCATCCTGTCGCGCGACCTCTAACAGCCTATGGGCAAGTTATGTCGCGCGATGACTCTTGCCACATCAGGACTTCTCAATTTTCTTCCTTTGGTTTAACCAATTCATTCTAGTTGTGTGTGACCCAATAGGATTATATTACGTTGGCAATGAGCCCGATCATATCGACCCTCATAAAACATAAGCGGACTCTAGGAAGCCATTATGTCTACCCAAATAATATAACGTAAGAGTTCACGTTTCCAATGGTACACTTCCATTTCTCCCTTTGTCTCACGATGTTATATTGAACACAAATCATGGTCCACATCAACTTGTATTTTTCCAATGTTTTCTCGATCTTGAGTATAATGATAATCCAATCGCATTGGGGTATGACCATACACTTTCATCATTATCACTCATCGAGGGGCCCAAGCAAAACATCTCTCTTTCGAGGGACAAATTCCATCTTGACTTATCATCCTTCCCATCATGAATTTGATCATGCCAAAATAGCTTTTATAGATATCGTGTTAAGATATCGTTTGACTAAAATCAAACATAACTTTCATCATATGTAAGGTCATGATAATCTCAGGTCTAGGGACTAAATGAAGTGACCATATGAGATTTAATTATGACATTTGACCATGACATAAATCTCATACGGGTCAAGTCCAGTCACTTGTTCACTAACAAGTACCCATAATTTCAATGTGCATCTCTATGCATATAATCATCATATGATTATCCATTAACAATTATACTAATTATTCACTTAATAATTAGGGATGGAGATTATTATAATAAATATGCAAAACATATAATAATCAAATAATAAATTTTTCATATAATAATAAATAATGTCAACATATAGGTCTATCAAATATAGGCCTAGGGCATAACACTAACAGTCTCCCACTTGCACTAGGCCCAATCTCCCATGTATTGAATACCCATAGACCTAACATGTCCATCATGCTTAGCTTGTGGAAGAGCCTTAGTTAATGGGTCTGTCACGTTGTCATTAGTGTCTACTTTGCATATCTTTACATCTTCCCTTTCGCATATATCTCGGATAAAATGAAAACGTCGAAGTATGTGTTTGGATCTCTGATGTGACCTTCGTTCCTTTGCTTGTGCAATGGCACCATCATTGTCACAATAAAGTTCAATAGGATCCTTGATGCTTGGAACGACTTCCAAATCAGTAATGAACTTTTTGATCTAAACAACTTCCTTAGCTGCATCAGATGCTGCTATGTACTCAGATTCGGTTGTAGAATCAGCGACGGTACTTTGCTTGGAACTTTTCCAACTGACAGTGCTTCCATTCAACGTAAACAAAAATCTTGTCTGCGATCTGAAATCATCTTTGTCGGTTTGGAAGCTAGCATCTATGTAACCTCTTACAACAAGATCTTCTTCCATTCCTCCAAAGACCAAGAATACATCTTTAGTTCTTCGTAAGTACTTGAGGATATTCTTGACTGCTATCCAATGTGGTTCGCCGGGATCCGATTGGTACCTACTCGTCATGCTTAGAGCACACGATACATCGGGTCTAGTACATAACATAGCATACATGATAGACCCAATTGCCGAAGCATATGGAATACCATTCATTCTCTTTCGCTCATCGTTAGTCTTAGGACTTTGAGTGTTGCTAAGAGATACACCATGCAACATTGGCAAGTTTCTTCGTTTAGAATTTTTCGTTTGAAATCTTCTAAGAACCTTGTCAATGTAAGTACTTTGACTTAAACCAATCATCCTTTTAGATCTATCTCTATAGATCTTGATACCAAGGATATATGCAGCTTCGCCCATATCTTTCATTGAAAAGCACTTTCCCAACCAAGACTTGACAGTCTGTAGTGCAGGAATGTCATTTCCAATAAGTAAGATATCATCGACATACAACACTAGAAATAGTGCTACACTCCCACTAATTTTCTTGTATACACAAGGTTCATCTTCATTCTTGATAAAGCCAAACTCTTTGATTGCTTCATCAAAACGTAGATTTCAACTCCTAGAAGCTTGCTTCAATCCATAAATGGATCTCTGCAACTTACACACCTTATTAGAATTTTCTGAACTGACAAAACCTTCAGGTTGTATCATGTATACATCTTCAAGTAACTTCCCATTTAGAAAAGTTGTCTTGACATCCATTTGCCATATCTCATAGTCATAATACGTGGCTATGGCAATTAAAATTCTAATAGACTTAAGCATAGCTACAGGCGAAAAGGTTTCATCATAGTCGATATCATGAATCTGCCTATATTCCTTAGCTACGAGCCTAGCCTTATAGGTGTGCACCTTCCCATCCCTGTCGATCTTTTTCTTGAAGACCCATTTGCACCCTATGATTTTTACACCTTAGAGTGGATCAATCAAGTTTCAAACTTGATTATCAGCCATGGATTCTAATTCGGACTTCATGGCCTCTTGCCATTTTCCGAATCAGGAGAAGACATCGCTTCTTGATAGCAAGTAGGTTCATCATTTTTGATTAACTCTACTTCATCACTTTCCGTAACGAGAAATACATATCTCTCGGGTTCGGATCGTGACCTTCCACTTCTGCGAAGGACTTGTGCATCTTGAACCGGTTCCACAACTCCTTGTGAACTTAGCTCAGTTTCTACCATTGGTTCAATGTTGTTTTCGGGTTCTCGAATTTCTTCGAGATCTATTTTACTCCCACTGGTTCCTTTGCGAAGAAACTCCTTTTCTAAGAAGGTACCATTTCGAGCAACAAACACTTTGTTCTCGTTTCGGTTGTAGAAATAGTATCATTTAGTTTCCTTAGGATAACCCACGAAAACACATTTGTCAGACTTAGGTGCTAGCTTGTCAGAAGTTAACTTCTTGACATATGCATCGCAACCCCAATTCTTCATGAAAGACAAACTGGGTTTTCTTCCATGCCACATCTCATATGGGATCTTTTGAACTGATTTGGTAGTAACTCTGTTTATAGTGAAAGCAGCAGTTTCTAGTGCATGTCCCCAAAAGGATAAAGGAAGCTCAACTTGACTCATCATAGAACGAACCATGTCCAACAAAGTTCTATTCCTCCTTTCAGACACACCATTCCATTGTGGTGTTTCGGGTGGAGAGAGTTCTGAAACGATTCCACAACTCTTAAGATGACTGTCAAATTCTTGGCTCAAATATTCGCCACCTCGATCGGATCGAAGTACTTTAATAGTTTTGCCAAGTTGATTTTGCACCTCATTTTGAAATATTCGAAATATCTCAAACGATTCACTTTTATATTTCATTAGATAAACATATCCAAATCTACTATAATCATCAGTGAATGCTATGAAGTACTGAAATCCTCCCCTAGCATTGCTACTCATAGGTCCACATACATCAGTATGTACGAGGCCTAATAAGTCGCCCGCCCTTTCACCAGTTTTGATAAATGGGTCCTTGGTCATCTTGTCAAGTAAACAAGATTCGAATGTCTCATATGATTCATAATCATGTGAGTCTAAAAATCCATCTTTATGGAGTTTAGAAATGCGTTTCTCATTTATATGGCCAAGACGACAATGCCATAAATAAGTGTGGTTTACATCATTGGGTTTAGATTTCTTGTTAATGTTATAGACATCATTATAACGATTTTCAACATCAAGGATATAAAGGGCATTGAATGAAATAGCAGTACAATAATGCATATCACTCTTGTAAATAGAAAACTTCTTATCACATATAAGAAAATTAAAACCTTCATTATCCAAACATGAAATCGAAATAATATTCCTACTTAAAGCTGGAACGTAATAACAATTGTTCAAAACAAGTATTAGTCTACTAGGTAAAGTAACTTTATAAGTTCATACGGCTAATGCAGCAACTCTTGCTCCATTCCCCACACGTAGGTCCACTTCACCATCTTCAAGCATCCTTCTATTCTTTAGACCCTGCACATTTAAACAAATGTGAGATCCACATCCGGTATCCAATACCCAAGAACTAGAAGTAGATAGGAATATATCTATAACAAAGATACCTGAAGTCGAAGCAACATCTTTGCACTTCTTCAGTGCTTCCTTGTATTTTAAGCAGTTTCTCCTCCAATGTCCAATCTCATTGCAATGGAAGCAGACTGCGTCCTCTTGGGACTTGGGCTTAGCCTCTTTTGGTTTGGCAACATTTGCCTTAGGATTAACAACTTTTGCCTTTCCCTTACCCTTGAAACCTTTCCCTTTGTTAACCATCAACACTTGATCGGTTTTCTTTTTGACAATATTGGTTTCCGCAGTGTTCAACATTTGAATCAGCTCGGAAAGGTTCTTATTCATGCCCCCCATGTTATAGTTCATTATGAAATTACTAAAACCTTTGGGAAGTGAATTCAATATCATGTCAGTAGCCAACTCTTGGCTAATTGGAAAACCGAGCCTCTCAAGATGCTTGATGTGGCCCTTCATCTTTAGAGCATGGGGACCAACATCTTGTCCTTCACTCTTCTTGCATGAGGTTAGGGTCTTAACTGTGTTATACCTTTCTTGCCTTGCTTGAACTTGGAACATTTTCATCAGTCGATTGTTTAGATCAACTGTCCCCAAGTGCTCAAGATCCTTCTGAAGGCTCTTGCACATGGCGGAGAGCATGAGGCAACCAACATCAGTAGCATCACGCTTATGCCTCAGATATTGATCCCTCACTGCCCTAGTAGCATTGGCAGCAGGTTCAGGTGGAACAGGTTTCTCAAGAATGTACAACTTTTCCTCTTGCCTGAGAACAATTCTCACGCTACGGATCCAATCCATATAGTTTGTACCATTCTCTTCCAACTTTTCCTTCTCAAGGACAGATCGCAGTGACATATGATTAATGTTTGATGCCATTTATTCTACAAAAAGATATACATAAAATATGAACACATATGAGCAAACATATTATATGAGAAGTATAATGCATTTACATGAAAATAAATGCTCCCACTAAATTATACACCTTCCAATGCAAATAAGCATAATATACATTTAATGGGCTAAGATCCAACTTTAATTTAATTTCAAGTTTGCTATGGCAAACCGCTCAAAACTAAATTAATTAGGTAGAAACATCAATCATATCACATATATGACTCTTAGATCTTTTATGAGATTTATTTAAGACATCATATGTCTAAGCATATTTTAATCTCATCTTATGCCTTGGGTCCAAAATCATTTTGATAACCCAATTAAGTTCATTCACTTTAAACGTATATGAACCACCATTTCCTCATCTAGCTCGCAAACGAATAGAATGAAAGTACCTTGCTATGGCAAGCCCACCCAAAACTATCCGAGTGGTCTCAAGTGTTTTAATCATGAATTGGTATAAAGAACTTAAAAGTTAAATGAAGGTTCTTTAAAGCAGATTATAAGCATATTAGCAAAGATAATCATAATCGCGCACCAAGTAAGTTCCCAGGAAGATAGGTGAGCCACAAGGACTACTTAAGTACCAAATCTCTCCTTCGACAGAACTCTCCTAGACATGCACAATTAGAATACCAGCTCTGATTTGCAACATAATCAATACTTTGTATAAACAATCAGATTCCTTTAAATTTTGCGTAAACTGACTTGTTTCTCATAAACAATCAGAAAACCAAAATTTTAATGTTTCAATTTAATTATTCAGGAAATTACAATTCAATGTTTCAACTAAACGTCTAACAAAGCTCTTAGCACATAAGAGCATATAATTCATGCATCGCAACAATTAATAAAATCACATTTAAATTAATTAAGCATGTATAAACAATGAATTAATCTAGCATAGCCCTATAAATTTAATTTTCAGAAATTTATAGCATCCAGATTAAGACAGAAACATCTCAGATTATAAACATAATCACAGATTAGCAAGGAAAAATTAACAAACTGATTATGTCCAGATCAGGCATAGTCTGTCACGTGACAGAGGCCAACTCTATCGCGCGACCTAACGAGGCCATCTGACTGCCCATGGCCAACTCTGTCGCGCGACATTGAGTTGCCATGTCCAACTCTGTCGCGTGACATAAGCCAACTTGCAGATTTTCCAAACTTCAATCAATTCCAATCATAAAGCAATTAAATCATATAAAACAACCTTTTAACAGATTTAATTCAACATAATCAGAAAACGATTTTCACATTGTTTCACATAAACAATCAAAATTCTACCGCATACAAAAACATGCAACGAACATATAAACAATTTATATAAACATTCTAGCATGTTAATTCATACTTAATCATACGAACGGAGATCTGATACCACCGTTGGGTTTTATGGGTCCATGCGCAGCGGAATTAAGCATCTAAATAACACAAAACTCAAGAGCCCTAAGATTCGTTCTATACGATTAAATTGAATTCCTATGAGATAGAATTAACCAACCTTAATTGCTTTCCGTTCTTGAGCTATCGAACAATTAATCAATGTGATTTTGAATCACAAACTTCGATCTTCAAGACTTGAATCTTCAGATTCGAACTCTAGGTCTTGATCGTCGTACGAGCGAAGACCCTCTATTAGTATCCACACCTTTGAATGAACCAAGAATGGTTCTTGAGGATTGCTAGATCCTTAAACCTTTTAGAGAATATTGAGAAACCTTTTTGTTGTGATTTTCCTTTCAGAAATTCGGCTAGACGTTAGGGTTTCACAGACCTCATATTTATACTACATTAGTATTAGTATTTGTTTCCTAATTGAATTAGGAAACTGTTTGTAAACCGCCTTAGGCTCATCCTGTCGCGCGACCTCTAACAGCCTATGGGCAAGTTATGTCGCGCGATGACTCTTGCCACATCAGGACTTCTCAATTTTATTCCTTTGATTTAACCAATTCATTCTAGTTGTGTGTGACTCAATAGGATTATATTACGTTGGCAATAAGCCCGATCATATCGACCCTCATAAAACATAAGCGGACTCTAGCAAGCCATTATGTCTACCCAAATAATATAACGTAAGAGTTCACGTTTCCAATGGTACACTTCCATTTCTCCCTTTGTCTCACGATGTTATATTGAACACAAATCATGGTCCACGTCAACTTGTATTTATCCAATGCTTTCTCGATCTTGAGTATAATGATAATCCAATCGCATTGGGGTATGGCCATACACTTTCATCATTATCACTCATCGAGGGGCCCAAGCAAAACATCTCTCTTTCGAGGGACAAATTTCATCTTGACTTATCATCCTTCCCATCATGAATCCGATCATGCCAAAAATAACCTTTATAGATATCGTGTTAAGATATCGTTTGACTAAAATCAAACATAACTTTCATCATATGTAAGGTCATGATAATCTCAGGTCTAGGAACTAAATGAAGTAACCATATGAGATTTAATTATGACATTTGACCATGACATAAATCTCATACGGGTCAAGTCCAGTCACTTGTTCACTAACAAGTACCCATAATTTCAATGTGCATCTCTATGCATATAATCATCATATGATTATCCATTAACAATTATACTAATTATTCACTTAATAATTAGGGACGGAGATTATTACAATAAATATGCAAAACATATAATAATCAAATAATAAACTTTTCATATAATAATAAATAATGTCAACATATAGGTCTATCAAATATAGGTCTAGGGCATAACACTAATACAAAAAACCTTGGAAATTTTCGCGGCCCAATTTGGCGGGAGAGACATTATAATATGCGACTGCATTAATAAATATGTGATGGACTTAGCTGTCTCATAATCTATTCAATAATAAATTAATTTTTAAAATAAATAAATAAATAAAATTTAATGATAAAAAAAACATCGCATAAGGAAACTTAGGTTAAAAACAAATTTTGTTTCTCTCTCCTGTCGTTACTTTTGCAACTCCCTTCTCCCTAAACAAAACACACGCTGCTTCATCTCCTCCTGGTTAGGGCTCCCTTCGCTTAGGACTCCTCTGGCAAACAACAGGTGATCTCTCTCTCTCTCTCTAACTTCTCTCACTAATCACGCTTCTTTCTGCTCTCCCTCTCTCTAGATCTGCTGCCTACTCGTTAGCTCCTCATTTCCTTGTTCAATTTCATCAGGTAAGTTTTTTTCTATTCGGTTTGTTTACTTGTAGATCATCTTGATTTTACTGTTTGCTGATTGTAATTTGCTCGATTGTGTACTTTTTTGTTCATGTTTCACGCACAATCACATAATATGCATTTTTCCGATGAACAATTACGGTCCGTGTTCTTAACGACAGGTACGGATTGTGTTTGATGTTATATACTGTAAACGTTTCTCTGAAAATGTGTTTTGTATATGCGCTTTTTATTTTTCCAGTATCTTTGATGATCTATTTGTAGATGTACATTAATTTGTAATTTTACTGCTGTTTTTCCTTTTTTTGGTGTGAGTTATGGATTATTTTTGTTGGGGGTTACTGTTACAATGTGAATATTATGTGTATTTGGTTCTATTGTTTTTATTTTTATTATTGTTACAGTCGATTTCTAGATGCTGGACAATGAATTTTATACATAATATTGCTTTGATGAAACTTTGGTAAAAGGGGAATGTCTGTGTTGATTTAATTTTTAGAATCTCACCGGTCCTCACATCCTCCTCTTAATGAAAGAATACTTTCATCCATGACCAGGAGATCATGGATTTTGAACTCAGTGTAGATCAATATTACCTCATCTACTGGTTGCAGGACCTGGAGCCCCAACGATTTTTCACACGGTAAGGATTCTGAACTCAGTGTAGATCAATATTTCCAAATCTATATTATAATTTTACATGTATTTTTTATTTCAGTTTCATATGCTTTTTCATTTAAAAGCCTAATTTACTAACTATAAATATTATCTCCCTCCTCCCATTTTATTTTCACATTATTTCTCTCTTCTATTGCTCTTCTACTCTCAAATATTCACACTCTCTTACTCTCATCCAATTTCCAGTTAAATATTACCTTATTTTTAGTTAGTTTTCTAACGAAATTAGTGTTTTTCTTCATTCATCCATCACCGCCACTACTACTACCAGTACCACCACCACCACCACCACCACCACTACCACCACCACCACCACACCACTACCACCACCACCACTACCACCACTACTACCACTACCACTACTACCACTACCATCACTACTACCACTACTACCACCACCACTATCACCACTACTACTACTATCACCACCACCACCACCACTACCACTACCACTACCACCACTACTATCACTATCACCACTACTACCACTAACACTACTATCACTATCACCACTACTACTACTACTACTACTACTACTACTAGTCTACTACAACTACCACCACTACTACTACTACTACCACCACTCCTACCGCTACTACCACTCCTACTACTACCACTACCACTCCTACCAATACCACTACTACCAGTCTACCACCACTACCATCACCATCACCACCACCACCATCACCAGTACTACTACCAGTACCACTACCACCACTCCACGGAAAGTAGTGATAAATGAATGATGTTTTAGATTAATTTTTATTTTAATTAGATTATTTTAGACTTTAGATTATGTTTATTTTTATTTAATTGTAATAGTTAGGTTGAGATAAAAGCTCTTAAGTGTCCCCCCCTTATTTATAAAAGGGTAAGGTTGGTTGTCCCCTCTTTGTAATTTTATTTTAATTAATAAAATTTAAGGGTATCATCCCTTTTTTTATTTACTTTTATTTCTTTAAAAATTCTTAATTTTTTTATATAACTTTTTGTAAAAAAAAATCAGGACAAAACATCTCAAATACGTTTCTTTATCAAAAAAAAATTGAAAAAAAAAGAAGTTAATATACTATATACAAGTTAACGAAAACTGTTAAAAAGATAATTGGTTTCTTATCTTTAAAAATTCTTAACTTTTTTTATATAAATTTTTCTAAAAAAATTCAGGACTAAAAAACATCTCAATTAGTTATCTTTATCCAAAAAAAAAAATTGAAAAGAATTAATTAAAGTTAATATACTATATACAAAGTTAACGAAAGTGTTAAAAAATTAACTGTTAGAAGGTTGAAAAATGATATGCTCGGCCGAGCAATACTATAGACTCGGCCGAGCATATGAGAACAGAAAGTTGGCATTTTTTTGAAGGGTATGCTCGACCGAGCAGTATATTTGACTCGGCCGAGCAACCCTCAACCCCTAAACCCTAAAAGGGTATGCTCGACCGAGCAACACCAAAGACTCGGCCGAGCAGATCCAAACCGAATAAACCGGAGGTTAACCGGAAAACCGTTAAAACCGTATAACCGTCAAACCGTAACCAGTTTAGCTGGTTATCCGGTTCGGTTCTGGTTGAGGGTTTTCCAAGGTTGAAATCGCCGGTTTCAATCGTGAACCGGCGGTTAAACCGGACCGGCCACGTCTAGTTTTATGTTATAAATGTGGAACCCATAAACATCATTCAATTTTGTTGCCATTGGCTACTTCTTGCTCTTATTAATTTTCCATGGTGATGCTATCAACTTGAGCCTGGTAGCTAAGTTTAAAAATTCTAATTCTTTGTGTTTTTCTCGTGTATACCTACATCAATGATATTCAGACTATTTGAAGTACCTCAAAGTTTCTTTTCTTAGAGGTTTAGTAGCTAAAAACTTGAGCTCCATAGATATGCAGTTCTCTTAAGTAACATAAGTTTTTGGTTCATGAATGCAGTTATCTGATTCTTCATTGCTTATACTTAGAGATTCTGAAACATTATATTTATTTGATGTGCAAGCTTGTAGGACCTATTCTTTTCTCTTGGGTTGCTTGTGGTGTGAGCTTAATTAGTTGCACTGATGGAGGTAATGTTGTCGCAACTTATTCTGTTTGGAGTTTTTATATATATTTGCACATGCAAAAACAATTTATTCTATCTTTTTTTATTCCCTTTTTCTTTCTATTGTTTTTTTCTTTTCATTTTTTTTCTTCTATATTTTACCTGTTTTTTCTTTCTTTCTTTTTCCAAATTTATTTCCACCTATTTCTCCTTTAAATCTATTCTTAGCTTTCACAAATTTTTTCTGCACCTCTTTTCATAAACACCATTTGACGATTCATGTTTAGCGACCCCAAGTTATTTTGGGACTAAGGCTTTGTTGCCATTGGCTACTTTCTGTTGTTACTTCGGATGGGGTTACTATCAACTTGAGCCTGGTAGCTAAGGTGAAAACTTCTAATTCTTTGTGTTTCTCTTGTGTATCCCTACAACAATGATATTCAGATTATTTGAAGTACCTCGAGGTTTTGTTTCTTAGAGGTTTAGGCAGCTAACCTTAAGCTCCATTGTTTTACCTACCATTTCCCTACCATGTGCCGAATATTTAAGAGTACCTGATTTTCTTAGCGTTTCTGATACCACTGAACAAAGTTACTATGATGTTGTAAGTATTCCACTTGATATGAATGTCAGGTAACTTTCGTTCGTTCTTCTCGCAGACCACAACATGCTTCTTCTATCTGTTGCTAAATTACTTTTCAATCACATATGAGATGTCCTTAAGGATGTTACAAGCTTTCAGTCCGAGTATGGATCATTCTCTGACACCGTTTAGGTGTTAGACGATATCATTTTCACACGAGGAAACAAGTGTACTGTGGTGAGTTCTCTTTTTAGCTATCACATATTGGACCTCGCATGCTTCATTTGTCAGGAATATAAAAAAAATCATATATATCTAATATTTAAATGATTTGATGAGGCCTGATGCTTCTGTACATGAGAAAGGTGGAAACAAGTTTGAATAAGAACAATGGTGGTCAATTGAATCCTGAGGAGGTGTTTTGTTGCATCTTTACGTTACATTCAATTCTTGACACCCTTGGGATTTTTTGAACATGAAGTTGTAGTAGTTCACATTTAAATTTAGCTTACGAATACTCTACTTGCACATAGTCATTGCAAAAAAGTCTTGCTTTCCAAGTTTACAGTTTTCTTAATTTATGAAAGATGATATCATGCTCTGGTTAATGGTTAAAAGAAATCAAACATGCATAACATTAGTGGATCAGAGGTAGTATTTCATTTGTTAAAAAAGGGAGTTTGATAAATAGTATACAAATTCATCTGGCAGACCTGACTCTGATTTAGGTCTATGTGATGAATAATTTCCCTGCTTTTGTGATAATAAATTTCGTAAAATCTGCTTCAAAAGTAACATCTTTGATTTGACCTTATACATATCTCGATTTTACTACCCTATAAGTACTTATCTTTGGGCTGTCAGACATCTTTCAAAACGATGTAGGGGCTGTTGCATACCAGGCTTCGGAACCTTGCACCAATTTCTGCTCCAGCAGAAGTCTCTATCCTTAGGCAAGTTTCTTTCTCCTTGATTTCTGTTCAATAATCATATAGATAGTTTCTTTTGAACGACGCTGATCGACAATCCTGTTATAGATGTATCTAACTTGAAATTTTATTTATGAGCAACCTGTTTTTGCTTTGCTCTAAAAATAGATTGAGTGCCATGTTTGTTTTTCCTGTGTTTGGAACATTGGTTGATTTGCAAGATGGTAATGGTGTAGTGTTTGAATACTCTTTTGGTCAATGCAATCTAGGTGTTTGTGTCTTTGCCTGACCCAACATAAGAACAATACTTTCTAGTACTCCCTCCGTCCCAAACTGATGTTCCCGTTTGGCTATTCAAAGCTTTTAGTAATGTGTTTACTTTTCTAAGATTACCTTCTCACAACTTTCGTATTAAAGAGTGCACATTTTTACCACAAGGTAATGTGGGAAGTTCAATGGTTTTAGTCATTCAATTAAGGAAATGAAAACATCTTTTGAGACAAGCAAAAATGGAAAATGAGAATATCTGTATGGGACGGAGGGAGTAGAACGCAAGAAGAAAAAACTTCAATCTCCAATAAAGTAATCATGTTAATTTGGTTTACATGTTCAGTTGTCATTTATTATTCAACATTTTATTTTTTTGGAAATTGTTGCCCATTATCATTGTGCCTGAATGGTTAATGCACAAGCTTCAGTACAGGTTACGATTCAAAAACTGAGTAGAAATTGTTGTGTTGTGATACTAATGGTTTCCTTTTGGGTCAAACAGAGGCTGCAAAAGAGTGTAAATTGATTTTGGATATAGTCGAGCCAGCATTACCCAATGGAATGATTGAGGGCATTTTTTGAAGAATGCAAGTTGCAGGAAATGTTGCACAAAGCACTGGAATTACTACCCAAGCTATGGATTCAGGCTGGCATTCTGACTGAAGCGATAGTTGCATATTGATATTGCCAATTTTAATGGCACTATTATTATTTAGGACAAAAGAATGATAGTTTTTGTTTTTTGAAATCTGGACAAAAATGGTACTTGGTATATATTTTGGATAAAGAATGGCTGTTGGTTACAAGTTTATATAAAACTTATGTTTATGTACATGAGTATTTTATTTATTTTTAGTGTTTATGAAAAAGTAGCAATTGTGAAAATAGAATTTATATAAATTTTAGAAATTTCATAAATTCTGGGATATGTTTATGTGATGGCTAGTGCCATCTCTAAAGCACTTCTCAAAGAATTTTTGCGAAATATGTGATGGATGTTGCCATCGTATAGAATGTGAAATATAAGATTACAATTGCAGTCACATAACCAGGTTTTATGCGATGGTTAAGACCATATAATGTTGACGACTATATGCGATGATTAAGACCATCTAATGTTGACGACTATATGCGATGGCATTTTATTTTAAAAAAATAATATTTTTATCGAAAATAATATTTATCTTATAAGATTACATTAACCATCGCATAAGGTGTTACGCATTAGGCAATGGCAGCGGCTGTTGCATATACCTTTAGCGACAAAGCCTAAGGCGACGACCCTTTTGATGGATTTTGCAATCGTATAAAGAATATGCGATGGTTTATAGATGTTATGCGATGACCAAAAGCCATCGCAAAAAGTAAGTTTTCTTCTAGTGTCCGGGAAAGAATTGACTCTCAACAATGTGCTTTATGTGCCCGATCCGAATCGCTTTTGATTAAGCATGATTTTCGTATTGTGTTTGAGTTGGATGTTGTTACTTTGTCTAAGAGTGGAATGTTTGTAGGAAAAGGGTATGTCAATGATGGAATGTTTAAGCTAAGTGTGATGGTTGTGAAACCAAATGTAATGGCTATTAGGCCCAAAAGCAATGAAATTAATAATTCTTCCTTTTACTTGCTTGATTCTTTCAATTTGTGGCATGGTAGACTAGTACATGTTAATTATGATATTATACATAGATTAATTAACTTGAATTGCATATCAAAATGTAAAATAGACTACAAACATAAATGTGAAACTTGTGTAGAGGCAAAATTAACAAAAAGTCTGTTCCATTCTATTATAAGAAATAATTAACCACTTGAGTTGGTTCACACGGACTTATTCGACTTCAAATCAACACAATCACGTTGGAACAATAAGTACTTTATGACTTTTATTGATAATAGGACAAAATATTGTTATGTGTATCTTCTCAATAGTAAAGATGAGGCTATAGAGAAATTTGTTCTCTATAAAAATGAAGTTGAAAATCAACTTAATCGAAAAATAAAGATGATAAGAAGTTATCGTGGTGGTGAGTATGAATTTCCATTTGAGGATATTTGTGCTAAACATGGAATAAAATATGTAACAACGCCACCTTATACATCCTAATCCAATGGAGTTGCCAAACGCAAAAATCGAACTTTAAAGGACATGATAAATGTCATGTTAATAAGTTAGGGGTAACCTTATAACATGTGGGGAGAAGTCGTATTGTTGGCAAACTATTTGTTAAATAAATGCCTTGAAAGAAAATAAACAAAAGCCCATATGAATTGTGGCATGGAAGAGTGCCATCATACCAATACATGCAAGTGTGGGGATGTCTTGCAAAGGTTTCAATACCACCTCACAAAAAGGTGAAAATTGAACAAAAAACTATTGATTGCATATTTATTGGGTATGCTCACAATATTAGTGATTATAGATTTCTTGTTTATGAATCAAAAATTCAAGATATACACAAGAATACTATAATGAAATCAAGAAATGTTTATTTCTGTGAGAATGTGTTTCAGTGTAAAAGAGTTGGAGCAATCTCATCTAAACTGATACATGATTCAATAGAAAAAGAAGTAGAAGAAGAAACTCATCATGATGAAAATGATGAAGAAAATGTGGAACCTCGACATAGAAAACGAGGTAGGATAAAAAAATCATATGGCTCGGATTTCTAACCTACATGCTTGAAAGTGAACCACGAAGTTATAAAGAGGTTGTGATCTCTTCGGAAGGACATTTGTGGAAAGAGGCCATTAAAAGTAAGATTGATTCTATTTTATAAAATCACACTTGAGAATTAGTGGATCTTCCTCTGGGAAGTAAATCACTAGGATATAAGTGAATTTTTAAAAGGAAAATGAAGACGTATGGAATAATTGACAAGTATTAGGCAAGACTTATAATTAAAGGCTACAAGCAAAAGGAATGCCTTGATTACTTTGATACATATTCTCCAGTTACGAGAATAAAATCCATAAGAATTGTACTTGCATTGTGGGCACCTGACCCGGAACCTAACACGTGTCCCGAGTCTTAGAGCCCAAACTCCAATATACCACCTGAACTTTTTCAAAACATTTATACTTGACTTGAAAAGAACTAACTCTAAACTTGGGAACATCTCCACGTTGGAGGAAAGGGGAATAAAACATGAACAAATTTTCAAACCCAAACTTATTTACAAACCTTTACAAAAACTCTATCTACTACCATTTTAACTACTACTTACTTGGTTTCCATATTTACAAAAGTTAAGCCATAACTTACAAATTTACATAACTTGTTCTATTAACAAACTCCAACAAAGGAGTAACACTCAAAATACAAACCCTCTAACCAACAACATACCCGACAAACCAAAATCAAGCACAAACTCGCAGAGCCTCACGCTCCCTGGTCCTCCTGTCTCAGGTTGATCTAAAACATTAAAGGGAGAAGGGTGAAAATAAATCTCAATAAGTTATTATGCATGCATCAATATGCCAAATAAATACAACACATATAAGGTGCATATAATCACATTGGAAAAGCCGTAAACACATTTCGTTACCCTTGTTTACCTTTTTCCCGTCTGACCAATAAGTCGTATCATATTGGAGGATACCTTCACATCACAACCAATAACAAATAACGGAGAGAGCTATTATAATAACTCCTCTCTTGTGAACTGCTTAGGGATATTCACATCTTATAAGACCCGTTTTTCAGGAAACCATATAAGATAGTAGCAACTCTGTAAGGCTTTTGGCTCAATACAGATGCTATAACCCCAATCTGTGGCCACAGAAGGGGACAATCACAGGTATAACGTAATCCGATCACATTAGGTCACACTTTCCATAATTGACCAGGTATTAGTTATACCCCCTAAACATCAGCTGATTAACCACAATTCAAGCACATATAAGTTACTTGAAATGAAATCCACAAAAAGGGATGAAAGTATATCAACATGGTACAACAATACTCATGTTCAATCCATACTAGAGTGCAACATTTATTTCATGCACGATGTATAATAATGCCAATGCATATGCACTTATATAAAGTAGGAAAGTATAACAACTATTCTTACATAGACCATATACGATAATATATAACTTCTATAAAGGTCCACATACTATTTACCAAGTTGAAGTTACTTTAACTAAGTATAGATCAATGTTACGCAACAAGTTCGCGACAATATTACAAGTACTTCTACTATTCCAATTTGATCCATTAAAGTATCATTGTGTAGCTGAAAGGTTCTAATTTAATCTAAGTTAAAGAGTGTTCAAGTTGGTTCTCATTTGATTAGGTTTCCAAGCCTTGGAAACAGCTTTAGCTCCTGCAGGGGAGGGCACGACTCGTGCCCCAGGGCATGACTCGTGCCCCTTTGACCCCCACCAGATTCTGGCGTCCCCTCTAGGCACGACTTGGTTCAATTCTCAGGGGAGGACTCGTGCCCCAGTCGTGCTCAGGGGCACGACTCGTGCTCCCTGTCCAGAAATCAGAGCAGTTTTGATACAACACCAGAATTCATACCAATTTGACCCCAAACCCAATTTACTCTGTTTCCAAGTAACCAAAAGCAGTACCAAAGTTATCAAGGCTAACTCCAACCCATTCCATACTCCTTCTACACTACTTCAACACCAATAAACATCATTTTAACATCATACCTTGTACCAATTTACCATGCAATGACTTATGTCAAAAGCATTAATACTAAACATGAGTATCAACCCATTTTCTTGCTATTTCAAAACCCATTTCATAACCAATACAATTTCCACTTTCAAAATCCATTATTTCCACTTCAAAAGTGTTTTCCCTTTTATAAAACATGTTTACAAACATCATTAACAACAATAGCAATGAATTAGCAAGGTTTTGAAGAGAATCCATAATAACTTACCTGGATGATGAAAAATAAAATAATTCTTTGAGTAGTTCTAAATGATCTCCTTGCCACCACGATCAAGAATCCGCCCTTGATTTTGAAAACGGAGAAGAATTGAAGACTAGAGAATTCTTAGAAGGTGAGGTTAGGATTTGGTGTTTTTCTCTCCATGGATGACTTAGGGAGGAAGGAGTACTGATCCTATTTCTCAAATGAGGTTTTTCCTTTTTAAATTTTCTATGGATAATGACCATTATTTACAAAGAAGCTCCTTACCAAATAATAACTCAACTAATAATAATCTTACTCATTAAATTTGGTAATTAAGCACATTACTACTAATAAGATTTTATTAAAAATTCTAATTATTATAAAATCATTATTCACTTTAGAGTTTATTCCATTTAGGCCCCAAAAACATTATTTTTAATTCATTTTCATCCCAATTTCACATAAGTTAGTTAATGCCAATTCTAACTTACTAAATTCAAGCTAACATATAAATAGTCACATAAAATCAAATAAAGTCATAAAATGCACAAGATGAAATACTACGACCCGAACCCCACGTGCTTAACATGTAATTAAATAGTGCCTATTATCGGGGTCGTCACATGCATTAGCCGCATTGTGGAATCTTGAAGTACATCAAATGGATGTTAAAACCGCTTTTCTAAATGGGGACTTAGAAGAGGAAATTTACATGGAACAACCCGAATAATTTTCTGCGCCGGGCAAGAAAATAAAGTGTGCAAATTAGTAAAGTCATTGTATGGATTGAAACAAGCACATAAACAATGTCATCAAAAGTTTGATCAAGTCATGATGAAAAGTGGATTTAAAATAAATGAATGTGACAAATGTATCTATGTTAAAGACACGGAAAATGGCTACGTCATTTTATGTCTTTATGTAGATGACATGCTTATCATAGGAAGCTGTGATAAAATGATAAAGTCTACTAAAGACATGTTGAACTCAAAGTTTGATATGGAAGATATGGGGTTAGCCGACGTAAGCCTTAGCGTGAAAATTTCAAGAATATCAAATAGACTTGCTTTAAGCCAGTCACATTATGTGGATAAGATTCTTGATAAATTCAACAAGGATGACTTAGCTATTGCTAGAACTCCAATAGACATGAGTCAACATCTATCAAAGAATAGAGGTGACACAATTTCTCAAGTTAAATACTCGAGAATCATTGTAAGTATAATGTACTTGATGAGTTGTACTAGACCAGACATTGCTTACACGGTTAGCAAACTCAGTCGGTATACAAGCAATCCGGAGCAGAATATAGGAATGGTATAGTGAGAGTACTAAGGTATTTAAGATATACTCGAGATTATGATTTACACTATACTAGACATCTAGTGGTAATTGAAGAATATAGCGATGCTAATTGGATAACCGATATAAAAGACTCAAGGTCTATGAGCGGATTTGTATTCACATTAGCAGGAGCAGTTATATCATGGAAATCTTCTAAACAAACGGTTATAGCTAGATCCACAATGAAATCTGAGTTTATAGCATTAGATAAATGTGGTGAAGAAGTCAAATGGCTACGCCAATTCATAGAAGATATTCCAAGATGGACAAAGTCCGTGCCTCTAATATGTATACAGTGCGATAGCCAATCAGCGATTGGAAGGGCACAAAATCATATGTATAATGGTAAGTCTAGACACATTCGTCGAAGACATAATACCATTAGACAACTACTCTCAACTAGTACAATATCCATTGACTATATTAAGTCAAAGGAATTTAGCGGATCCGTTAACCAAATGGTTAAATAGAGAGTCAGTTAAAAGCTCGACGAGGGGAATGGGTCTTAAGCCTCTTAAAAGTTAAACATAGCGAAAAATCCAATCTAGATGACTGTAGATCCCAAGAACTAGATTAAATGGGACCACCTAAACGTCAAAAGACTTGTAGCGTCAGTGAGGGGGAACCAACCCCAATTTCATTCCTATTAGTGACATCCCGAAAGGAAAAGGATAAGTCTAAGGATTTTAATGATTTTTACGCGTCGAGAATTCGAGCGGGGTTATACATGTTACCTTTAAGAAATCACCTATATGAGAGAGAAGTGGGGCTGCTTTGAGGAGAATTGTGTGAGGCTCAATTTTTAGACCCTCTTGCAGAATCATGCGTATGTTTTGGGCCATGATTGATCATAGCTATGGGAATTGGAGTATGTTAGGATGATACTTGTGTCAAACATATGATCGGCTACACGAAAAACATAACGATTCAAGGATATCGCGTCTCTCGACTTGCGACTAGAGTAAATATGCTTGTACGAGCGAAGATTCAATGGACATTCCCACATCTTCGTATGCAAGTATTCGTCTGTCGGACTTTATCACCATTTCCTCATTATTTTCTTCATGTGGGAGATTTTTGGAAAAATAGGGTGTGTTTGAAGGAAATAATGAGTTATTTCCTAAATGGGTTGTTTGTCAAATGACCAAATTGATTGTAGGTTTGTGTTCTACTACATGACAACATTGAAATTATATATTTATTTGTCCAAAATGTTGAGGGATGAATGAGATATTAAGGCTCAAATTAATTGGGAAATGTGGTTATCCCACATTGAAAGGAAATGCAAAATGAGACTAGTTTATATACTCAAACACTTTAGTAGGGAGTAAGATTGCGTAGCATATAGCCTCTCTCTCGCCCACGGGTGCGCAGGGGGCGCAAATCAAGGTTCAAAATGTACCGAACTCATGTGCGTGGGCATCCTACGGACACGAATTTAGCTCCAAATTGGCCTACTCGCGCTAGCCCACCTTTTGCAATTTTTTTTTGTAACGTGATTAAAAAAATTGACTCTCAGAATCTGTAACTGCCGCATGATTTCAAAGGTTGTAACTGTCATAAATGATTACGAAATTAAAACGTGTTTAATTTCGGGAATAAATTTGATCATCAATTTTGATCCTTCATTGACAGCTATAGAAAGGAGAGAACACAAACAGATTCAGACACACAATTTCCGAAATCTCTCCTTTCTCCAATTCGCATCATATTGAACAATCCTTTCCTTTGGCCTCCTGCATTTCCATTTGGTGGTGATACCATCCAGGCATACATTCAATTCGACAGAGGTACTAGTGTACAGCAACCTCCGATCAGTCCATTTCATCCTGGGAGGCAAACGTTCGGTGGAACCTCAAGCACAACTCAGTGAGGGGACAAATTTGTCTTAATTAAGGAGAGTGTGTTACACACGAATCGGGCAAATTCAAGAATCAATTTACAGTTTTAGTTTGTATACTGTTTCTTATTTTGTTTTTCTGTAATTTCCAATTGTTTTGTAATCAATTATTCTAACACTATTCATCTCAGTTCTCTCTTCATTTTCATCGGTACATTTTAGTCGTTGATTGTTGAGTCAAGGCTTGATAGGCTTCACCATCCTCCTTCGTCTCACAGCGATAACAAGTTATTTCACTCAGATATTATAAATTATGTCTAAATTACAGGCCTGCCTAAGCACTGTCTAGACATTTTAGCCGCTGCGCACGGCTCTAGCGCCTATCGATCGCCTATCGATTTTAGAACCTTGATAGTAGTTAGACTTCACCTCCTTGTCCTATATTATAATTTTATAGTTAATCCTTAGAAGTAGAAGCCAATACTTTGAACCTAAATGAGTTAACTGATTGATTAAGTTAGTTGTGTTGGCAATAATTGTAAATACATTTATCTCTAGATTTCGAAAAGCAACGCTAGAAGCGCATGACCGTGAATATTATAGAACCACATAAACGAGGTAAGAGATTATACGTCTTATAGGTTAATTGATGTCCTGTTTCAATTGTTTAGGCTTCCACTTATTTCTTTAAAATGTCCATTCCTTGAAACGTTTAGACTAACCATGTGTCAATATTTTGCTTTGATTCCATCGATTCCTGCCATTTGATAAGCTCTTTGATATTCTTTGTCACGTATTTTTTTGAGTACGTGTAAATATTGTGTGATACTAAATGTGCGTGTAATTACGGTAGGGCATATTTGATTTTGGCATATTAAGACAACTTTGTTCACTACTCTGAGTGGTGTGATGTTTCGATATCACCTTTTAGTATGTTTTCTCTGTGTCTATGCGTGATAATTTTGTGTATTGTAAGCTTTTATTCTCTATGGAGATTTTTGTTTGATAAGATTAGTGCACCGCTTATTTGATCATTGATGTCTGTTGTTTCCTTATTTACAACTAATATAGGAAGGTTGTAGATAAGTAGATCACTCGAGTTAGTTTTTTTCAGCCATTTGAAACTCCTAAAAATACGTGAGTGGGTTTGTTAATTACAATTAGTATGAGACGGTTGAGAATAACTAACCATTTGAGTATATTTGATTCGATTTGATTTTGTCATCGTTTGAAATTCTAAATTATTTGTTAACCCAATTACTACAACTTTTGAAATTCTGAAGGCATGTTGTTTTAAAATTCAGTAAATGATCATTTTAGACTAGTACTTGCAAATGTATATATACTAGCGCATGCCCGTGTCCAAGGCCACGTGAGATTTTTTTTTTTTCTATTTTCTTTTAATTTAAATTTTTTTTTTTTTTTAAATGGGCAAGTATGTCGCACGACATACTTGTTTTTTTGAAAATTCAAATTTTAGGAGGGAGAAGTTTTTTTTGAAAATTGAGGTTAAGTATGTCGTACGACATAATTTTTTTTTATTTTATTTTTATTTTTTTTTTTTAAGGGCAAACTGGGAAAGAGAGTGAATAGTGAGGGCAAAAGGGTCAATTCCGCGATTGGAACTGTAGATACAACTGTAGCAACACACCTTTGATTTATACTATAGATAGTTATTTTGATTTTGTACTTTTTGATATTCTTTCGTATTAACTTCTTTTTAATAACTAGAGAGAGAGGTTGTATATGATCTTATTAATGTTTTTTAATAACTAGAGAGAGAGGTTGTATATGAACTTATTAAGGTTTTGTTCGCTCACTCTTTTATCTTCTCTTTTCTTCTAGGTAATAAACAAGAAGAATTTAATACGGTTCGAGGAGCATTTAGAAGAAATTCAGGAATCATTTTTCAGGAATCATTTAGCTTAAAATTATTCTAGACTCTTTTGTTATTTCAGTTATTTGAGAATTGTAAAATTTTAATGTTTTTGTTGAATTTTAGATAACTTTTAATTGAGTTTGATAAAATAATATAATTACACATGATTTATGACACTATTTGTAAACATGATGACGTATATACTCCCTCTGTCCAGCTATAAATCGCACACTTTCTATTTTAGGCGTCCCATTATAAATCGCATATTTTCTAAAATGGCAAAAAATCTTTACTATTTTCCCCACTCATTCTCTCTCTACTCACAACACTTTTCAAATTTACTTTTCTCTCCACTCATTCTCTCTCCTATTTTACTTTTACACTCACAACACATTACATTTATCACCTTTTACCTTAATTTCCGCACCGGCACAAAAAGTGCATATAATTGTGGGACGGAGGGAGTAATTACACATGATTTATGACACTACTAGAATAAGCCCGTGTTCGAAGACACGTTTTTTTTTTTTAATTAAGCTCGTGTCCGAGGACACGTTTTTTTTTTTAATTTAATTTTTTTTTAAAGACAAAATGGAAAAGAGACAAATGTATGAGAATAAAATGAAAAATTTGATACATAATACTATTCATAATATTATAAATAGTGGAGGTGTGATTTATACTATATATTGTGTGTGCACAAAATTGTGAACTAGAGTTTGAGCCGTTACAATATTTGAAAGTGTTTTAAATTTTGAACGAAAATTAAAATTAGCGAGAATCAAATACTCCAAAATCATTAACTTATAATCCGTACTAAACAAATCACGAGTACACTTTTTATTAGCAATCATTTTATTTTTCTCAAATAGCCTTACAGGCTACATGATAGGCTAAACGCAAAGCACGTGGCAGCGGTCTTATCTGTCTTTTAACCTGAACGCTTGACTTTTCAAACACGGATCAAAAAGATAAACTCTAATATCAGCCGTCCGATTAACCTGGCTTTTTCATCTTTCTTACCCCCACCAACCGAAACAACGGCAGCCGTAAATCCAGGCCGTACAGACAGGCACCAGAATAACAAGGAGGTGGAGAGAGAAAACACAAGCATATTCGCATTTTCTACTTTCCTTTGTTCTAATCCCTTTTTTTTCTAGATAGTTCTCCTGATTTCTAAATCGATTTGAATTTTGTTCTTTCTGTTCAACCGCAAAATCACTCCCGCTCCATCTTACAGTACGTTCTCGATTCAAATTTCTAAGTTTTGTATGATTTGTGATGTGAATCTTCGCTTAAAATGTTCTTACCTCGATTTCTTCGCTTTGAAGATGAATATTTCGCTGATCTGTGGTTGTTTGCTTCTCAGTTATGCATAGTGTTATTTGTGTTTGATCGAATATTGGTGATAATATGCTTTAGATTTTTTGTTGTGATTTTTTTTGTTCTTTTCTTGAAATTTGGATTAGGTATATGTAGATCCGTGAGTTAGGGTTGATTGATAGTAGGTGTTGTGATTTATTCGGGTTAAGTTTGGATAGATCTTAGATTGTGATGAACTTCAGCAATATTACTCGAGTATTCTGGAAATTTTGGGCTGAATCTAATGTTGTTTGAGTTTATTTGTTACATGAATCCAGACTGCAACTTTAGTAATAATGGCAGAGTGATTGTTAAGTTGGAAGTGCATGCACTTTTGAGTTTTGATAGTTTAAACTATTATATTAATTCTCACCATCCCAAAATGAATGTCCAAAAAAATTTCAAATTTGCTGTCATTCATTTGTGAGGAATGGAGTATTTTAGATGCGTGATTATATCAGTTCATAGATCTAGTTGATTGAGGTTTGCTTCGAGATGTAATTTGAGAAGTTAGGTGTATGATTTGCTTGACATAGATTCACTTTTATTGATGGCAAATGATTGAAGAGATAAGGAAACTTCTTTTGATAACTTGGGCAAGTTTTGGTTCCCCATGGACGTAAAGATGGACAATGGACCTGTCATTCTGCTCTTAATCTGATCTTACTTTTTGTTGTCCTGTTTTGTGTGGCTGAACCACCTGTGCATGTTAAAGTCCTATTTGTCCCACACTCCCACATCATCTTGGAGAAAATAATTGGTTCAATTCAACATATTAATTGCATAGCCTCACCCCTAACAAGACCTTTGAAGGGGGGGGGGGTTGTGGCCCAACCTAATATTGTATCAGTGTGTGTCCAAGTTGATGATAGATTTGCTACCCATTTTGGGTTTGAGGCGATGGTCGTGCTGGCATGTTAATGGTCCACGTGTAGAGTCGATGGTCATGCCGGCCTACATGTGAGGGGGCGTGTTGAAGTCCCAAACAATTATAGATTCCTTGTAAATGCGACTTCTGTTTTAGAAGTTTCATGGTTCATGTTACCAAAGGAGCAGATTGTAGTTGATGACCACGCTCTTGCTGTATCAGTGCATATAATGGTATTGGTACAATACAAGTTGATAAGTTTCAGAGGTCCTTTTAAATTGAAAAATGAAATTAACTGTCTTTCCTTTTCTTTTACAATAGGAAAAGATTAGGAATACAAATAATTAATGTGGTTGTTAGTACTCGTATTATATTTGGAATGAAACTATACACGGCTTCATAAATGCTGCTGAGAAGTGTTACTTTGTGTTCAGATGTTTGATTTAATGTATTGTAGGAGCTCCAAATTAATTCGCTCACTCTTTTTCTTACTTCAACTTCTTTATTACAGGATCAATCATGAAATACTTGGAATACACTCCTCTTGAGCGGTAATATTACATGTTGCTGACATAGGATGACCTATTTAATGGGGGACATTCATTTATCAAAATGATATCATTTGTTCATAGTTTAGCTTTATCCTTTTTTGCTACTTGAGTAGATTTTGGTGTAAATAGTTGGGTGTTGTACTTTGTAGGATAAATGACTTTCTAAGTGATGTCAATCTCGGAGAGCGTACAATCAAAGGATGCCTTGAAGCTTACTCTTGTAAGTAGGATTTGTTTATATGCATTTTTTTTTTCATTTTCTTGGTAAAGCTTAAGGTGTAATACTTTGGATCAACATTTTATTAGGCAAGCATGCAGGAACCGATAAGAAGCTGTCACTCAGCCTGGAAAATGAGGTAATTCGAGTATTGTGAAGAATTGTTATCTTAGCCTCATTGCTGTTCTTGTTCTGATGTCTACAAGAAACCATCGGTCTTTCTATTTTTGATCCTCTTTGTTTCTATCCTTCACAAATATCTCCTATGTGCCAAGAATACAGTTTTACTTCAGAAGTCAAGTTTTCAGTTCTACCTTTTCACATTAGTATATACCCTGACTTGCTATAAACCACATTATATTTCCCGTAATATGACAACACTAGCATGCTTTTGAAAGTAAATTTGGAAATGTATGGAGATTTGTTATTTAAATTTAAACATTATTTGAATTTGGAAATTAATGAAGATTTATCTCTTAATATTAATCATTATATGAATTCATTAATATTAATCATTATATGAATTCATGTACAATCTCTCTTGGTCTCTCTCTGTCTCCCTGTTTCTCATTCTTTTACTTTCATAAGTACACAATGGGACTTTTCCTTTGCATACTTTACGTATACCATCTCTTTCTATCAAGGAATTAAATCTTTTCCCAAGGTTCCAAGTTTTGATTCGGAGTCTTGCTTGTCCAAGATGATATATCAAGGTGTATGTTGTTCACAGATGATATTGTGCTGATTGATGAGACAAGAGAGGGTGTTGAAAGTAAATTGGAGTTGTGGAGACACACTTTGGAATCTCGAGGTTTTCGACTAAGCAGAAGCAAGACTGAATATTTGGAGTCTAAGTTTAGCAGAGTTGGAAGTAGGGAGGCAGGGGCGGTCACATTTGATGGAAATATTGTTCAAGCTTCTGAGTTTTTTCGCTATCTTGGATCCATTATCCAAAAGGATGGAGAATTAGATGGTGATGTGGCTCATAGGATTAAAGCAGGTTGGTTGAAGTGGAAGAGTGCCACAGGGTTTCTATGTGATCGCGGCATGCCCAATAGATTAAAGGGAAAATTCTACCGCACGGCAATTAGGCCGGCATTGCTTTACGGCACCGAATGTTGGGCCGTGAAACAGTGTCACATGTATAAGATGAATGTGGCGGAGATGCGTATGCTTCGATGGATGTGCGGTCATACAAGAAAGGATCGATTGGGGAATGAGGTGATCAGAGGTAAAGTAGGAGTTGCACCAATTGAGGATAAAATGAGGGAAAATCGTCTGAGGTGGTTTGGACATGTGAGAAGGAGACCGAGTGATGCACCGGTTAGGAGGCCGGAACAGTGGAGAAATGATAAAATGGCGAGGGGTAGGGAAAGACCCAAACAAACTTGGATTAGAGTGATTGAAAATGATATGAGTTTAATTGGAGTGGATGAAAGTATGGTGTTGAAGAGGCCGGAGTGGAGGGCAAAAATTCATGTGGGGGGCTGATTTATTTATTTATTATTATTATTATTTTTTACTATATATATACATATATATTTATTTATTTATTTATTTATTATTATTATTATTATTATTTTATTTACTTATTTATTTATTTTTTTCCAACAACCTTTTCACACGATAACATATGAGGATTCATGTTAGCCGACCCCAAATTATTTTGGGACTAAGGCTTTGTTATTGTTGTTTTTGTTGTTAGGAGGTTATGAGCTTTGTTAACAAATGTCCAAACTGTTAGGATCGCTCACCCATACAAGAAATTCGCAACAAGAGAAATCAAATAACACACACACGAAATAAAGACAAAACACACAATATTTCGTGGTTCGGCTAAAAGCCTATTAAACCCAAAATATAACTTCTATATATTTCTTGATATTGCAAGAATGGAGACACCCTCTCTCTCAACACTCTTGAATATCCTCACTAATCGCATACAAGCGTACAATTTATCTCTCTAAATTGTAAACCTATGCTAACTCTCTCAAGATCTCTCAAGTTCTATCTAAACCCTAACTAGTGAAGCCTATTTATATAGGGGAGGCACACCCACTTTTCCCCTTTTCTAACCGATATGGGATTACTATTCCTTCTCCTAACCAATATGGGATAAGTAATCTTTTCCTACTCATAATAGGATTTAGGCAATATTGGTCAAATTCCTAACACAAACAAGTGCCTCTGGGTGCTTGTTTGCATTTCTTGAGAGTTAGTCATGGTTGCTGCATAATGCAGCAACAAATGTCCAAACAAGTGCCTTTGGGTGCTTTGTTAATGAATGTCCAAACAAATGCAGCCTGCATTTGTTGGTGTGAACATATACTCCTCTTCTGCTTTATTCTTATGAATGTGTTTGAATCCAGATTCTTGATTTTCTTGGAAAGTCTTCCGACACAGATTGTTGCTCACCAGTGGAATATCTTTCTAGTAGATCGAGGTGATTAATGGAACTTAGATTTGTTTGGTTGTAAGTATTATAATTTTGCTTAACATGCTCTTCATTTATTGTCCAGTCGAAAGATGCTGATTTATCTGATTCTTACGTTGTATCACATGTATCCCGACTATGACTTCAGGTAATTTTATACTCTTATGCGTATCTGTTTTGTTGGAAAGGAAGGTTATATGGGTAATGCCACTGTCAGCTTAATCGGCGGCATGGCAACCCGCTATATAGTCCTTCCTTAATTGCATTGGGAGTGTTGTCAAATGGTATGACAGACAGTTTAGTGAACTGTTGCTCTTGAAGAGCTGAGAGTTCAATCCTCTCCATTTCCCAAACAAAATTTTCTTTTGGTTTGTATTTGATCTATCTTGTATAATTATCATACTGCATGTTATTCATATACTCCCATCTGTCCTGGAAAGTTAGTCCCATTTTTTTTTGTTGTTAACCTTGAGTCAAATTTGAGCAATAATTTTGGTTAGTTTTAACTATGCCAATGAAAATCTAAAACTAGTTATTGATACATCATTGAAAATACTATCAATAACAAGTTTTAGATTTTCATTAGGAATTTAGGATGGTTAAAACTAACCAAAGTTATGGCTCAAAGTTGACTCAAGTTAACAATCAAAAAAGTAGGACTAACTTTTTGGGACGGAGGGAGTATTACGATGGTTTTCTCTGTGCTGCCAAGGGCGGTTATGCATAATGCCAGTCAGCTTTCTGGAGCGATGTGGCAATTGCTAAATTATCCTTGTTAGCAGCATAGGGGTTGTTGCTAAAGACTCTTTCTCAAAGGTTTTTCTTCTATTACTCTTTCTGAAAGTTTTTTCTTCTGTTACTGTTGTGAACTAAAAGACCGTTGCTTTTATGAAAAGATAATTTAATGCTCTGAAATGAGCTGAGAGATCAAGTATCTCCATTTCCAATATTTGATCTGCTGTTGGCTCATCTTGGAATCACTTGGTAAGAACTCATCATATGGAAGTCTTGAGCTGACAAAGAGGGTTATGGATGATGCCACTTTCAGCTTTATTTGAGGAGAAAGGGAGGACTGCTACAATATCTCCTTTGGCAGCATCCATGATTATGTAAAATGGTTTAGTGATAGTGCTGAGATACCCCATATATGATTTTATGATCATTCATTGCAAAAGTTCAAGTTTAGTCATGAAGTTGAGCGTCCAAGATTACTCATTGGAAAACTTGATTTGCAGTCTTAAACTAATTCTCCCTCCATCTCAGATTGATCATCTCATTCTATATATTTGGTGGTCAACTCCTCATGAAATTATAAAATGTGTTATTGATGCACTGCAAAGATTACTATCAATAACATTTTTTTTTAAAATTTCACGAGGATAATAAATTTAATTAAAATTTTGGTCAAAATTGAGTTGACCAACAAAAATAAAATGGGATTATCTTTTTGAGACGGAATGACATTTTCTTCTGTTTATGGTACCTGCGAATTGCCATGTCGCAAATTGTCAACTTCCTTGTGGTTTTTCAGTGCAGTGAAAGCTCACCAGTTTTTCGCAGAAGAAAGCTGGGACAATTTCAAGCAGGTTTTTGATGTCTACATGCTAGAAGCATCAAAGGTATAGCTAACTCAATTGCGTGTGTAAACTTCAATCGTGGAAAGTCATATGTGAGCCCTTTTCTGGGCTCTATGGAGTATTCTTTCACCATTCAGAACCAAGCGTAATGCTTATATGGTGCATGCCCTGCATTAAGAAGAGAATGACCCCACCTTTCACTTAAGGTTCGCCTACCATCTGCAACTGCAGTATATGCATATAGGTTCATAAGGCTTCCCTATGCTAATGCTGTCTAGTTAGAAGTAGAACCCTGGTTCTTTAAGCTTCAAGTTTGACTAATTCATGGATATAGAATGCTTTGATGTTTAAGAAGTAGATAGCATGGCAGGGAAAAGAGTCCTGGTTGATGAATATGATCTTTGATTATTGTAGTTTGGCAGCAGGAGAAGAAATTAGTGTGTTTGGTACCGGGAAGAGGAATTCACACTATTTACTTGCGTGTGTCCGGAGTGTTTGAAGCAGGGTCACAGAATTCGCCCATAACGGGGTCGAATTCCGAATTCCGAATTCCTTCGATCGAATCGAATCGCAATTCGATCCCGAATCAAAACGCCCAAATTCGCGACTTAGTTCGCTCCCAAAAGTTATGAAATTCGATTTTCAATGTTCTTCCAAATTAAAAAAAAAAACCCAGATTCGCTTGAATGTGAAAAATGGGAGAAGATTAAAAACATACCTTAGAGAAGATACTGGAGGCGCGGCGCGAGAAGGAGGAGAAGGAGGAGGCGGCGAGAAATTAGGGTTAGGGTTTGCTGTGGGTTGGGACTGGGGAAAAGAAAAGACGGGAAAGTGGGAAGTGAAACTGAAGCGGTGCCTTTTTCAAAGAGGCTTGGCTTATGTGGTCCAAAGCCTTCCTAGTAACAAAATGAAAAGGTTTGTATGACTCTTTGCATTTTTCGGTTGACTGAAGCCTTAAAAGGCTTGCAAAATTTCTTTTATTATTAGACGTTGCTATTAAATATCTTTGTTAAAAAAAAAATCGATGCATTATATAATAATTATAATAACATAAATATGTAATAACAATTAAAATATTAATTATAAATAAATATTATTTTTCATCTAAATAATGTAAAAATAAACAATTATATTAATTGCAAAAGAAGTAAGGAAAAAGAAGAAAATATGGTGAGTATAAATTGATAACTTATCAATTACTAGTATTAAATATACTATTAAAGAAATATTAATAAATTATTTAATTAATAATTATAAATATTATAATATAATATAATAAAAAAATATTATTATCATATAATAAGATGTTATTAACTTATTAATAATTATAAATATTATAATATAATAAAAATAAACAATTATATAATAATTATAATAATATAATTATGTAATAACAATTAAATTTTATGCTTAGAATTTTCTGATCCCAAATTCCCAGCATCAAATGCATTATTAAGACTTGGACTAAAATAATCCACTGAACTCTAATTAAAGTTAACCTTACTAATACATGAAGCGAATTATGAATCGAATTCTTAACGAAAATACCTAGGCGAATCGCATTCACTCGGGGGTAGCGAATTCCGTATGCGAATTCGTGTCGCGAATCGGACCGCGTGCCGAATTATGTGACGCTGGTTTGAAGTAGTATCGGTAACCAGATTCCAACCTCTGTTGCCCATTGACCTAGGATGAATTTTGGAAGTAAATGACAAAGCTTATTTGATTATTCGTTCCTTCTGTCTCCAAATGAATGTCCATTTTCAAGGATTTTTTGTCCCAAAATGAATGTCTTTTCTAGAAAAAACTATCCTTAAAGCCAAAATCTTACAAAAAACGCGTTTTTTCTTAAATTTAGCAAAAACGTGTTTTGATTCCCCCGCTAATGTCGGTGTTAGAGTAACAAAGTGCCAGTGTAAAGAGTGTCAGTGCGTGTATTATTAAGTGCCAGTGTAAAAAAGTGTCTAACAAAGTGCGAGTGTAAAGATTGTCAGTGCATGTATTATTAATTGCCAGTGTTAGTGTAAAAAAGTGCCAGTGTAAAGAGTGTAAAGAGTGGCAGACCAGTGTAAAGATTGTCAGTGTTAGTGTTAAAAAGTGCCGGTGTGTGAAGAGTGCCAGGGCATGTATTATTAAGTGCCAGTATAAAAGAGTGTCAGTGTAGGATAAAAAAGTGCCAGTGTTAGTATAAAAAAGTGCCAGTGTGAAGAGTGTCATTGCATGTATTATTAAATGCCAGTGTAAAAATGGTTTTTCCTTAAACTTAGAAAAAACACTACTCATTTTATACTTGCAAAACTAAATGTTTAAAAAGTGGATTATAAGAATATTTATGAATCTAGGGCCCATTGACCTAGGACCTAGGATGAATTTCAGAAGTAAATGACAGCTTATTTGATTACTTCCTCTGTCACTAAATTAATATTCATTTTCAAGAAATTTATGTTCCAAAATGAATTTCTTTTTTTTAGAAAAAACTTTGTCCTTTAAATGTTTTTTTTTTTACCAAATTTTTTCACTACTGTAAAATTAAATGTTTAAAAAGTGGATAACAAGAATATTTATGCATCTTGACCATTTAATTGTATAAAAGTAAACATTTTCAGAATGTCTCCTAAAATGAAATTTGGACATTCATTTAGGAATTGAGGGACATTCATTTAGGAATTGAGGGAGTGTAATCTGCTAGGTTCATTACTGAGCCCTGGTCCTTTAAGCCACATTTATGAGCTCTTTCTTTAGGTTTGTCTGTAACTTGTGGTTGCAGGAATGGCTCGAAACAAACGAGGGCAGCCCCCTGCTGGAAACCTTGTACAAGGCTCTAGACGAGGTAAATCTAATACAAAGAAAAGAATTATGTTCTCTTGTAAGTTTGAGAGGGTCAACGTCTAATTACATTTTCCATTTCAGGTTATAAACATTGCGGAATGTGAAATATACAGCTATAATCCGGACTCAGATGCTGATCCGTTCCTAGAGAGAGGAGCCATGTAAGATTTACGATATTACCCCTCAGTTTTTGGCTTGTAGCTTTGTGGTTGACTGACAATTGACTGTAATTTCCAGATGGGCGTTCAACTTTTTCTTTTACAATAGGAAGCTTAAGCGTGTTGTTTGCTTTCGTTTTAACTGTTTGAGGTACTCTTCAAACTTGCCTCTACCAATTTGTATTTATTTTTGTTTCTCTCTACAATGTTTTTCTTTTAGATTAAAAATGTTTTTCTTTTTGTTTTGTTATAGCAACTTGGTGTCGGAGGGTTTTGGTAGTGACGGGTTTTCATACGAGGAAGAAATATTTGATGACATGGACATCTGAGTGGGAAATGTTGTTCATACATGTTAATATTGTCTAGTTGTACGGAGACTTAGGTGGTGTTATTGTATTCTAACTGTAGGATGATGCCTTAAGAAGCCTGTAAATAGTATGTAAATTGCCGTGCTTGTGCAGTTAGGATCGGTAGGGAGGCAAAATACTTGTTGCTTTCTAACCTGGCCACTTGTCTATGGTAACACGGCCAGGCTCGTTAACATATCAAACTTCGGCTCAATATTTAATCAATTCCCCTTGTGTGTTTGATTGCAATTGTTCAGGTATGACTTCGGAGACATGTTGATGTGGGCATATATACATTTGATGAATTTAAATGGCGTTTTCTCAGTTTGTCATTCTTTGTTCATAGTCACATTTGAAAATACACTAACAAGATGGTTTTGTACCAAAAAACTAACAAGTTGGTACTCTCCCTCAGGTCTCAATTATAAGCAAAAATAATTACTTTTACACATTACACATATGAAGTAGTTTAATTGTCTTGTTTTAATAATAAAATATGTAAAAATTATTAATAGCTCATGTTAAATGTGTAAAAAATTGTTGTTTTTGGAAAATGAATAATCAATTTGGGATATTTTTGATAAAATAATATAATTTCACTTAATGAGTTTTGTGTTGAAAGTGATGATATTTTTTTATATTTAAGACAAAAAAAAAAAATCAAATTTTTATGCTAATAATAGAGGCCGAAGAGAGTATGTGTGCAATTGGATAAGGGACTGCTGCTCCCTATCCCTTGTTGTGAAGTACCGCCAATGTTAGGAATGGTGTCTTTGTCATCTTCTTCCTGCTTGTTGATCGATAGTTATGATTAATTAGACCTAATATGGGTTCTACATGGACCTAATAAATCCCCAGTCTTATGGACATGGAGTGAGAGCAATTAAGGATATTGGACAGTAGTTTCAAATATGTGAGATAAGGAAGAAGAAACATCATATTTTATTTAGTACGTACTATTGTAAAATAGCACATAGCCAAATACTGTATAATTTAACCCATTACATCTCCATAAAGAAAAAGTTACTTGGACACACATAAAATTATTTGCCCTTGCCACTACCATGGAGGCCAGAGAAATAGCCTTGAGGATTGCTCTCAAAGCCAGGCCTTGAAATGTAAGCCCCACCTCCGCCCGGAGCCTTCATCCATCCTCCTCCACCGCCGCTGCCACCACCACCACCGCTCCCCTTGCTAGTACTACCACCACCACCACCGCTTACACCACTCCCCGATCCACCCTTCCCGCCACCGCCACCCTTGCTGCCACCCATTCTGATGATTTTGCTTGTGAATAATCAATCTGTTTTGAAGGTTTTTCTTGAGGGATGATGGATTAGCTAGTAGATGGCAGGATATTTATATAGAGAGCTAAGCTTAGGACTTAGGAGAACGTTCAAATTTATCATCTCTTTGGAAGTTGTTGATTTTAATTACACTGATTCCCCATTCAACAAAATTTGACTTCTAGGAAGTTGTAGATTTTCTTTTACGAGTACTACGGAGTAGTATTAGGTTAAAGTCTTCACAAATTAATACTCCAGTACTACTCCTAGGAGTATATTTTCGGCATTAACTTTTCTGTATTTTTTTAATAAATTAATATTGCACCCTTGCGTGACATGGAATAAGCAAAATTTTGTTATATTAACATATTTTATTTAAATGATGTTATATAATTATAATATATTAATTATGAGTCCAAAATAATTTATAATAAAAAGTTAAAAATAATGAAAGTATAAATATGTTATAATTATTAAACCAACACAATGAATATTATAAATTTTGGAAGCTTTTTATTCACATATTTCGTGATGTGAGAAACTTCAGTAATTATTCAAATAGGAATTTTTATTTTAAAATATTTTTCCTTAAATGATTTATTTTACTACTTTGTTATTTTACTATTCATTATATAATTGTAAAATTGAAAATTTGGAATAGCAAGTGTATTTATTCATCTTTGCTAAAATAAATATTTTTAAAATATCCCTATATCAAAAGTTTGATATTCATTTATTTTTTATTTTAAAAGGACAATTCATTTGAATTGGAAGTATTCACTTTGAAAAAGAAGATAAATATTCTTATTATTAACTTTTAAACATTAAATTTACGATAATAAAATAAATAGTGAAAGAAATTTAGTAAAAAACGTTTAGAACAAAGCTTTTTAGAAAAAAATACAAATTTAAAACAAAAAATTCTTACATTGGAGTTCATTAAGAGACAAAGTAGTAATAATTAAAACAAAATCATCTACTTATTCAAGTACTTAGTAGCCTTATTATGACAATAATTGTATCGTCTTTTGGTTCTTTTTATAATTATGATATAATTAAATAAACAGAAATCAAAATTAACAACTACAGTTAAAACTAATGTAACAATTTATTCAATTTTTTAATGAAATAAAATCCCCAAAAATAAATAAATCTTAAATCAACTCGAAATAATGGCTTCTTCGTCGGAAAGTGCATAACACCAGAAAGTTTCTTTCTTTTTTATAGAAACTTGACACTGGAAAGTTAGCAAAGTCTTTTATATACTAATATTTTCATCTATATAATAATGTGGGGATCAATAAAACCAGTGAAATAGTAAATAAAATAATAAGAAATTAAATAAACATAGAATAATAATATTTCATCTATATAAAGTTGGGGATCAACAAAAAAGTTCAGTTAGATTATACTCCATCCATCCTATTATAAACTACACACTATTTGCTCGAAAATTAAGGAAAATTGTTAGAGAATTAAGTGTTGTGAGTATAAAAAATGAGGTTCGAGAGAGAAAATGAGTTGTTATTCTGAGTATGATATGCGAGTTTCATTAATATAAAACGTGTGTCGGTAAATTTTTTGACGGAATACCGACGATTCTCAATTTGCCTTCAGACGGATAATTCCGTCGCTGTTGTTTTAAAATCCGTCGACAATTTCGTAAAATAATCGACCAATTCAAAGCATATGCCGACGGATTAGCGATGAATATTCCGTCTTTATTTAAATGGTCGTTTTATTTTTGGACAATTTAGTGATGTATTATCGACGGATCATTTCGTTGCTATTATTTATGATGCTGTAATTATTATTTTTATTATTAATATTACTAACGGATTATTTCGTCGCTATTTTTTATGCTGCTGTATTAGTTATTTTTATTATTTAATATTACTGACGGATTATTCTGTCACTAATATATATGAATATTTTTATCATTTTTTCTATTTAGGGATGGGGATACCTGCTTCATATATCAATGCGTGGATCCTCGGTGTTTTCCGTATGCTCGGATGGAGAGCGGTCCGGATTGGGGTACTTACAATGGCAGTCATACTCTGTGCTAATGAACGAACCATATCATATGTAGACTGTCTCTGCGACTGCTGTGGCTAAAAAGGTGCTCGAAACTGCGTAGACTGCTGACTCGGCTGAAAACTCCTCTGATTATTGAACTGTGGCTGATGTGCTCTATTTGGATTAGACCAACTAAACCCCGGGTGGGACTTCCAATTTGGGTTGTAGGTATTCTGCCTCTGACCTCCTAACCCAATTGCATTCACATCTTCAAACTCACCCGCCTGTAATGTCGGACAAAAATCTGTAGGATGAGTTACCTCATAGCAAATGCCACACTGCTTTGGCTACTGTCACAACATCATAGTCTTCACCATGCTCTTGATGTCCTCTACATCAGTTTTGAGTTGATCAGTCAACCCACTACTAGACTCAGCTGCAATAACCTGCCTGGCATTTGATCTCCTACCATGGGTTCTGGTACTCTTTGCTAGCTCCTCCAACAATTTCTGAGCCTCTGCAGTGTTTTTTTTTTTCAGAATACTACCCCCATAGAAAGAATCAACCACCCTCTTATCCTGATCAGTAAGTCCCACATGGAAGTACATAATTAACTGATCCTCATCATAACCATGATAAGGACAACTCCTGGTGAGTGTATGGAACCGATTGTAATACTCATAAAAGGACTCATCCGCCTTCTGTTCCATGTTACTAATGTCCCTTTTCATGACATTAATCTGGTTCACCGGGAAGAACTCATCCAAAAATGCCTCCTTCATCTGCTGCCATGTGGTTATACTGTTCGAGGCCAGATGATAATACCACACATTAGCCCTGTCCTTCAAGGTAAAAGAGAAGGCTCGAAGTAGAAGTTGCTCAATTGGAAGATCAGTAGGCTTCATGCTATTGCAAACCTGCACGAACTGAGATATATGTTGATTCGGGTTTTCACCGGGTAGCCCACTAAAACTTGGCAATTGGTTTAGTAATCCCGGTTTCTACTCGAATGTGACTCCCATAGGCAAAGCAGGAAAAGTGACTGCCTATGGTTGCTCTGAGTTAGGAGCAGTTTTCTGCCTGAGTGTCTGGGGTACTCTATCACCCATCTCTCCTTCCCAACAATTTTCTTTTACTCTCCTGCGTTCTTTGCGTCCTTTCTTGAAAGAACGTTCAATTTCTGTATCAAGAGGTACAAGTAAATCGTTAGTAGAATGGGTGTGAACCATACACGGTTCCACACAACGAGATATCAGGATAATAACACTTAGCAGATAACAAAAATAATAAAATAAATAAAAATAAAAAGAAATAGATTAAGAAAAAAGAATAAGAACGTAAACAATTATACCGTTTCCCAGCAACGGCGCCAAAATTTGGTAGGCTTAAGTTGCACACCTAATAAATTAAACCGGGACTCGGCCACAAGAATGTAGTAAAGGTAAGTCCAGGGTCGAACCACTGAAGAACGGTATTGAATGCGAACTAATCACAACACAAATGGGGGAATTTTGTTTGTTGATGAATTAATTTCCTAAGACGGGAAATAAAATCTAAGTTGTAAACAATTATGTAAAAAGCACTTTGGATACATAAAACTATTCCCGTCTATCAATCAATGTCACATATAGAATTCTTTCTTTCTTGCCCCTAATTACTTGAACACGAGATTGGAAAATCTCTATCTCTTCTTTGTTATTGATTACTAGCAGTGACACGCTCAACTAATAATCCTAATCAAAATTTAAACATAGCCGACACGATCAAGATTCAAAAATAATAATTGATGAATGCTTTAAGAGATGAAGATCAAGACATTATTCTATTACTATTTTAAATAGAAATAAAGCCAATTTTACCCTAATCACAAATCAAGATGACACATACAAGATTTATGAAGGTGCTACAATGAATACTCTAATCCGACACGTTAGAAGAGAATTCTAGCAAAAATCCAATAAAAGGGATTAAGAAATTGATCAAGTTTCACAACCCTAAAATTAGATTTAGAATAAGGTACAAGTAAAATTGTAATCAGAGAAAGAGAATAAGAAGATTCAAACCTCAACTGATATAAAAAACGGATCAAGAGTTACAATCTAAAGTTACGAAAGTTTTAAGCTTCCATGGATGTTTCAAAACTTCAAAGGTTTCTTCCTCAATTCTAATAAAAAAATAAGATAAAAACCTAATAGTCTATTAAAAACTCCTATTTATACCAGTGTTCTAAAAGACCCCGCCTAAGGGCGTCTAGGCCCCGCCTAGGCGCTAGGCCCCGCCTAGGCGCTAAGCCCCTCTCCAACGCCTAGTTCTAAGTCCCGCCTAGGTCCCGACTAATCCCGACTAGTCCCCGCCTAGGTGCTAGGCCCGGCTCCGCCGCCTAGCATCCACCTAGCGCTTTTTAGAACCTTGATTTATACTAGGACAATAATAAGGGAAAGAAATAAGTATTTTCCAATGTTGATTTCGGGATTCCTAACATGTCCTTGCAGTTTTGCAAATTCCACTCAAGTCCTTCGGCTTTCAGTAATTTCAGAAAAGTCCCTGGTCCTCAGATTTGCAGTTTGGTCACTGGATTCTTCAAATTTCTGCAGAACAGTCCTCAGCTTCTCAATTTGATCCCTTAAGCTCTTTTCCTTAAACCTTTTAAGCTCAACTTTGGCTCCTCGAAAGCATTACATCCGGATATGAAATAAAACAACTCAAATACCCTCGGATTACAATAACTTTCATTACAATCTCACTTTAACTTACTATCCCAAAATTACATCAAAACTAAACTAAATACATCAAAATAGGGATAATATATCTAGGAAAATAGAGAATTACACATAACAAAATTCACCACATCAACAACCCCAATCTCACATTTCTACTTTCAGCAGCAAACTCGGGATGAGTTTGGTTAAAATGTTTCCAAGCTGGCGAGTCCGGGGGATGATGCATCACTCCTTCCTCGTATACGTGCTCGACATGCCATCTCATCATTTTTGCTGTAGCATTGGATGCGTACAACCTTTGGAGGTGATGATTCAATGGGAAATAATACATTTTCTTGTATGCTATATTGGTTTTTTGGCGTTTCATATCCCCCCAACGAGCTTTTTTAAACCGGGGATGATCACAAAATTTTCAAGTGGTCAAATCTGAATCCTCACCCCAATAGATCATGCAACCTTCAACACAGCAATCGATCTTCTCAAACGGTAACCCCATTCCGCGCATTAACTTCTTGCTTGCATAGAAGTTATTTGGGACTAAGTTAGGCTCATGAAAAACCTCCTTGATGATCTTGGTTACTTGATTAAAATATTTTTCGGACATTAAGTCACTACTAGAATTTTATGTTTTAGCCACTAATTTTCACCACTAAAAAAGTTGGTTGCTTACCAACCAACTTATTAGAGACTGACCTTTTGTAGTTGCTAATATGCCTACTGAAACACATTTGAATTGCAACTAGTTTGTAATTCAATTGCAATTCAGTTACAGTTCGGTTACTTCAGTGAAATTACAAAAGATCTTTCTCTAGTTATTTGGTTGGTTAGTAGTCGAAATTTATTGGTTGCAAAAACAGTAGCTAAAAATAATTTTTTGTATAATATTGAAATGGCTGCGGACAAGTTATGGTGACACTCGGAATTCAGAGTAACTCAAAACACTTTTCGCATGACATGTTTGCATATGGTTAAAAATAAATAAATTAGCCTTTAAAGGCGACATACAATTACTAGAAATTTGATTTAGAGAAACTATTTCCAAATAGTATGTGAACACAAATAAACCAACAGAAGGGGGGGAGGTGTTCCTATTTTGCGTTTAGGGATTGGGGTAGTCTAGGGATTCTATTTCTATATCAACAACAACGACGACAACAAAGTCTTACACTACAAAAAATTTATGTTCTAGCTACTGTTTTCGCCACCGATAAATTTAAACTACTAACTAACCAAATAATTAGAGAAAGATCTTTTGTAGTTGCTAATTTCACTGAAATGTAACTGAATTGCAACTGATTTGCAAATGAATTAGAAACTAGTTGCAATTCAGTTGCAATTCAAATGTGTTTTAGTAGCCATATTAGCAACTACAAAAGGTTAGTCTCTAATAAGTTGGTTCTTTAGCAACCAACTTTTTTCATGGTGAAAAGTAGTGGCTAAAACATAAATTTCTAGTAGTGAGTTCTCAGACTTCATACTCATTAATCGGCTACAAGAGATAATTCGAGTGCTTCTCACAGGGCCACAACTGGTTTTTAGAAGCTTCCAACATATCAAAGAACTTTTTAGCCTGGGTATTTGGTGGCTCTTTGACATCATCATCAACATTAAAATTAGGGCCAGCTGCATCTAAAACCGTAGTGGTATAAGTGTCAGGTACAGCTTCATCATCAGTAGACGATAATACTTTGATTCTCTGTAGGGTTTATATTTGTTTCTCCTTGGAATGTCCAAACATAGGGAACAAACCCATGTTTCACCAAGTGGAACTTCACCATTTCCACATCAAGAAATCTTCTATTTAATTTTGACACTTTTCTAGCTTACATGAGCACTTAATTCTGTCCTCGTCCTTCCATCCTTTCTGATTAATTGCGTATTCAACAAAAGTCTCAACTCCTTCAACAAAAGAGTTTGTTAAAAACTCATTCTCAAAGCATTTGTACATCCAACTACGATCGAGGTTCATTTTTAATTCCTATATTAATAAAAGAGCGCACGAAAACAACAAAATTAGAGTTAACAGGGAGATAGATACATACCTGTGTGAACTGAAGAGATCCGGATTGCCTCTCGTAAAGCTCGAATGCCTCTCGAAGAGCTCGACGATTCGATTTGGGTGAGATGCTACCGTGTTTGATTTGGGGGGAAGAGTTAACAGGGAGATAGGTACAATGCGTATTTTAGATTTTTGGTGAGAAAAGAGGGGTTTTTTTATTTTTCAGCAAGTGAGTGGTGGCGGGGAAGTGAAAATCTAAGGCGCCTAGTTTTCAGTTGTTTCCCAAAAACCCTTTTTTCCTTTTTCTTTTTTGCATCAATTATTTTTTAACCAAAATTCTATTATACTATCATTTGTTTAGTTAATTTCAAAACAAAACTTTTATATATAACTTTTTGAGAAAAAAAACTTTCTTACTTAAAAAAGTCAAAAATATTTATCTCTATTAAAAAAAATAATAAAATACTTATAGTGAAGGATATTGTCCGTCCTACATTTCTTTATAATACTATCATTTGTTTGGTAAAAATATATAATTTAATTACTGACGGATTTTATCCTTCGGTAATAGTACGTAATTTATTTATCGACGAATTTAATCCGTTGGTAAAAAATATCCGTCGCTATTCCGTCGCTACCCTAAAATATAAATAAAAAATAATTATTTCAAATCATTTAGCAACTACTCAAATCCGTCGCTATTCTAAAAATTATATATAAAAAGTAAAAATTTAGTCATGTGTTCCGTCATAAATCTGTCGGTAAAAAAGTGCACAAAGTTTTGGCGCCACAACGGCGACAAATTAGAGTCAGAATGGACTTCGTCGGCATTTTCGTCACTAAATCCGTCGGTAATCTCGTCCTAATTTCGTGTTTTGTTTTCCACATAAGTCGTTGCTATTTCGTTGATAATCCGTTGCTAATATCGACGGATATTAGTCCATTAATTTTCGTCGGTATCTGCCACATTTCTTGTATTGGCACTTGATTCTGCAAAGTCCATCTCTGAAGCTCCTTTAGTTGAGATCACTATGTTAGTGATTCAACACTTATTCATTTTATTCATATTTCAAGTATTTTCAGTTGAGTTTGCTTCTACCCTTTGTTTTTCTTGATAAACATGAAACTGGTGTAATTTGATTCCTAGTCCAAATATTTTCAATTAAGTTTGCAAAGTCCATCTCTGAAGTTCCTTTATTTTAAGAACACTCCCAAGACCATTATTCGTGTTGTATAGCTTGTTCTATTAAGCATACTCAAACTAATACATACTTTTTAATTAATTTTTCACACTACAAGAAAAAAAGGTTTTAGCGACGGAAAAATCCGTCGCTAAAAGTCAAAATTCCGTCGCTAAAATGATTTATCGACGGATTACTGACGGATTTTTTTCGTCGCTAATGTTAGCGACGAAATTTTATGTCCGTCGGTAATTTAGTGAGGAACCAATCCTTCGCAAATTGATTCCAAACCGTCGCTAATAACATGGATGGGACGACAAATTTATGATATTTTGCAATGGAATAATCCGTCATTATTGCTTAAAATCCGTCGCAAAAATGGAAAAGTTAGTAATTTGTGGACGACAAAATAACGAGGGATATAGCGACGGATTTTTTGTCGCTAAAATTTATTACATATTTTCACAATTTTATTAATTTTTTTAAATTTTCTTTTTTCAATATTTTTTATTTTTGATATACCAAATCACCGACGGATATTTCCGTCGCTATTTTGATATTTTTTATTAAAAAAAATATTATATATATATATATATATATATATATATATATATATATATATATATATATATATATATATATATATATATATATATATATATATATATATATATATATATATATATGTATGTATTTCAACAGTTATACTTTGCTCCCCTCAACTTCAAAATCAATTTAACTAATCCCTTAACTTTTATTATTCTCAAATCAGTCCTTGATATTTTAACAGTTACACTTTGCTCCCCTCAACTTCTCTTATACTCAAAACAGTTACATATCAATTTCTTTTACTTTGATCCCTAAACTTCCAAAAATACAGTTAAAGTCCTAAAAATTTTCTACAATCCTCTAGCACCAACAACCATCAAGCAACCACCAGAAGATCTGCATACAAAGCCCCAAATTTGTGCTCATTAGTGGATCTGAACACATACATACACACAAAAATACAAAAAAAAAGCTAGATCTATATAGATCTGTAATAAAAATTCAGATTTGAACAAGAAATAAATAGAAATAGAGGAAAATAGAGAGAGAAACTTACCGGAAATTGAATAATAGAACTGCATGAAATATGAGAGTTTATGCCAAATACGAATAAAAAAATATAATCAAATAATAATTTGTCTATCTATAGAAAATATCTGTCAACATTGGCAGTATAAGTAACCTAAGAAGTAGAATTATAAACCAAAACAAGAGTAAAGTTTCTATAGTATCTAAGGTGCACCGAAAAACACCATTATCAGACCAAATATAGTCTCAGAAGACGGGGCACCCGTGAACCTTTAATGTAAACGCAGCGAAATCAATAATAATAGAACAAGAAAATCAAAGAGATTCCTTGTTGCCGACCTAAATCTTTTAGGGACAGAAAACTGACTTTTAAGATTGGAAAATTGCCGTCCCTAAAACATCTATTTCTTATAGTGATTAAATATAATTGCACTTAAGGAGTTTTGTGTTGAAAGTGATGATATTTTTTTATATTTAAGACAAAAAAAAAAAAAATCAAATTTTTATGCTAATAATAGAGGCCGAAGAGAGTATGTGTGCAATTGGATAAGGGACCGCTGCTCCCCATCCCTTGTTGTGAACTGCCGCCAATGTTAGGAATGGAGTCTTTGTCTTCTTCTTCCTGCTTGTTGATCTCTAGTTATGATTAATCAGACCTAATATGGGTTCTACATGGACCTAATAAATCCCCAGTCTTATGGACATGGAATGAGAGCAACTAAGGATATTGGACAGTAGTTTCAAATTTGTGAGATAAGGAAGAAGAAACATCATATTTTATTTAGTACTATTGTAAAATAGCACATACCCAAATATCATTTAGCCCATTACATCTCCATAAAGAAAAAGTTACTTGGACACACATAAAATTATTTGCCCTTGCCACTACCATGGAGGCCAGAGAAATAGACTTGAGGATTGCTCTCAAAGCCAGGCCTTGAAATGTAAGCCCCACCTCCGCCCGGAGCCTTCATCCATCCTCCTCCACCACCGCTCCCCTTGCTAGTACTACCACCACTCCCCTTGCTAGCACCACCACCACCACCGCTTACACCACTCCCCGATCCACCCTTCCCGCCACCGCCACCCTTGCTGCCACCCATTCTGATGATTTTGCTTGTGAATAATCAATCTGTTTTGTAGGTTTTTCTTGAGGGATGATGGATTTGCTAGTAGATGGCAGGATATTTATATAGAGAGCTAAGCTTAGGACTTAGGAGAACGTTCAAATTTATCATCTCTTTGGAAGTTGTTGATTTTAATTACACTGATTCCCCATTCAACAAAATTTGACTTCTAGGAAGTTGTAGATTTTCTTTTACTAGTACTACGGAGTAGTATTAGGTCAAAGTCTTCAAAAATTAATACTCCAGTACTACTCCTAGGAGTATATTTTCGGCATTATGCCAAAATCTAGGGAGAAACGTGTTTCTCCATAATTTATGGAGAAACGGGTTTCGGGATATCCAGAACCTTTTGAAAGGATATTCAGAAATTTTGTATTGGCCTTGGCCCATGGCCTTGGCCTTTGGCCTTGACCAAGTATATATATCCAGAAATCACTAAAAATTATATCCAAAAATTAAGAAAAAGGATATTCAGAAATTTTGTATTGACCGTGACCTTGACTAAATCTATATCCAGAAATCAGTGAAAAGTATATCCAGAAAACAATGAAAAGTATATCCAGAAAAAAGTGAAGGCCATGACCAGAAAGTTGGTATGTGTTAATCCCATTCTAACATAACTTCTGGATATCATGATCAAAGGGTTCTGGATATCCAGAACCTTTGAGACTGATATTCAGAACCTTTGGAAAAACACGTTTCTCCATAACTTATGGAGAAACGCATTTCTCCCGAGACCTACCCATTAACTTTTCTGTTTTTTTTAATAAACTAATATTGCACCCTTGCGTGACATGGAATAAGCAAAATTTTGTTATATTAACATATTTTATTTAAATGATGTTATATAATTATAATATATTAATTATGAGTCCAAAATAATTTATAATACAAAGTTAAAACTAATGAAAGTATATATAGGTTATAATTATTAAACCAACACAATAAATATTATAAATTTTGCAAGCTTTTTGTTCACATATTTCTGTTGGGTTTTGGGGTGACAAACGTAGCGGAAAATATTTATACAACAACAAAACCCTAGCCCTTAAACCCGTCTAGCATGAAGAGATTAGAAACATGAAATAGAATTACATACCTTGAATGCGATTATGTTACTCAAAACAGATCTCAAAATTCAAGCTTAGAATTTTGATGACGAATCGGATCTTCTTCTTCCTTGTTCAACCTTGGTGACGAATCAACGATGGAGATCTTCAAACCTTAGGAGATAAAGCAACCTCCCTCTAATGGTGATCCACACGCGAACGAACCTAGAACGCTTTTTGTAGGATTGCTAGATGATCCTCTTGATTATTGAATAAATATTCAATAATCAAAGCCAAAACAATGGAATTATTTGGGAGCCTTTTGATATTAAGATTTTTAATCAATATCAAAATCTAGAGTTTCATAAACCTAGAATAAGCATGCGTTTTTGGCTGACCAAAAGATTGTATTTATACTAGGTATAAATCCCCTAACAATTAGGGTTAAATCCTTGTCAAACACCAAAACCAATCCGGCCAAGGAAACGCATGCTGACCAAAATTCGCTCAGGGCACGACTCGTGCCACGAGTCGTTCCAGGCAACCACGAGTGACCCAAGCCAAAATCCAGTCGTATCACGACTCGTGACGAATTTTGCACTCGTACTGATTTAGGGAACGACTCGTGCCCAAGGGCACGAGTCGTGCCTAGTCCCAAAAGTCAAAATGTCAACGAGTCAATCCTTGATGGCCAAAACGCAGTTGTACTGCCCAATGTCACAACTCGTGACCAAGGGCACGAGTCGTGCCTTTCCCCAATTTCCAAAATTTTCAGCCAGAATCAAATTCGTTCTTTGTGTGTGACCCAATATGAATTATATTATGTTGGTAGTGAGTCAAAACATCGACCTCACAAGACATAAGTGGTTTCTAGCAAACCATTATATTCACCCAATTAATATAACATCAAAGATTGATTCCTCGATAGATTAAATGTCACAATCCCTTTGTCCACGATGTCAAATCGAACATGAGTCATGGTCCATGTCAACTCACATGTTCAATGCTTTCTCGATTTCAAATATGTTGATAATCCAAATGCATTTGATCTCTATCAAATCACTTGAGTGTGGCCACACATTTCATCAACATCATTCATCGAGGGGCCCAAGCAAACATCTCTCTCAACTTGAGGGACAAACCCATCTTGACTTATTATTCTTCCCTACAAGAATCCAATCATGCTAACATAGCCCTTATTGCTATCCGATTAAAGATAGTGTTAGACTATATCAAACATGATGTTCATCATGTGGAAGACGATGATAATTTCAGGTACAAAGGATTCAATGACACGACTATCATGATATTTATTCACGACATATATGACTACAGACCATGCCATAAATCTCATCGGTAGGTCATGTACAATACTTGTGTTCTCTAGCAAGTATCCATAAGTGTAATGTGCATCTCCATGCATATAATCATCTCCATGATTATCCATTACCAACTTATACTAGTTATTCATAATAACTAGGGACGCAGTTCAATATAATAAACATGTAAACATATAATGAACCAAATAAACTTTCTCTATAATAAATGATAAAGACGATTACATAGCGGTTTAAGTTATAAGTCAAACATAACTAAACTCCTAGGGCACTACACCAACAATCTCCCACTTGCACTAGGCTCCATCTATGTATCGTATACCCATGGACCTCACATGACCATCACGCTATGTTTGTGCGAGAGGCTTTGTAAGCGGATCCCCAATGTTATCATCGGTTGATACTTTGCATATCTTAACGTCTCCCCGATCAATGAACTCTCGAATGAGATGGAAACGTCTAAGTATGTGTTTGGATCGCTGATGTGACCTTGGTTCCATTGCTTGCGTAATGACACCATTATTGTCACAATAAAGTTCCACCAGATCAGTGATACTTGGAACAACTTCCAAATCACTAATGAACTTCTTGATCCAAACTGCCTCCTTAGCTGCATCGGATGCTGCTATATATTCGGCCTCAGTTGTAGAATCGGCTATGATACTCTGCTTGGAACTCTTCCAACAAATTGCACCTTCGTAAAGCATAAACACAAATCCCGACTGCGATCGGAAATCATCCTTGTCGGTTTGGAAGCTAGCATCTGTGTAACCTCTTACAACAAGATCTTCTTCCATCCTTCCAAATACCAAGAACGCATCCTTAGTCCTTCTTAAGTACTTAAGGATCTTCTTGACTACCATCCAATGGTTCTCACCAGGATCATATTGGTATCGACTCGTCATGCTTAGAGCATATGAGACGTCGGGTCAAGTACAAATCATAGCGTACGTGATAGATCCAATAGCCGAAGCGTATGGAACCTCATTCATCCTCTTTCGCTCATCAATTGTCTTAGGACACTGATTCTTGCTAAGAGTAACACCATGACCCATTGGCAAGTTGCCTCTCCTAGAATTTTCCATCTTGAATCTTCTAAGAACCTTGTCAATGTATGTACTTTGACTCAAACCAATTATCCTTTTAGATCTATCTCTATAGATCTTGATGCCAAGGATGTAAGTGGCTTCACCCATATCTTTCATTGAGAAACACTTCCCTAACCAAGACTTGACAGTCTAAAGTGCAGGAATGTCATTTTCAATGAGTAAGATATCATCGACATACAATAATAGAAATAATACTACGCTCCCACTGAATTTCATGTATACACAAGGTTCATCTTCATTCTTGACAAAGCCAAACTCTTTGATCTTTTCGTCAAAACGAAGATTCCAACTCCTAGAAGCTTGCTTCAATCCATATATGGACCTTTGCAACTTGCACACTTTGTTAGAATTTCTTGGATCGACAAAACCTTTGGGTTGTGTCATATACACATCCTCGAGTAACTTCCCATTTAGGAAAGCCGTTTTGACATCCATTTGCCATATCTTATAGTCATAATACACAGCTATGACAATTAAAATTCTAACAGACTTAAGCATGGCAACAGGCGAAAAGGTTTCATCATAGTCAACACCATGAGTTTGCCTATATCCCTTTGCTACAAGCCTAGCCTTGTAAGTATGCACCTTCCCATCCATGTCAGTCTTCTTCTTGAAGAGCCACTTGCACCCTATGATTTTTACACCTTCAGGTGGCTCAATCAAGTTCCAAACTTGATTATCCGACATGGATTACAATTCGGATTCCATGGCCTCCAACCATTTAGCCGAATCAGGAGTGGACATCGCCTCTTGATAGGAAGTAGGTTCGTCATTCTCAATGACTTCCACTTCATTACTTTCCGACACGAGAAATCCATATCTCTCGGGTGCGGATCGTAACCTAACCGATCTACGATGGACTTGTGGATCTTGAGCCGGTTCCACAACTCCTTGTGGATTTGGTTCAGTCTCTACTATCGGTTCCATGTTATTTTCGGGTTCTTGAATTTCTTCAAGATCAACTTTAATACAACTAGTTCCTTTATGGAGAAACTGTTTTTCAAGAAAAGCACCATATTGAGCAACAAACACTTTGTTCTCATTGCGGTTGTAAAAGTAATACCCTTTGGTTTCCTTAGGGTAACCAATGAAAATAACCTTGTCAGATTTAGGTGCTAGCTTATCGGAGACAAGTCTCTTCACATAAGCTTCGCAATCCCAAATCTTCATGAAAGACAAACTAGGTTTTCTTCCATGCCACATCTCATGTGGACTATGAATTTTGAAAGGTATATGCGCGAGACACAATCTACTACCTGAATATGATGTATCAGACTCGGCCCTCTCTTTCGTAGCATATATTCCCATCCGTGTCGCAACTGATTCGGTAAGCTCGTGTCCGGTTTTAGGAGCCGATTTAGTAGGAACTCTGTTCAGTGTGAACGCAGCAGTCTCTAATGCATGTCCCCAAAAGGAAATAGGAAGGTTAACTTGACTCATCATCGAACGAACCATATCTAATAGGTTTCTATTCCTCCTCTCGGACACACCATTCCATTGTGGCGTTTCGGGTGGAGTCAACTCTGAAACAATTCCACAGTTTTTGAGATGATTGTCAAACTCTTGGCTCAAATATTCTCCACCATGATCGGATCGAAGTGCTTTAATAGTTTTGCCAAGTTGATTTTGTACTTCATTTTGAAATGTTCTAAACATCTCAAACGATTCACTTTTGGACTTCATCAGATAGACATAGCCATATCTAGATAAGTCATCGGTGAATGTAATGAAATATCAAAATCCTCCCCTAGCAATGCTGCTCATTGGTCCACATACATCAGTATGTATTAGGCCCAATAAGTCACTAGCCCTTTCACTACTCTTAGTGTAGGGTGGTTTGGTCATTTTTCCCAATAAACAAGATTCACATATCTCATATGATTCATAATCATGTGAGTCTAACATACCATCTTTATGGAGTTTAGAGATGCGTTTCTCATTTATATGACCAAGCCGGCAATGCCACATGAACGTATTGTTCACGTCATTCGGTTTAGACTTCTTGTCCACATGATAAACATTTTCAACATTATTTTTTTTCTCATCAACATCAAGAACATAAAAGCCATTAAATGAACTTGCAATACCATAGAGCATATCATTTAAATAAATATAAATCTTCTTATTCGCAATAAGAAAATTATATCCTTCATTATCCAAACAAGAAACTGAAATAATATTCCTACTCAAATCCGAAACATAGTAACAATTGTTCAAAACAAGTACTAAGCCACTAGGTAAAATTACGTCATATGTCCCTACGGCTAATGCAGCAACTCTTGCTCCATTCCCCACACATAGGTCAACTTCATCTTGTTTGAATAGCTTCCTATTCCTTAGTCCCTGCACATTTAAACAAATGTGAGATCCACATCCGGTATCTAATACCCATGAACTAGAAATAGAAAGGAAAATATCTATCATATAGATACCTGAATCAGAAGAAATCGTATTGCCCTTCTTCTCCTTTTAGGCCTTTCTTATAAGCCTTGCAGTTGCGCTTCCAATGACCAACCTCTTGGCAATGGTAGCAAACCGCATTCTTTTGAGATGCCTTGAGAGCCTCTCCGGCAACGGAATCTTTTACCTTAGTGTAAGTACCCCAATCTGGATCGCTCTCCATCCCAGCATACGACAAAACCAGAGGCAAACTTCCGGAGGTCATAACTCCTTCATACGAACTCCGATTGAGACGTGCCATATATGGTTGGAAAGCTCTCGACGAGAGCTAGCTTGCCATCACATTCACAAGAGCATGGAAAGTCCGTACGGACCTCTTTGCATGCCAAAAGGTCCGTACGGACCTCTTTGCACCAGACATAATCATTACGAAAATCCCCTTAAAGTCCACGAGATTCCCTCAAATCCCGGAAATCTATAATTACCTAAGAGGTCCGTACGGACCTCTTTGCAGTTTTCCTACACTATAAATAGAGGGCTCCCCCTCCCTCATTTTTCACACCTCCCACTTCTCTCTTCCTCCCTAAGCCTTCTGGCTCCCCTTCTAAGACCTTTCGAGGCATTCCCGGCCCCTTCGGATCCTTCCGAGGCCTTCCGAGCCCCCTCGAGGTGCTCCGAAGCCTCTCCGAGCGCTCCCGAGACGCTCCCGCGCTGCCCCGAGGCACTCTCGAGGTACTCGAGGCCCCTCGTGGTACTCAGAGGCCTTGCACAGTCTTTCCCACGGTGTCCGGCTCTTTCCGAGTCAAACCGGCGATCCCAAACCTTGCCGAACCTCTGCCCGAATCCAACCAACGATTCCAACGCACGCCGAACCTCTCGCCGACCGATCCCGACGATCCCCACGCACGCCGAACCTTCGCCCAAACGCAGCCTACGGTTTCAACTCACGCCGAAACTCGTCCGCGGACCACCGGCATCCCGAAGCAATCCGAGCGCTACTCCGACCTCAAACACTATTCCCCTGCGGAAGACGGACACGAACCAACATTGGTAAGGCTTCCTTCCTATTCTATTTCAATACATTTCAATACAATGTAGACATCCGATACAAACATGCATTTTTAAAAGCACACACACACATCACACAACTTTTTAAAGGATATTAGGGGTATCCGAAAGACTCGTTTTACGAGGCGACTCGGGTGAGCTCTAATATTCTAATATTCTCTTCCCGAGGAGTCATCTCCGACCTCCGAACTCAAAATCTCATCACACAAAAACAGCTTTAAAATTTATCTTTAAAGCGATGCCCTTTTTCAATGTTTTGGGCTTAATAAAAACGGCGTGGCGACTCTACAAAATGCGAAAGCAAAACGGCGAGACACCTCCAACACGCAACGCTAAAACGGAATGAGCCGGATGCCGGGCGCGATTGTCTTGCCTCTCGGATCCGGCGACTTCCAGCGACAAATGCGAGATGTTGGGCCCGCGCGAGCCGGATCCGGGTAATTTCGGTTGGCGACTCATTTGGGGATTATTTTGTTTTAAAAACTTTTAAACAAAACAAAAGATTTTTAAAATGATGATGAGGGTCAAACTTTCATTTTACCCCTTTCTTTAAGCTTGTGTGTGTGTGCACGTGCTTTACTTTTATTTTAAACAAAAAAAAAAATACAAAAATAAAAAAATGCATCAATATACATACGTGCATACATTTAAAATTCTTCGAAAAAAAAAAAAAAAAAACTTTCTGTTTTACTCGGAAGAAGAATTTTAGAGACCGCACACTACGCGCATGCTATTGCCTCGGTTACCGCACACTACTCCTGCTTTGCCTCGGTTACACACGCTACGCTGGCATGCTTTGCCTCGGATACACTGCAGACCTTGCTACAACCCTCGGCAGGGGTGGTCTCGGTTGCGATCCGTTTGGTCTTCCTAGGCCACTTGGACGCGCACGGGATCATTCCAAACATCCCATCCTAGCCAAGCGTCAACCCCGCACGTTTGAGTCTTGAGTCACACTCTGTCCGGACTCGGTTGGTTTTACCCGGTCAGTGTCATACGGCTGGATACATATACCATGCCGGCCATTTTCGAGTCGGGGCTCGGAACTCAAGATCCCTTGCGCAAGCAAAGCGATGAAAGGTCATGCTAAAATCTTGACACGATCTTGATTTCGAAGCTACACCCAGCGATGTTCCGTCCGGATATACATCCATGCTCGCATGACACCATGTCATCACGCCTTTGATACGTCGGCCATGACGATATGACCCGGCAACGCCTAACGTCACGGATCCCTTGCGCAAGCAAGGTAAAGAGAAGGTCATGCCGAACTCTTGACACGATCTTGACTCGGTGGCGGCTCGGTTCACTATTCACATGGCTAACGCATCAAAACGAACATGACGAGGCTCGGTCCTTAGGTTCGATTTTTCTTTTAGGCCGGTGGAAACCGCTTGCACTATAGGACCCTCGCACAGTGTCCACCCCGGGATGTCGAAATACGGGTGCAAAACGAGGGGCTTATAGACGCACGAGATGGTCTCCGGCGACCCAGGATCTAGCATAGTTGCGAAAAAGAAGAGCAATCTTTTCCAACCTACCTAGGACTCTGAGAAAACATGTTTTAAGTAAATTAAAACAACAAAAAAAAAAATCATAAATAAAAAGCGGAAATTGCATGTCACATGAGCTTTCCCCCTTTTATCCGAAAGGCCTTCCCATGTCTAAACCTTACCCGTCACCCCTCCAGCGAACCGAGAGTGGTTGAGAATACCCGGGAGCCGCCTTTTCAGTATTGAGGTCACAAGGTCCGACTGGCCCTTCCGGTTCAACGGTCCACACCGTCCGCTACTCCCCATGACGGGATCAACGGATAACGGTGAGGAAACGGAACCCCGCCCGGGAAATTTCCAAACAATGGAAGAAGTTTGGCAAGCTTTTAAGGCTCTCGAGAAACGCCAAGAAGTGCGGCGGGCTTGGATTGAATATGCCATGCGCCGTCGCGGAACCGTCGTGGTTCCCCGGCTGATGGGACCGTCGTTCTCATAGAAGACGGAGAAATATCGGCTCCCAGGTCTCTCAAAGCTATCGGCGGGTCCCTCCTTCACAAATCCACGGAAACCTAGCAATGCAAGGCAACTCCCGCTCAGCTCCATTCGAGCCTCGGTCAAACAACTACGATTTTCCAACCTCGGCACACCTATGGGCCCGCTCCCTCAAATCCTAACACCTCTCAATATCCCCTGGAATTCAATCCTGTGCCTCGTATGAGTCCGCGACCACAACTTGAAATCCCAATGTTTACCGAGGACGGACATCCCGGGCGGATATCCAGACATTTCAAACCTTCCACCCATTGGTGCCACTTGGGGCTAATGAAGCATTTCCCCAATTCCTAAACACAACCCTTAGTGGTCCGGGCAATTACGCCCCCAATTTCAACAATCCAGGATATGGGTTGGTATACACTCAAGCGCCTCCCAAGACTCCCGAATGGCGATCCCATCTGCGATCCACCTCCATCTTCGGTCTCCATCCCGGAAACGGCGGCTGCCTGCGCCTGCGACCACCCCCATATGGCTTGGTTGGCGGAACATGCAAAGGAGATACAACGGAAGAGTTTCCTTAAGCAAAAGGAAAAAGGTTACCAAACACCTCCAAACAAGAAGAAAGAGGTTACCGGGCGAGTCCACTACATCCCGAGACGGAGCTCAAGTAAACCGCGATCAAGCACCCCAGAGGAACGACAATCCCCCTCGCATACCACGGTTCCGGCATTTTGATAACCTCGGGATGCCCTTGAGCCAAGTCCTCGAGACACTAGTAAAGAGGAACATTCTCAAACCCCTTGAGAATTTCCAACCAAAGACTTCATGAAGCCCAACATGGATATGAGCAAGCCTTTGCGCCTTCCACAACTACCCCGGTCACACCACCGACAATTGCTTCGTGCTAAAACAAGTGGTCCAAGGGCTAATCGAAGAGGGAAAGTTGGAACGCCCCTGCGGTCCCATCACAGTTGGAAACCCTTTCCCTAGAAATGACGGGGTAATCAGGGTGGAGAAGTCCTCTGCAAATTCCCGTGATGAATGGGGACGTGAAGACGGAACCTGGGGCTTCCGCAATGAAGAATTCGAGAGAAAGAATCCAAGAACGGTTATTCCCCAACAATCCTTTCCAGAATCGGGGCACACCAAGGGATGGATCGAGCCTTCCCCAGAGATAAGGCAGTTCGAGACAGGTCGAGCAAGTGGCAGCATCAAAAACGGCGTGACTTTCACAAACGCGGACCCACAGCCAGCAAGAAGAGACAGGACGAGAAGCTTGGACTAACCCCCCGTCTCCTAGAGTCTAGCTTCTAAAATAAAAGACCCTGAGTCTGTCGTGTTTAAAGTTTAAGTCTCTCGAGTCGTCTGACGGCCTTATGCCTGAAGATTATGTGTTTGTAACAAAAATTGCGCTTCTTTATGCTTCGAATAAAAGTTCGACCTTTCTGAGTATCCCATCATTGCCACTTTAACAAATGATAAATTAACTAACCAAAACAGTTAATAATGATTCACTTGATAAAGACGCAGACACATTAATGAACAATGCATTAAACAAATCTTTAAGCATGTTGTCAAACGAGAGAAAAATCGGGCCCAAGCTGCCGAGAATGTTCTAACCAAAATGAATTTGGGAGCTATTTGAAGAGCCCGAAGAGACGCAAATCAAAGAATCACACGGTCAAACCTCGTAGGTTCTAGTCTTGTTTTCATTCAATCAAGTCCTCCTCGGACATTGTAATTAAGTCTTCAATTTTCCATACATAAGTCTTCTTTCTTTTCTTGCTAGACTTGAGACATTAATTTGCACCCCACATTACATTTAATGAAATGGTTTTGTTCTATGTGATCACTTGCATTGCTCAACAAGTAATTCCACAAATGATTAATGCTTTGATTAATTGGTGTGAGAAAGTTAATCGATAGCTCCCTATACACCTTACCATACCCCACACAAAGGCCTCCATCAAGCCATACACTTTCCAAACACGTCCCCACCATCACCTTGACCAAGTCAACGACGGCGGCAACATCAAAGGACAACAAAGGTCACTCGGCATCAAATGATTGACCCCATGTCGACAACAACCTAGGGGCTTGCCTTCGCCCTCGTGCACATCAAGAAATTTCAAGCAAGGGCTTGCCTTCGCCCTCAATTGCTTCAAAAAAAAAAAAGAGCTCAAGCAAAAGCTTACAAAAAAAAAAAAAGAGCTCAAGCGAAGCTTTCAAAAGAAAAAGAGGAGCTCAAGCAAAGGTTCACAAAAAATGAGGTCAAGGACCCGGCGCCAACAAACAAGAAGCAAGGGAGTCATAAACTGCCGTCAAATACGACTTGTCAAGGAATCACCTCAAGGCCCGTGCCTCATCATTCAACCTTCCAAGCATTTTCGCCACGGGCCGCACGAATATTCATACCACGGCCCCAAAGCCAAACACGGTTCAACCACGAACTACGTCGACTGAGCTCCTTGTCTTAAGGGAACGTAGGCAACCGAGAAATGGTCCGGTCATAAACACATACAAATCCACAAACCCGGTCTCATTAATGACCTCTCCTATACACAAACCTTCTTTCATACCGAGACCAACTCGATCCTTGATACCGGTTGACTTTCTCCTCGTGATTAATCAAAGCATATCGGGTTTAATTGTTGAATAACACAGAACATCAACAAAGGGTTTTAAGCAAACAAGTGATCATTGTGAACAAATCAAGTTTTCAAATGTCTCGACAAGTCTTCTTTTTCTACAAAAATAGGAAAATAGAGCTAAACACTGATTTTACGTCGTGCAAGGGCTTCCATACACTTTTACAAGCTTTTCGGTACTCATACTCTCTCAAAAGAGTCAAACCCAAAAGCATTTCTTTTGTGCCTACATCAAATGAGGCATTCACACAAAAAGGGACCCATTCCCACCTTTTCAAAAATAAATACGCCCTTGCAAGTGTACATTACGAGTCATTTCTCCCACAAAGAGGGTCGAACTACGCAGACTGAGCCTCTCGGTCCGAGGGAACGTGGCGGCCTTCATTGGTTCGGTCTAAGGAATACACAAAATTCCAAAAATTGACGCCACCGAGGCTCGGGAAAAGAAGCAAACAAGAGATTTTGCGTCTCGACAAAGCTTTAAAAGTAAATCACAAATCATCACGGTTAAAACACTTTTTGATGAGTTCAAGCACGGTCCACTCTCGATTCACAACATGCTAAAAGACAACTTAAAACATTTAACAATCAATGTGTACGCAATGCCGATGAATGGATACTCGGTGTTTGAGAAGGTCATTCCATGCTACTCGCGTTTGGCCCTTCATCACTCTTTCCTTTCCTCCCTCGTCCCCAACGAGTCTTTTTCATTCCCCATGAGCGAGTTCTGTCTCCCTCATTCCGAGATCAGGAGTCCTCCTTGTCGTGTCAAACGAACCGGTCGCTCTCGAGCATCGTTCACCGTGCCTCGGCTCGGATCTCCTCCCTACGAGTGCTGCAAGGGGACCTCTCCCCGCCGGTCTGTCAACTCGAGTCACGTAGTCAAACAAAGCGTCTCCCATGACATCCTGAGGGTTAGACCAAGCTTCCGCACTCCTAAGGCTATAGCGGAGACGACAATCTTGCCCCAATTGCTTCACGCTGCTCCCCAAAACCACTTGGGTGCACTTCGATATGCTACTCATACCAATCCGGGTACTCGATGGTCAAGACAACATTCTCCCGGCATCTAAGGAGCACCGCGGGAGGGAAAGCGGAATACTTCCATACCCTCGGAAAATACATAAAAGCATCGGGATCTGTCATGCGAAAGAAGCTACCTCCACGTTGGCAATGTCATCCCGGCCAAAGGCTCCTGCCTCATCCCGGGCGACGGAAACAAGCAACGGAACACGAGAAAGAGGACCAAGGCAAACACGGAACTCGACAACATAGGAACCTTCTGACGAGGCCCTCCTAGTTTCAATCCCCCAAAGGGAAACCCACCAACGAATCGATGCGTACCAAGATGTGCCATCCATCTCTCCCAGCGGCGATCCATGTCCAAGACAAGGTCACCGAGCAAACGTCCACGGACTAAGAGACGCCGGAGACTCGGGCATGGTTTGAAGCCTCTCTCGCAACCATAATGCAAGCAAAGCGGGGGCTTCCCCGCATGAATCGGTCCCTCATCACCGGATGATCTACACCGTGGAAGGTTTCCCCTGGAACCAAAGGAACGATATCCTCGCCGCCCGACAATGGCTGCCATATCAAAGCGAGCACCGTCACATATCACGAGGTAGCCAACCCCGAAAAGAGTGGCTATCAAGCACAAAGCGAACGCGTCCCAGGAGACATCACTCCCGCCACCGCTCATGAAACCATCAAAGCGCGGCCCCCAATTTGCTCGAAAACTTGCCAAAGGCGCCTCGGCCTCCATTAACCACAAATGCATTCCCGGCTCATGCGACATGCACAAAAATAATAATAAGCTAGCAACAATTCCTAGGTCAATCCAGGAATCACAAATACGTCATTACATCTTAAATAAAATACTTTCTTTGTGCAAATACAAGTGTTTTATTACGGGTACAAAATGTCTGTTGCTCTACAAAAAAAAAACAATGGAAAGAGGAAAAGCAAAAGAGCCCTAATCCGATTCATCATCATCCTCCTCCACAAACGAGAAATTCGGCATCTCGGCGCCTCCGCCCGGCCACATCATCGTCCTCGGTGAACCCGGCACCTTCCTCAACCGGATAATCCAAGAAGTCCACGGGAATAAGAACGAAGAAGGAAAAAGAAGATGAGCCATCCCTCCTCTCCTTGTCCGGCACACGAGGCGTCCCACGTCCTCGCCAAGTTCGAGACAGAGGTGCTACCTCGCCCTCGCCAAGTTCGGACAGAGGCTCCATCTCGCCCTCACCGCAAGTTCGAGACGGGCGCTACCTCGCCCTCGCCAAGTTCGAGACAAAGGCTCCATCTCGCCCTCGCACCGCAAGTTCGAGACGGGCGCCATCTCGCCCTCACCGCAAGTTCGAGACGGAGGCGCCATCTCGCCCTCACCGCAAGTTCGAGACGGGCGCTACCTCATCCTCACCAAGTTCGGACGGAGGTTCCACCTCGCCCTCACCGCAAGTTCGAGACGGGCGCTACCTCGCCCTCACCAAGTTCGAGACAGAGGCTCCATCTCGCCCTCCCCGCAAGTTCGGACGGAGGCGCTACCTCGCCCTCACCAAGTTCGAGATAGAGGCTCCATCTCGCCCTCCCCGCAAGTTCGGACGGGCGCTACCTCGCCCTCACCAAGTTCGAGACAGAGGTTCCACCTCGCCCTCACCGCAAGTTCGAGACGGAGGCGCTACCTCGCCCTCACCAAGTTCGAGACAGAGGCTCCATCTCGCCCTCACCGCAAGTTCGAGACAGAGGCGCTACCTCGCCCTCACCAAGTTCGGGCGGAGGTTCCACCTCGCCCTCACCGCAAGTTCGAACAAAGGCTCCGTCGCGTCCTCATCCTTTCACGACTTCGGTCAAAAACGCCGGCGCATCCGCGGCATTTCGGCAACTTCGGTCGGGCGCCACACGTCCTCAACATTTCAACAACTCGATCGGAGGCGCCCCGTGCCCTCTAACACTTCAGCAATTCGGCCAAAGACGCCACCATGTCCTCTTCATCTCGGTCGGAGGTGCCCCACATCCTCAACAATTCAACTTCCTCCTCACAAAGGTGCCTCCTCCTGCGGGTAAACACGGCAAAGGTATGTCAATAAACTTCAAACGCAAGACATAGTTTGTAATAAATGCTACATAAAAGAAGAATCCCGGCACGGCATGATGCCTTTCCAAAAATTCCCACAAACAAAGTTCCATATAGGATCCACAAAATGCCCATCAAACTCAACTTAGGTCCGGACGCCTTAGAATAGTCTCAACTTAGGTCATATTCTGAACTAGGTCCCAACTTAGGGTCATATTCTGAACTAGGTCCCAACTTAGGTCATACTCTGAACTAGGTCCCAACTTAGGTCATACTCTGAACTAGGTCCCAACTTAGGTCATATTCTGAACTAGGTCCCAACTTAGGGTCATATTCTGAACTAGGTCCCAACTTAGGTCATATTCTGAACTAGGTCCCAACTTAGGTCATACTCTGAACTAGGTCCCAACTTAGGTCATACTCTGAACTAGGTCCCAACTTAGGTCATATTCTGAACTAGGTCCCAACTTAGGGTCATATTCCTGAACTAGGTCCCAACTTAGGGTCATATTCCTGAACTAGGTCACAACTTAGGTTCATACTCCCGAACTAAGCTTCAACTCAGGACATCACCACGTCCACTCACCACAAACCTCACTACTTCACCACAGGCAGCCCGGAAGGCTTTAAACCACTCGGTCAGGAAGACCGTATAAACCTCCCCATCACTATCTCCGGCCGGAAGGCTTTAAACCACTCGGTCAGGAGGCTGTATAAATCGGCCAAACTACTATCCCCGGCCGGAAGGCTTTAAACCACTCGGTCAGGAGGCGTATAAATCAGCCAAACTACTATCCCCAGCACGGAAGGCTCTAAACCACTCGGGCCGGAAGACCGTATAAATCTCCCAAATCACTATCGCCGGCCCGGAAGGCCTTAAACCACCCGATTAGGAAAATCGTAAAATTTCCATCCCGGGATACCACCACGTCCTCACAATTGACCTCGGCGGTCACCACATATCGGGACATCACCCCGTCCTTATCACGACCTCGGCGGTCACACAACACTTTAGGGCACCACCACGCTCACATACACTCACAATTTCACGACCTCGAACTACGACCGGGCTTGATTCCCGCCGGGGATACGTAGGAATCCTATCACGGGGTCCGGCCATTTGACCTATACGGTCACTCGGGACACCACCACGTCCTTATCACCGACCTCGGCGGTCACACAACACTTCAGGGGCACCACCACGCCCGCACTCACAAACACTCACCCCACACACGAACTACGATCGGGCTTGATTCCCGCTAGGGATACGTAGGAATCCTATCGCGGGGTCCGGCCAGGCCCGGCCTAAACGGTCACATAACGGGACACCGCCATGTCCTCACGCACTGACCTACACGGTCACTTCCTCTCCCAGCACGCGATCCAGATGAGGACCCTTATCTTATCGACGACCCCACTTCTTTGATAAGCGACGTCGCCGAGGGGCTCCTGTAAGTACCCCAATCTGGATCGCTCTCCATCCCAGCATACGACAAAACCAGAGGCAAACTTCCGGAGGTCATAACTCCTTCATACGAACTCCGATTGAGACGTGCCATATATGGTTGGAAAGCTCTCGACGAGAGCTAGCTTGCCATCACATTCACAAGAGCATGGAAAGTCCGTACGGACCTCTTTGCATGCCAAAAGGTCCGTACGGACCTCTTTGCACCAGACATAATCATTACGAAAATCCCCTTAAAGTCCACGAGATTCCCTCAAATACCGGAAATCTATAATTACCTAAGAGGTCCGTACGGACCTCTTTGCAGTTTTCCTACACTATAAATAGAGGGCTCCCCCTCCCTCATTTTTCACACCTCCCACTTCTCTCTTCCTCCCTAAGCCTTCTGGCTCCCCTTCTAAGACCTTTCGAGGCATTCCCGGCCCCTTCGGATCCTTCCGAGGCCTTCCGAGCCCCCTCGAGGTGCTCCGAAGCCTCTCCGAGCGCTCCCGAGACGCTCCCGCGCTGCCCCGAGGCACTCTCGAGGTACTCCGAGGCCCTCGTGGTACTCAGAGGCCTTGCACTGGTCTTTCCCACGGTGTCCGGCTCTTTCCGAGTCAAACCGGCGATCCCAAACCTTGCCGAACCTCTGCCCGAATCCAAGCAACGATTCCAACGCACGCCGAACCTACCCGGCGATCCCGACGATCCCCACGCACGCCGAACCTGCGCTGACGCGGCTACGGTTTCAACTCACGCGAAACTCTGTCCGCGGACCACCGGCATCCCGAAGCAATCCGAACGCTACTCCGACCTCAAACACTATTCCCCTGCGGAAGACAGACACGAACCAACATTGGTAAGGCTTCCTTCCTATTCTATTTCAATACATTTCAATACAATGTAGACATCCGATACAGCATGCATTTTTAAAAGCACACACACACATCACACAACTTTTTAAAGGATATTAGGGGTATCCGAAAGACTCGTTTTTACGAGGCGACTCGGGTGAGCTCTAATATTCTAATATTCTCTTCCCGAGGAGTCATCTGACCTCCGAACTCAAAATCTCATCACACAAAAACAGTTTAAAATTTATCTTTAAACTGATGCCCTTTTTCAATGTTTTGGGCTTAATAAAAACGGCGTGGCGACTCTACAAAATGCGAAAGCAAAACGGCGAGACACCTCCAACACGCAACGCTAAAACGGAATGAGCCAGATGCCGGGGCGCGATTGTGCTGCCTCTCGGATCCGGGCGACTTCCCGAACAGCGACGAATGCGAGATGCCGGGGCTCCGCGCGCGAGCCGGATCCGGGTAATTTCACTTAGGTTTAGCAACACTTGCCTTACCTTTGCCATCTTTCTTGAACCCTTTTCCTTTGTTAACCATTAACACGTTTGTCGTTCCGGGCTTCTTGATATTATTCTCTGCGGTCTTAAGCATCGCATGCAATTCTGAGAGATTCTTATCTATGCCACTCATGTGATAGTGCATTATAAAATGACCATAACTTTCAGGCAATGAATTCAACATCAAATCCGTGGCGAGTTCCAAACTCATCGGATTTCTAAGCCTTTCGAGATGCTCAATGTGACCCTTCATCTTAAGGACATGAGCACCAACCAACTGCCCCTCTTACATCTTGCATGCATTTAGGGCTTTAACCACATCATACCTCTCTTATCTAGCTTGCACTTGGAATATTTTCTTTAAGCGCTCGGCTAGATCAAAAGCATCTTCCATGTGCTCAAGGTCCTTCTGAAGGGCCTTACACATGGTGGCAAGCATAAGGCATGTCACATCATTAGAATCATCAACATGTTTCTTGTGAGCTTCCTTATCTGCCCTTTAAGCATTGGCAACAGGTGGAGGTGGAACGGGTTCGTCAAGAACGTACATTTTCTTCTCTTGCCTAAGAACAATTCTTAGGCTTCTGATCCAATCAGAATAGTATGTACCATTCTCTTCGAGCTTGTCCTTCTCAAGGATGGATCGCAGTGACAGGGGCTGATTATTGTGAGTTGCCATTACTACAATAAAATATGCAAACAATGAAACATATAAGTATCAACACATTTATCATCTAAGAGAAAAATAATGTATTTCATAAATACTCCCACTAAATTATACACCTTCAAATACAAACATGTATCATATAATCATAGTAGGCTAAGATCCATATTTCACTTGATTTTGGTTTAACTGAGTCAATGCCCGAAATCAAGCTATTTAGGTAGATAACATCAATCATATCATATATGACTCTTAGATCTTTTATGAGATTTCCTTAGACATCATATGTTAAAAACATGTTTTAAATCTCATCTATTCCTTGGGTTAAATCTCATTTGAAAGCACCAATTTAGTCAAAACCTTTTTCAAACGTATGAGACGTGGAACGATGCACCTAACTGAGTCAAAACTACATCAACCATTATCTCATCTTGATCACAAATTAAGATATAATGATGCACCCAACTGAGTCGAAACTACATCAAAATACCCTAAAATTTCACAAGTGTTCTAATCAAGGAATGGCATAAAACTTAAATATTTAAGAAGGTTTTAACATGGTAACAAACATCGCATGGTTGTAACATGAAACTTATGTGCACATAATTATGAACATAGGGCTTCACAAAATTACAAACAAACACTTTGATTCAATTTTGAGAAATTATCAATTTAATTTAATCATATTAAACAAATCAGTAACCTATGTAAAAGACTAATCAAATTAATCAATTATCAATCATGACCATGACATATCACATATGATTATTTTCACAAAATAACACACATAAAATCATGGATGTATTTCATATAACATGAATAGCAATTAATCAAATTAAATCTAGCATGCCAATTTCAATCCTAATCATGGCAAGAAAGGGCTCTGATACCACTATTGGGTTTTGGGTTACAAACGTAGCGGAAAATATTTATACAACAACAAAACCCTAGCCCTTAAATCTGTCTAGCATGAAGAGATTAGAAACATGAAATAGAATTACATACCTTGAATGCGATTATGTTAAGAGATCTCAAAATTCAAGCTTAGAATTTTGATGTCGAATTGGATCTTCTTCTTTCTTGTTCAACCTTGGTGACGAATCAACGATGGAGATCTTCAAGCCTTAGGAGATAAAGCAACCTCCCTCTAATGATGATCCACATGCGAACGAACCAAGAATGCTTCTTGTAGGATTGCTAGATGATCCTCTTGATTATTGAATCAATATTCAATAATCAAAGCCAAAACAATGGAATTATTTGGGAGCCTTTTGATATTATGATTCTTAATCAATATCAAAATCTAGAGTTTCATAAACCTAGAATAAGCATGGGTTTTTGGCTGACCAAAAGATTGTATTTATACTAGGTATAAATCTCCTAACAATTAGGGTTAAATCCTTGTCAAACACCAAAACCAATCCGGCCAAGGAAACGCGTGCTGACCAAAATTCGCTCAGGGCACGACTCGTGCTCTTAGGCACGACTCGTGTCGCGAGTCATTCCAAGCAACCACGAGTGACCCAAGCCAAAATCCAGTCGTACCACGACTCGTGACGAATTTTGCGCTCGTGCTGATTTAATGAACGACTCGTGCCCAAGGGCTGAGTCGTGCCTAGTCCCAAAAGTCAAAATGTCAACGAGTCAATCCTTGATGGCCAAAACCCAGTCGTACTGCCCAATGTCACGACTCGTGACCAAGGGCATGAGTCGTGCCTTTCCCCAATTTCCAAGATTTTCAGCCAGATTCAAATTCGTTCTTTGTGTGTGATCCAATAGGAATTATATTATGTTGGTAGTGAGTCGAAACATCGACCTCACAAGACATAAGTGGTTTCTAGAAAACCATTATATCCACCCAATTAATATAACATCAAAGTTTGATTCCTTGATAGATCAAATGTCACAATCCCTTTGTTCACGATGTCAAATCGAACTTGAGTCATGGTCCATGTCAACTCACATGTTCAATGCTTTCTCGATTTCGAATATGTTGATAATCCAAATGCATTTGATCTCTATTAAATCACTTGAGTGTGGCCACACATTTCATCAACATCATTTATCAAGGGGCCCAAGCAAACATCTCTCTCAACTAGAGGGACAAATCCCATCTTGACTTATCATTCTTCCCTACAAGAATCCAATCATGCTAACATAGCCCTTATTGCGATCCGATTAAAGATAGTGTTATACTATATCAAACATGATGTTCATCATGTGGAAGAAGATGATAATCTCAGGTACAAAAGATTCAATGACACGACTATCATGAGATTTATTCATGACATATATGACTATAGACCATGTCATAAATCTCATCGATAGGTCATGTCCAATACTTATTCTCTAGAAAGTATCCATAAGTGTAATGTGCATCTCTATGCATATAATCATCTCCATGATTATCCATTACCAACTTATACTAGTTATTCATAATAACTAGGAACGCAGTTCAATATAATAAACATATAAACATATAATGAACCAAATAAACTTTCTCTATAATAATTGATAAAGACGATTACATAGCGGTTTAAGTTATAAGTCAAACATAACTAAACGCCTAGGACACTACACCAACAATTTCGTGATTTTAGAAACTTCAGTGATTATTCAAATAGGAATTGTTATTTAAAATATTTTTCCTTAAATGATTTATTTTACTATTCATTATATAATTATAAAATTGAAAATTTGGTATAGCAAGTGTATTTATTTATCTTTGCTAAAATAAATATTTTTAAATATCCCTAAATCAAAAGTTCGATATTCATTTATTTTTTATTCTAAAAGGACAATTCATTTGAATTTGAAGTATTCACTTTGGAAAAGAAGATAAATATTCTTATTATTAACTTTTAAACATTAAATTTATGATAATAAAATAAATAGTGAAAGAAATATAGTAAAAAAAAACGTTTAGAACAAAGCTTTTTATAAAAAAGATAATTTCAAAACAAATATTTCTTACATTGGAGTTCATTAAGAGACAAAGTAGTAATAAGTAAAACAAAATCATCTACTTAATTAGTCAACCTATTTAATAGCCTTATTATGACAATAATTGTATCAACTTTTGGTTCTTTTTATAATTATGATATAATTAAATAAACAGAAATCAAAATTAACAACTACAGTTAAAACTAATGTAACAATTTATCCAATTTTTTAATGAAATAAAATCTCCAAAAAAAATAAATCTTAAATCAACTCGAAATAATGGCTCTTTCGTCGGAAAGTGCATGACACCGAATTTTTTTTTTTTAGAAACGTGACATTGAAAAAATTTAGCAAAGTCTTTTATTTATTAATATTTTCATCTATATAATAATGTGGGGATCAATAAAATCAGTGGAATAGTAAATAAAATAATAAGAAATAAAATAAACATGGAATAATAAAATTTCATCTATATAAAGTTGGGGATCAACAAAAAAGTTCAGTTAGATTATAATCCATCAATCCTATTATAAACTACACACTATTTGCTCGGAAATTAAGGAAAAATATTAGTGAATTGAGTGTTGTGAGTATGGAAAATGAGGTTGGAGAGAAAAAAATGAGTTATTGTTCTAAGTATGATATGCGAGTCCCATTAATATAAAAATAATAAAATATATTTCCATTTTAAAAGTATATACTCCCTCCGTCCCACCCGACTTAGTATAATTTTCCATTTTTGGCGTCTCACTCGACTTGTGATATCCCAAAATAGCAAGTTTATATTATTTTTATATTCAACTAGTCAGTAACCTGTCGGTACCCGACAGTGAATAATTTTTTTTTTTGATTAAGTAAATAATTATTTATGTGTTTTAATTGATTTTTAAGTAACAATATAAATCGAAATTGATAATCAATGAACGGATATTAGGAGTATAATTAATACAGAAAAAAAATGTTGACACATGATGTAACGTGGAAAGCCCTTGGGACAACTATCTCGCCGGCACAAAACCACGGGAGGTTAGGTCCCTGCCTAACCAAAAAACATTATTAAGATTTTAGTGTTACAACTTTGGAAGATGAAGAGATATAGTTACAATAGCGTGAGTTTAATAGTGTGTGCCTAAGTGTCAACATAATCTCTTCCATCTCCTATATATTTAAAGAAAAACAAAAAAAAAAACAAAGAAAATAATAAGAAATTGCAATACTTTTGTTTAACCACAAATTGTGCGACATAAATTCTCAGAGTCTGTCGAAAACTTCCTTGTAGACTACATTCAACGTCTTGTCATATGTTTGAGCATCTGAATCACAAATAATAACTTTAAGTCCTCTTTTGCTGGTTACTCTGGAAAATGCTACATAAAATTGTCTGTGACTGAAAACAGGTTGTGAAAGATATAGTCCTACATGAGAAAGAGATTGTCCCTGACTCTTGTTGATTGTCATAGCAAAAGAAACGGCAAGTGGAAATTGCCTTCTTTGGAATCTTACCGAAAATTTTGTCACATCTGACGGAGACATTATCATTCTAGGAATAAGCACCTTCATGCCAGCATTCTTTCCCAAAAGCATCTTGGCTTCGACTACGTGCTTACCTACATATATGTAACAAAATTAAGTATTAAATTATATGTATATAAAAAATAAAAAATTACTGTATTTACCTAATTGAGTGACAATCATTCTGATGCCGTTACACAATTCAGCAGCTTGATCAAGATTTCTCAAAAGCATTACTATGCACCCAACCTTCAGCTTAATAATGTGATTTGCCAATCCAGAACACTTGATAGTGTTTAGAAATTCAGGTGAGAATATATCTTCAGCACCATTTTCATCATCCTCATCCTTACAAATGGCATCAGAACTCATATATTCAACTTCGTCTCCCAAAAAGAGTGACATGACATAATCATTTATGTTATCGACAATCTCATTTGTTGGAGCAAGCACAGCTCTAGTCTGGAAGAATCCTTCAACATTCTTATTTTGCAATAAGTCAGGATATATAGATTCGACTATTTTTGCAATAGGATCTGAAGCCTCACGAATTAATATATCATCAGGAAGGTTAATGTCAATTTCCCCGTCATTATCTCCACCGGCAATCCCATCTCCGACACTCAAGAGCCACTGAGCGAAATCTCTTATCTCTTCGGAATTATGAGAAGTAGAATCACCCTACATTAAGTTAAATATATACAAATTACTTAAATTGAAATAAAAATATTTAAGTAGATTAATAAAGGCTATTTAAGAATTACCTGCAATCTCATATTATGCGTCAATCTGAGAACCTCACAGTCATTCCATATTTTGGATGAACAGAGTGCAGCATGCACAATATCATGCCTACTCCCTTTAGGAATAACAGGTAAAATCTGTCTGAAGTCACCACCGAATACAATAACTAAACCACCAAATGATTTATTGGAATATCTCCCCTCGGGTGTACGAATAATATCTCGGAGGCTACGATCGAGAGCCTCTAAACAATGTTTATGAGCCATTGGAGCTTCATCCCATATAATTAGTTTGGTTTTCTGTAGAAGTGCTGCCTCATCTGTACCCGACTTTAGTTTACTGCAAGTTGAGCTCTCGTTTACCTGTATCGGGATACCGAACCTAGAGTGCGCTGTCCTACCTTTCGGAAGGAGCAATGAAGCTATGCCACTGAAAGCAACATGAAGAACAATATCTCTCCTGCTCCTTAATGCAGAACACAGTGTTTTCCATAGGAAGGTCTTTCCCGTACCACCATAACCATAGAGGAAAAACACACCATCGTTTCCTCGATCAACAGCCGACATAATCTTATCATAAACACTCTTTTGCTCGGCTGTTAACTGAGGATGTAATCTGAAGTGCTTAGCTTTCATCTCATCAATGTCATAAGATGTCTCATCTAGAATGAGCTTGTTTATCGCATCACCAATGACATTGCCCACCGGTTTAGGCATGTCTTTAAATTTATGGAGACTGCTGCAATTCTCGATCAGTAACTTCTCAATTTTCGCCAAAGCAAGATTCTGGACCTGTTCATTAATTAATTTCAAACCTGAAATTATAAAAAACAAAATAAATATATTAATATAGATAAATATATAGAATCATATTGTATAACTGTAAAGTAGAAATAAAATCATAATTGATATTTATTGTAAAACAAATATGTAAACATGGAACGAAATACCCGGATTATCGTGCATCCTCCGATACTTGTACTCTATATCATCAGATAATAAGTGCCAAGTCTTCTCCCATACCTCTCCCGGATTCGACATACTATTAGATAGTAGCAACATAGAAAATAATCTTCTCAGACTATCGGGCAACCTCCAATGATTCGCTTCTATAATTCCATCAACATATTCCTTGTCATCATCTAATAATCCCAGAGCGTAACATGCAGATTTGAAATCGGGATGAACAACGCGATTTCTGATTCTCAAATCCTTGAATTCCATGGGACCTGCTACATGATTCAACATTATCCTGAGGTAATACAATTCTCCGCAATTCATTGGAACATGATAAATACGCCACACTGCAAAACGTTTATCTTTCCTCGGACGCCATTCACGTTTAGTTTTATCCCATGCGAAATGATGAGGAAATTCACAGTATTTATATTTTCGAGCCTCTGAATTAATACTGTTATACTCCATCCACTTCATAAATTGAGATTCTTTAACTGCGCTTTATCCAAAACATCAGGAAGAAAGTCTCCATCCTTGAAGGGGATACTATGGTCACCCTCCAAGTGAAAAGCCAAGCGCTCAACAGGAGGGGTCCGATAATGTATGTCGAATCCGAAAATCCTCCACATAGCTTCACACGCAGAGACATATCGACAATCAATTTGCCTTTTCACCTCATCATTTTCGATTGCAAGGCATATCCTGTCGGTTCCCTTATTTATATACTTGAACAAATACTTGATTGCCTTGCTCTGATTGCAGTACTCGACATTTATGTGAGCTTCGTACTTTAGCAAAAAATATGGATTGAATGGGACAACTGAACAATTGTCGAGAGCAACTCCACCCTTATCAATTATGAAACCCGTGTCTCTTCGCCTATATACATGATACCCATTCTCGTCTACACGAGTGCGATCATTGAATGATTTAAGAAATTTCTTTGAGCACCTGTTGTGATCCATACACGGAGATTTAGGATTAGCAGCACCACATGGACCATGCAACATATATTCAGCAACTGCCTCATATAATCTAGGATATTTCTCCTTGTCAGGAATCTCAGCAATAATCCACTTGTCAATATTTTTAGGATTATGACCCTGATCCTGGCAGTTAAGAAAGAGAAGAATATGAGCATGCGGAAGGCCCCTCTTCTGAAACTCCACCGTGTATATAACTGCATGAATCAATTAACAAAATAAGAGGAACATGCTAATAAAAAAAATATAAATGACAAAACAATAAGAGGAAAATAAATAATATTTAAAGATTACTTACTTGCTTTTGGGGTGCCAAATACTTTGCCTTCCTTGAAATCTGCAATCATCTGATTAAGCTTCATTCTAAATACCCTGTTTAATACATTAGGCCTATCCTCAGGCCTAATGCCATATTTTTTTACAGAATCTCGTAATCTCCGGCCATTTAGGATTACACGTAAATGTTATGAAAAGTGACGGATACCAGTCCATTTACATATAGCGAGAGAATCCTGGTAATTTTGAGTCATCTACCGCTGCCCGCCGGTATAAGAGGATGGCAATATAACTCGTCTCCCAGATGCTTCGCCGATATCTCTCCTTACCGATGCATCCGACAGATTTTTATAAGTTTCCATCCGAAGAGTAGGCTGATTATAACGTATCCATCGAAGCCTCTGTGTATCCATCATAACATATACATCAACCATAAATTGCTACAGCAACCGACCACTTCTCATAAGCTGTGATCCTTCTCTTATCCTCTCCTGAAGTCGAAAAGATAAAAACTCTTTTATTGACAAACTTGATCTCTTTGCCCCGGGAGGTTTATTTCTCGGAATGTCTGTGAAATATCAACTGTTTTATTTTTGCTAAAAAAGATTATGATGCTACGCTAACATAATTGACTTTCGATCACGAAGGCTGATTGCCGATAAAGTTGCAGCAGCAGGATACTACACCTTGGCCCCTGACTTCTTCAGTGGAGAACCATTTGACCCCAAAAATACATAAAGGCCTAAAGATGCTTGGCTCAAAGACCATACTCCCGTAATTACCTACCACTTTACTCTCTACATAGTCAAAACCTGATGCAAATTATTATTTTCAGTCAACATGAATTTAAATTTGTTATCTTTGTAGGAAAACAGTTTTGATGACGCGAAAACACTATTGGCTGACTTGAAAAGCAGAAGAATGTCTGAAATTGTCAATGGCTTCACTGGAAAGAGATGTTACCGTAGATGTTACCCAACACCTTGGTTAACACACTGACGGACAGCACACACACACCAAAATAAATAGTTTATAAAAACTTTGTGCAGCGGAAATAAATAACACAAGATATAATTTTCTCAAGTTATATAAATATATAACTTGAGTGTGCCTAGATGGCGAAGACTTTATAATCAATATAGAAAAATTACAAAGCCGAAAGTTCCCTATTGCTAATACAATGATAATGCTCTATGGAACTGAATGAGACAAAGAACGAATCCTATCCTTAGCCAACACTCTCTTAAACACTCAGTGTTTAAGCTAGAATCACAAGGGAGGAAGGATATGCGAACCAAAGAACTTTGTCTCTCTTGTGCTATGGTGTGTGTGTTTGATCTTTTGGCATACTTCAAATGAAACACACCTAGCCTATTTATAGCCTTCCAATGCCTTGGAGGCTACTCCAAAATAACAGCCTTGGAACTTCGTGACCGTGTGTGAGGAGTGGAGAGATTTCTTGGCTTGAATTCCTCATCATTCGCCAACTTCCCTAGAATGTAGCAACCGATTTCTTGAAGCCCAAGTCCATGCTTTATCACCTTGTACTCTCTTGCTTTCTTTTGCATTGTACTCTTTAAATAATCAGCAACAACTCCATGACTTGGTCTTCCCACGTTTTTATTCCTTCTTCAATTAAAATGGACCAAGCAATAGTTACACGTAAATCTCCTATTTACGTGTAACTCTTCCAACAACTTCTTCCTTGATTTTAGCATTTAATCCAACCATATATTAACCTGAAATATAGACCAAAAACACATATATCTTGCAAATAATATTAGACATTAGGATATAAAATAATATGGAAAGAATTATTAAATTACAAATCATTACGGTCCCGGTAACACCCAGTTTGCCGATGATAGCACCTGTGGTAACACCCACGATCTGCATTAACAATCTCCCCATAATTTATAATTTCTTTCCAAACTCTAAAGTGCTGATCCTCGCAAGATATTGTTAGCCATCCAGAGCAACTTCATAGTTATCAACTCCCCATAATCAAGGCATTAACAACTACAATGATTTATCACAAAAATACTAGTTATCAAAACATATTTTCCAAAATAAGTTTTCCAACTAACTAGCAACCTAAAGTACCAAAGATAAATCAAAGTTACTAAGCTATTCCATGTTCAAAACAACCCTAAAAGTTTAAGCATCATAAGCAAATAAAACAAACCACCAAAGTATTTAAAAACATGTTCCAAAAAAAACATAAAAGTAAATTGTTTGTTTTTCAACCACCAAAAAATATCATAACCATAAGAGTGGCAACATAAACCTTCGTGCAAATGTTTGCAATCACTCTTCTCGTTCATCATCGCCTTCTTCTTCTTCCTCCTGTTCATCCTCTTCTTCATCTCCAAAGCATCTAAGTCAAGATCATCAGCAACATCTCGCGAAGCACCACCGGCATCTCCAACACCACCACCACTTGGACCAGCTCCATCAGCACTATCAACTCCCCGAGTTTGGGAAGAAACCCGCCGGATGAATTCATCAAGAATCTCCTTGAGCTTTGTCCAACATTGCACAATCTCGGAAATGGTAGAAGTTTGTTTGTGGAGAAACGCCAAAACTGTGGTCTTTGGTATTGTTGGTGAGGCATTCCCCAACAAATTGTATACATTAGCAAGAACATGAGCCGCATCTCGTACCGAAAAACTTGGAGATTTCGGAGTAACATTTGAGATAACAGATTGAGTAACACCCTTAGCGTAAAACCGCATCACTTGACCCAAATTCATTTATCTTTGACCAAGGAAGATCACCAGTGTATCTCACACTCTTGGTATTCTTCTTAGTCACTGGGAATCTATAGCATAGAGATCAAGACTCGGGAGTGTACTCATCCGACTCTTCAATGGGCAATTTTTGAGATTTCAAAATTTGGAAGATTAAAGAAGGGTAAGGAAACATTGTTATGTCTTTTCTTCTACCCCACGAAGCCAAATGTTTGAAGATCAATCTACCCAAGTTCACTCTTCGATTCTTTCCTAACTTATACAAGATTTCACTTGTTGCAATGTGACATATTGCTCATTAGAAGTAGGAACCCAATTAAATATGCAAAGCTTGTGAAGCACGGCAAAGAGTGAAGTGAGACGGGAAGCAAGAAAATGAACTTTGGTTTTGGGATTAGGATTGGAGGGCCATTCATGCACGACATCATGAGAGATAAACCTAGCAATTTCATCCTTATGAACAATAGGACCATCATCATCCAAGTTTGGGAGTCCTAAAGTCTTGTTGATCAAAGAAGGAGTAATAGAAAAAATTTTGTTCCTTAAAAACACCTTTCCAAATTGATCGGACTTCTCATTATCTAGGTTGGCATGAAGATTGGCATAGAAATTTTTGACAATAGCTTCAACAAATTTCGAAGGATGCAAGTTAGCTTTCAAAAAATTTCTATCCTCCAAGAACTGAAAAACACCATGCTTTTTGAAATCAACCTCGTCAATGTGCTTTTCCTTGAGAATTTTTGTGTCACTATGCCTTAACCAAAACTCCATATTTTCTTTTCGATAAAACTCCAATGAGAAGTAAGGTTTTGGAAAAGCAGTATTCACATCATCAAACTCTTTCTCAAGAAAATCAGTGGACTCAGAATAGGCAAACTCACTGATAGAAGACTTTGAAGCTTTAGAAACAGAGGATGTTACCTTGGGTGTTGCAGATTTCTGGGTAACATCTTTGACAGCAGCCCACTTGCTTTTGCCTTTAATGTTTCTTTTCACAACTTCATATAAGGGCTCTTCTTCCTCAATCTCCCAATCTCCAAAAGTCTCAACAGAATGGCTCTTCTCAAAGATCGGCATGGAAGTCTTCATCCGAAACATGAGCCGAGGAGAGACCAAGTGAAGATTCCTCAGAAACTTCAACAGGGTCGGAGGATGTGTTGGATTTTGAAGTCCCTTTGGTCCTCATTGCAGTGAGCCTACTTGAGCTCCTCTTTTTGACAGGTTGTGCCGAGGGTTTGGTGAGCAATGGCTTTTCTTTTTGGCTTTTTGGTTGATGGAACGGGTGGAAGAGGTGGTAAGGTCACAATGGGCAAGGGTTGCGCCATTGTTGTCACCAAAGGAGGATCATCCACCGACATTGTCATTGCCGGAGACACATTGAGAGGGGTGGTCGAAGTGTCCATTTGGCTTGGACCACTTGAGCCAACACCCGGAGAGACCTCCAAAGGGGCGGATTGCTTTTTGGAAGGGGTTGCCATGGTTAGGGTTTAGGAAGGATTTGGAATTTTTGAAGGTTTTGATTTTGGAAGGTTTGAGAAGAGAGAGACGGTGACGGAAGGATTGTATATACCGTGTAGAGAGAGAAGGGGTTAGGCGGTTAGAGAGAGAGGAGAGAAATTAGGAATTTAAATTAGGATAAGCAATTAAATTGATATGACATATCCCACTCCCTATTTTTACTCAATTAATAACTATCCTCCCCCTATTTCCTAGCCACACAAAGATAATTAGAATTAAAATTTACTCCCCCTATTTTCTAGGCAACAAGAAAAATCAAATACAAAACTCTTCCCACACAAATTAAACATCCGGCCATTATTTTGAAATTTTTTTTTTTTTTTTTTTTTTTTTTTTAATTTTTTTAATTTTTTAAATATATAAAACGAAAAAAAATAAACATACCAAATATACTAAGTCCATATGGTTTTTGAAAATCAAATCCCTAAATTTTAGGACTTAGTTATTTGAGTAGTTTACTAAAGATAAACTAGGTTTGTTAAAGACTTTTTCAAACTTTTAAAACTCTTAAACAATAAAAAGACTTTCAAAGATAAAAAAATCAAATAACAAACCGAAAATAAAGAAATAAAAAACATAATATAGCACATACAAATATGTTAATGGCAATGATGGTAACATCTAGGATAACACATAAGATAAAAATCCCTTGATAAATATATTCAGTTTCAAACACTTGAGGCATAATAAGCTTAGCCTTTTTCAAGCATTTCAAGCATAACAAGCTGAGCATTTTTCATGCACTTTAGGCATTATAGGCCTATATATATATTTTTAAGTACATTGCTTGTTACTCACGTATCAATACACTTCTTTAAACAAGAAAGCATCGAAGTAACGAGCTCCGTGCTTCGAGTTTTATTTCAAGTGTAAAGACCAAGTGATCTATGCCTTTCAAGTAGGGTACACTGTAGTAGCGAACTTCATGTCCCTAATACTTAGCATAAATCACCTCATACATTCTCATTGGCAAGAGTACATCGTTGCAGCGAACACCGTGCCCCGAGCTCGAGAGAATAGTATGGATAAATGCCTTTGCCTTTTATTTATCAAAAAAATTAGTGACTTTGTCACTTTAAGCATATGAAGGGAGTTTTATCAAGTGTGTTATTCAGGGTGCTATCCTACCATAACAAAAAGGTCAGCATGTGCAGCTGTAAGATCTAAGATTACTAAAATAACAAAACGACAGATTTTTTTTTTTTTTATTATATTTTTTTAAATAAAGAAAATAATAATAAAAATTAATGAAACATAATATACAACAAAATAATCCAGGAGTTTTTAAATGAAACAAGAATCAAGAGATTTTTTCAAACTAAAAAATCTCTCATGGTTAAAACCTTGAATCAAAAAATCATTTTTTAATTCATTAACAACCTTTTTATATTCAAGTTTAGAAACAAAACAAGAGTGATTTACCTCAACATATTTTACCATGTCTCGGTAATTTACCGGTTCCTTGTGTCTTGTTTGTATCCCATCATTCAAATCCCCGATCACTTGGCTTATAGGATGATTCTTTTGAATTCTCAAAGGGGGATCCCTCCTCACTGGATCATTAACTCCATTGGAGTTATTATCATCTTCATTTTCTGCACTTGGATCGATTTTTGGCGTTATCTCTAGTGTTGCCGTATCAATGACAACACTTGGTCCAACACCAGACTCAACACAAGGACCAACATTTGAGGTAGCACTTTCTTCAAAGAACTTCTTCAAGTTGTTCAACCCATATTATAGGAGTGTCTACAACTGATTCACCTGCAATGCTAGCCAAATCATCAAACAAAATATTTGCATACACTTGAACGATTCTCAATCTCAAATTATACACACGAAATGAAAGACAATTTTGAGAATATCCAAGAAAAATGGCCTTGTCACACTTAGAGTTAAATTTACCTAAATGATTTCGATCATTCAATATGAAACAAACACACCCAAAAATATGGAAGTAATGAACATTAGGTTTCTTCCCATTCAAAATCTCATAGGGTGTCATTGTTGTACCAGGTCTTAAAAAAACTCTATTAGAAATGTGACAAGCCGTGTTAAACGCTTCAGCCCAAAATCTTTTCGAAATACTTTTGGAAAACATCATGACACGGGCCATTTTTAGTAAGATCCTATTTTTCTTTTTGGGCACCCAATTTTGTTGGAACATTTTAGAGGTCGAAAATTCATGGTGAATTTCCTTTTCTCACAAAAAGTAGAAAAGGAAACATTATCAAATTCTTTTCCATGATTAGATCTTATACGAAAAATAGGTGAGCAAAACATGTTTTTGATTTTGGAATGTAAGAATTTAAACTTATCAAAAGTTTCAGATTTTTCTTTTAAAAAATAGATCCAAGTAAACCTAGAAAAATCATCCACAATAACAAAAGAATACCTCTTACCTCCCAGACTATCTACCTCAATTGGACCCATTAAGTCCATGTGCAAAAGTTGAAAACAATGTGTTGTTCCAAAGTGTTGCTCTTGATGTTGGGCAACACTGTGGGTAACACAGGTTTGCTTATATTTAAGGCAATCCCTACACACAAATTTATCTTTAAAAATCAATTTGGGAATTCCTTTAATAGCATCAAACCTAAAAAGTTTCTCCAAATCTCTGTAATGGAGATGTCCCAATTTTTGATGCCACAAAAGTGTGTCATCAATTTTTGCCGAATGGCAAACTTGTTTGTCTTCAACAAGATAACAATTGTCACTAGACCTAGTTCCTGTCATCACACAATTGTTAGTACAATCAAAGACTTCACAAGTATTTTTGTTGAATTTTACCTCTAAGTTGTCATCACAAAGTTGGCTAATACTAATTAAATTAGCTACAAGCCCATCTACATGCAAGACATTCTTTAAAGAAGGAAATCCAGAGACATTAAGTGTTCCTTTACCAATTATGTTACTCCTACTACCACCACCATAAGTTACACTATCACCTTGAACTAGTTCATAATCTTTTAGAAACTTTTTTGTTCCCGTCATATGGCGTGAACAACCACTATCAAAATACCATGAACCTTCCACATTTGTTTTCAAGGTAGTATAAACGACATCACACCTCAGATTAGGCTTAAATTTCCCTGACTTCTTACTTGGATTTTTAACCTTCTGACTTTCTGTGTTATCTTGAGTGCTGGGTAACACCTCGGGTAACACAGAGAGACGGGACTGTTTTTTCAAAAGAGTTTGACAACTTTTCTTAACATGTCCTGAAGTGTGACAATACTTGCACACTTTCTTTTTGTCTGAGGTTTCATTAGGAGAAAAATGTTCATTGTTAACTTGTTCTTTAATAAAACACATTTTATCATCCTTATTAGCCAAAGTAGAAGTGATTGCTTTTAAAGACTCTTGGAAACCAATACCTGCCTTGGGAGGTTTACTCATACCAAGGATTTCATCCAACTTGGAAGATCCCTTGTTGAGCTTCTTGAATGTGGCCTCGGCTAAAGTTAGTTTGGCCTTGACTTTGTCCAGCTCCGCATCCTTCTTGGTAAGTTGGACCTCTAGCTTAGTCATGCCCTCTTTCAACTTCTGAACTTCATTGGTCAAGACCACCACCTTTTTATTCTCCTTCTTCCATTCTACAAGCAATTCCTCATAGAGGTTCTTCAATCCAACAATGAGCTCATCCTTACTAAGCTCATCCTTTTGCTCATCTTCACGTGAGCTTCCTGCATCCATGTTAGTTGAACCCATAAAACAAACAACATTAAGAAAACTGAAATTGTTATACCTGCTGGATGTTATCTCAGGTGTTAGCCCAGCTTGGGTAACACTCAAGATAACACTTTCAGTGTCCGAGTCACAAACCGTGACAAGCATAGCTGTTTGGTTAGGATTTGCAGGATCAAAAGCCATGACAACTGGACCAAGCACTTAGTATCGTCAAGTGACCTGCTCTGATACCAATTGAAATTGTCAATGGCTTCACTGGAAAGAGATGTTACCGTAGATGTTACCCAACACCTTGGTTAACACACTGACGGACAGCACACACACACCAAAATAAATAGTTTATAAAAACTTTGTGCAGCGGAAATAAATAACACAAGATATAATTTTCTCAAGTTATATAAATATATAACTTGAGTGTGCCTAGATGGCGAAGACTTTATAATCAATATAGAAAAATTACAAAGCCGAAAGTTCCCTATTGCTAATACAATGATAATGCTCTATGGAACTGAATGAGACAAAGAACGAATCCTATCCTTAGCCAACACTCTCTTAAACACTCAGTGTTTAAGCTAGAATCACAAGGGAGGAAGGATATGCGAACCAAAGAACTTTGTCTCTCTTGTGCTATGGTGTGTGTGTTTGATCTTTTGGCATACTTCAAATGAAACACACCTAGCCTATTTATAGCCTTCCAATGCCTTGGAGGCTACTCCAAAATAACAGCCTTGGACCTTCAGACCGTGTGTGAGGAGTGGAGAGATTTCTTGGCTTGAATTCCTCATCATTCGCCAACTTCCCTAGAATGTAGCAACCGATTTCTTGAAGCCCAAGTCCATGCTTTATCACCTTGTACTCTCTTGCTTTCTTTGCATTGTACTCTTTAAATAATCAGCAACAACTCCATGACTTGGTCTTCCCACGTTTTTATTCCTTCTTCAATTAAAATGGACCAAGCAATAGTTACACGTAAATCTCCTATTTACGTGTAACTCTTCCAACAACTTCTTCCTTGATTTTAGCATTTAATCCAACCATATATTAACCTGAAATATAGACCAAAAAACACATATATCTTGCAAATAATATTAGACATTAGGATATAAAATAATATGGAAAGAATTATTAAATTACAAATCATTACAGTCCGGGTAACACCCAACTGCCAGTGATAGCACCTGTGGTAACACCCACAGTCTGCATTAACAATGTCCAAGGTTGGATTTGCTGGTTTCTGCTGGGGAGGTAACTAATCTTTATAGTTGTACATACGTCTCTTTTTATCTGTGGATTTATATTAACAAAACATGGGTTCTGATAAACTCGCTTCTTGAATTATATTATTCAGAAATTTAGTTAGAGATGGCTGAGGATTGTTTAAAGCATGCAAATGATTTGAGTGGCATGTTGCTAGTCTACTCTATACTTTCATTCTCTCCTTCTTGATTTTATACATTCTTGAATGACACAAATAAAAGAGGGACAACACACATATGAACCTAGAAGCACAACAAACATATGGAAATTACCTTGGATGAGTCGGCTGCACAGAAGATTGAATCAGATGGCGAGGAAAGAAAATATGCGCTGATGACACAATGATATTGTCGCAGGTAAAGCAGGGACTGATTTTCAACAGTGGATAATTTCGCATATTTATGTATATTTAGTAGGATATGAATTGTATCCTTAACCGATAATACATTGTCAAATTATCTCTTATCAGTTTTTAAGATATATGAATTTAAAATCATCACTTATCCATCCAAGTTTGAATTTTAGATATAATTTAAATGAATAATACTTTTTATTTTCAAATAATTCGATTTTCTATTGATTTCTAGAAACTGTATACGAAATTTATGGTTAAATTGTAATTTATTCTGGCATCTCTTTTAAATTTCGAAAATTACTAATTATTTTAAAATTTCGAAAATTACTAATAATTTTAAATTTCGAATTTCTATTGTTTTCTTGAAAAAGTATACGAAATTTATGGTTAAATTGAAATTTATTCTGGCATGTCTTTTAAATTTTGAAAATTACTAATTATTTTAAATTGAAATTTATGGTTAAATTGAAATTTAGTCTGATATCTATTTTTAATTTCAAAAATTACTAATTATTTTAAATTTTGAAAATTACTAATAATTATATCTCCACAATTATCACCTAAAGAGTTTGAATTATTCAAAAATTGTGCTTAAATTTAGGTAACTATTAGTTTTCAAAATTTCAAAACTGATTAAATCAATCAACTTCTAATTAAGAGGGAATTTTTATTTTAAATTGCAAATTAACTTTAACTAATAATATTACAATAATGCCCTTAATCAAGTCTTACTTGGAATAAAAATGAGTTGAAAATTGAATTGCTGATGTGGCCTTTGACTTGGCCTTTTCTGGAGCCTCTAAATAGTTTTGCTATATATATATTATATATGATTATACTAGTCAGTAACCCGTCGATACTCGACGGGCATAATGAATCTAATAATTAAATATTATAAAAACAACATGGTGAAATTATATTCCCGTGACTCAACCTGAAAATATTCAACATAAGATTCTTAATATTCTTAGTAATAAAAATATTATACACATTTTGTCTCAAAGTAAGTAAGGTTTCTATTTCATCCTTTTTTACGTTCATCCTAGAGTAAAGTTTTAAAATGGAAAATAATGACAATTTTTGCCCTTATCATGCTTATAATTACAAAAAACCACAACATAACGTACATACTTCATATTTCAATTAACTTGAATCATAAATAGTATTTTTGATAATTAAGTCTTCAAGCCCCTCAAACTGTTTGCCCACTTTTTTCCTTAATAAGCGTGCAATATGACTGCAACATTCTTATTCCAAAATGAAAGAAGTGTCACTTAAAATATTAAACTATACAAATTATATCAAAAGCTAATTTACACTTTAATGGATGCACATAGTAGAGATAAATTTTGTATCACATAAGCAAATATAGATTCAGAATTACCTCACAAAATATGATTCACTAAACATAAAAGTGTTACTTATTCATGAATTGGGGGTTTTTTAACGTGATTATATCTTTTAGTAGTATATAAAAAATTAAATGCCTAGAGTACATTGTTTAATATAATAATATTTATATCCCAAAATGAATTACCAAAATATTTTAAATTTATCATTAATCAAGAAAAAATTAGAAAAATAATTTAGTTTTTCGTTTTGGGACGGAGTATACTTTTTCTAAAAAGAGACCTTGACAACGATGTAATGCTTAGGATCATATTTGATCAGTTTCATAAAAAAAAAATTAAAAAAAAGGAACATGTTTAATCAACACACAGAAAAAAGAATCAAGATAATTACCTAAGTTAAAAATCACAACAAAAAATATTCTTAAAAACTATAATTGAGATGATCAAATTAAATAATACTAAGAAAATGTTAGAATCGATTTAAATCTGTCCGTGGAGGTTTAGCTTTCAATGGCCATAATGCGGAGAATGAAAAATTAGGATAATGAAGTTAGCTTTGTTGGATTTTGGTTGCTTGTCTTCTTTACGAGATCATGCTCGGCGCGGACTTAACAACAGTTTTTTTTATCATCACCAAGTATCACTTAGTACACTTGATAGAAATTAGGAAATCATAAATACTCGTATCTTTTTGGTTGAGTATTTTATTAATCAAGCATTAAACAATCAAGAAGGCAGACTCAAATGGCATACAAATCGAGTTAATATGCATTAGAAATTGGTTATAACATCTAACAACCCAATATACATTAAGGTTAGTAAACAACATTAAATGTTAGTAAAGCACCGATATTTCTATCCTAAGAATAATAGCTCGTTAGAAATTGAAATATCATTTAATTATTAATCACTATTGGAACTATGAAGCACAAATTTAATTTGAAAAAAAAATGGATTTGAGAGAAAAAAGAAAGACAAACTTGGAAGAGGCAGATGCGCGAAAACGTATGCAAAAGAATGATAGATACAAATGAATGATAGTGATTTCTGGTTATAAAAAGAGATTAAGTTCTAGGACTATTACTTCCAAAAGACTTTCATTAGATGACAATTTTCAAATTTTAAATTTAAACTAATAAAATATACTGATTTGATAAGCTGAAAATAATAAATATAATCTGATAATATGATTTGGGAAACTTACTTAAAAAGACTTTCAAAGATGATAATTTCAAAATTTTAAATTTAAACTAAAAAAATATACTAATATGATAATTTGATATGGGATAATGGATAATGATACTTCCTCTATCTCTAATTGAATGACCATTATTGTCTCAAAATAAATGTTCTTTTAAATTTTTTGATTTAATTTTTTTTCATAATTCATTATATTTTTACAAATCTAAAATTTTGAAAATGAATTAAAAGAATCTTTATTATTTTTTCTAGATTAAAATTAATTTTTTAAAAATGATTCTTAAATTTTGAAAAAAATCATTCATTTTAGGATGGAAAGAATAATACAATTTAAACAAATTAAATTTAATCCAATAAAATAAACTAATCTAATAATCTAAAATCTAATATGGGGGATAATGATAAGAGAAATCAGTGCATGCTCCAAGACAATGTTTCTACTTTCTACCACCATCACATTCTTTCGGATGAAGTAGTTGAATCGCTCTAGTTTGAATTTATTACGTTTAAAAATATTTTGTTTGGATTTAAAAGCTAAAATTTGTGTTTAAATCAAAATCTAAAATAAAACACTTCATTGAATGTGACACATGACGACTAATAATTGGTGACATAGAGCTGATTTGAAATTCTACGTGGCGAGCTGTATGGTCTTGAAATGTTTCTGCTTTTATATATTATATAGATTGAATGACCATTATTATCTCAAAATAAATGTTCTTTTAAATTTTTTGATTTAATTTTTTTTTTCATAATTCATTATATTTTTAAAAATCTAAAATTTTGAAAATCAATTAAAAGAATGTTTATTATTTTTTCTAGATTAAAATTAAATTGTTTAAAATGATTCTTAAATATTGAAAAAAATCATTCATTTTAGGATGGAGAGAATAATACAATTTAAACAAATTAAATTTAATCCAATAAAATAAACTAATCTAATAATCTAAAATCTAATATGGGGGATAATGATAAGAGAAATCAGTGCATGCTCCAAGACAATGTTTCTACTTTCTACCACCATCACATTCTTTCGGATGAAGTAGTTGAACCGCTGTAGTTTGAATTTATTACGTTTAAAAATATATTGTTTGGATTTAAAAGCTAAAATTTGTGTTTAAATCAAAATCTAAAATAGAACTCTTCATTGAATGTGACACATGGCGGCTAATAATTGGTGAACATATAGCTGATTTGGAATTTCACGTGGCGAGTTGTATGGACTTGATATGTTTCTGATTTTATATATTATATAGATATATAGATTGAATGACCATTATTGTCTCAAAATAAATGTTCTTTTAAATTTTTTGATTTAATTTTTTTTCATAATTCATTATATTTTTACAAATTGAAAAATTTGAAAATCAATTAAAAGAATATTTATTATTTTTTCTAGATTAAAATTAAATTTTTTAAAATGATTCTTAAATTTTGAAAAAAAATTCATTCATTTTAGGATGGAAAGAATAATACAATTTAAACAAATTAAATTTAATTCAATAAAATAAACTAATCTAATAATCTAAAATCTAAAATCTAATATGAGGGATAATGATAAGAGAAATCAGTGCATGCTCCAAGACAATGTTTCTATTTTCTACCACCATCACATTCTTTAGGATGAAGTAGTTGAACCGCTATAGTTTGAATTTATTACGTTTAAAAATATTTTGTTTGGATTTAAAAGCTAAAATTTGTGTTTAAATCAAAATCTAAAATAAAACTCTTCATTGAATGTGACACATGGCGGCTAATAATTGGTGAACATAGAGTTGACTTGAAATTCCACGTGGCGAGCTGTATGGTCTTGAAATGTTTCTGCTTTTATATATTATATAGATTGAAAGACCATTATTGTCTCAAAATAAATGTTCTTTTAAATTTTTTGATTTAATTTTTTTTCATAATTCATTATATTTTTACAAATCTAAAATTTTGAAAATGAATTAATAGAATGTTTATTATTTTTTTCTAGATTAAAATTAAATATTTTAAAATGATTCTTAAATTTTTTTAAAAATTATTGATTTTAGTATGGAGAGAATAATACAATTTAAACAAATTAAATTTAATGCAATAAAATAAACTAATCTAATAATCAAAAATCTAATATGGGGAATAATGATAAGAGAAATCAGTGCATGCTTCAAGACAATGTTTCTACTTTCTACCACCATCACATTCTTTCGGATGAAGTAGTTGAACCGCTGTAGTTTGAATTTATTACGTTTAAAAATATTTTGTTTGGATTTAAAAGCTAAAATTTGTGTTTAAATCAAAATCTAAAATAAAACTCTTCATTGAATGTGACACATGGCGGCTAATAATTGGAGAACATAGAGCTGACTTGAAATTCCACGTGGCGAGCTGTATGGTCTTGAAATGTTTCTGCTTTTATATATTATATAGATAGGTAGATAAATGGATCATTATAGTACTATTTCTTTCATCTCAAAAAGAATTATAAATAAATTATTTAAAAAAATATTATTTATTTTTGGACCATTACTCTTTGATTATATTTTTAATTCCTATTTATAAGACTCTTGCATGTATATATAGATCATTACATTAATATTTCTTTCGTCCCAAAATAAAAATAATTGATCAATTTTTATTTTGCTTGAAATAAAAAAAAAGTATTCATTTATTAGACTATATTATTGTAACTATTTATAATTTATATACCAAAGATTTCAATTTATAAAATAAATTTGTATGTATATGGATCATAATTATAGTATTACTTCTTCTGTTTCAAAATGAATTATAAATAAAAATTTTAAAAATAAAAAATTTGCATTTGAATAAAATATTAATCGATCCGATTTTGAAGAATTACATTTCCTTATTTACTAATTGCTTTCCCATTTTCTGAAAATTCAAAATTTGATTTCAAAATTCAACTGTTGATTGAGCTTAAATCGGGATAATTTACTGTAAAATATTTACCTTATAAACATTAACCTTTTATTAAATGAAAAATCAATTTATTAAATGAAAAATCTTTGAAACTAAGACCAATGGAAAAATTACATAATGCCATGTCATAATAGTGACATGACTTTATGTGAGGGCTCTAAATGTTTGTCTTTTAATATATTATATAGATGGATCATTATAGCACTACTTCTTTCATCTCAAAAGAATTATAAATAAATTATTTAAAAATAATAATATTTATTTTTGGATCATTACTCTTTGATTATATTTTTAAATTCCTATTTATAAGACTTGTGCATGTATATAGATCATTACATTAATATTTCTTTCGTCCCAAAATAAAAATAATTGATCATTTTTTTATTTTGCTTAAAATAAAAAAAGTATTCATTTATTAGACTATATTATTGTAACTATTTCTAATTTATATACCAAAGATTTCAATTTATAAAATAAATTTGTATGTATATGGATCACAATTATAATACTACTTCTTCTGTCTCAAAATGAATTATAAATAAAAAATTTAAAAACAAAAATGTGCATTTGAATAAAATATTAATCGATCCAGTTTTGAAGAGTTACATTTCCTTATTTACTAATTGCTTTCCCGTTTTCTGAAAATTCAAAATTTGATTTCAAAATTCAAATGTTGATTGAGCTTAAATCGGGATAATTTAATGTATAAATATTTTCCTTATAAATATTAACCTTTTATTAAATAAAAAATCAATTTATTAAATAAAAATCTTTGAAACTACGACCAATGGGAAGATTACATAATGCCATGTCATAATAGTGACATGGCTTAATGTGAGAGCTCCAAATGTTTGTCTTTTAATATATTATATAGATGAAACTCACTTGTTATATTTATAACAACAATCTCCTTACTATGCCCATCATTCATTCTCTCTCCTATTTTACTTTTCATACTTACAATAGCTACTCCACTCATTCTCTCCTCTTATTATATTAATATTTCTTAATTAATGTGTCGAAAGAGAAAATTCTAAATCAGATGAGACGGAGTAGTTTGTAGTGGGATGCCCTGAGAAAAGTGTGTAGTTTGTAATGGATAAAAAGGAGTATATTTTTTACAATTAAATAAATAAAGCCAAAAGTATCAATGTTGATTTTTTTTTTGAAAAATTCCACGTTGACATAAAAAATAAAAAAAGGTTGACGATAAGGATAAAAAATTGATAAAAAAGATCTTGTTGAATTGGATATTTTAGTTCTTTTTTTTTTCAAACATTTATTAGGACAACATTAAAAATACTCTCAATAATAGCTTCTAAAATTGTCACTATTTTGAAGGGAAAATTTTATTTTTGAAGGGAAAGCATATCAAAAGACACTATTTTCTTTATATATATATATATATATATATATATATATATATATATATATATATATATATATATATATATATATATATATATATATATATATAGATAGATAGATAATATACCATAATAATGGTTAATTTTATCAAACCTACTTTGAACTTTAACTAACATTTTATGCTAAACTATTAATTTTCATAAAAAATAGTGATCGAAAAGTTCTCAAAAGTATCATAATGTTCGAAAAGTTCCTTCACCATGCTGATATTATATATGTAGTTTTTTATTAAAATATAAGTGAATATAATAATAATGCAAGCATTATTATATATTACTAAATAAAAACTTTTCAATTATTTTGATTTAATTAGGAGCTTAAGAAGAGGAAGTGATATTATACCAAAGGAATTTATAAGTCAAATTCCCTAAAAATTTAAAAAATGATTCTTAATTGCCAATAAAAACATTATCAATAACTTTTTTTTTTTTCATTTCATGGAGACTGTTAGGATTAGGTGTCTTTGAATTGGAGTTCGATCCAAAGAGAGAGTGCAATAACAAGCCCAAGGTCGATTTGAATCTAAGACGAAAAAGGAGAAAGAGATTGAAGCTGTTTTGGAAAATAGGAGGAAAAACAAGAATAGGAAAGCTTGTTTCCTTAATTGTGGTTTGGCTTTTTCCTCAAAGTTTTGGAATCCTTTTAACTTACAGTTTAGGCGGTATAAATATTCCCTTTTCCATAGAGTTGTTTTCATTTGAGTGTGATAGGTTATCAAAACTTCTTGCTTACAAGTTAGTGATTTATATGGGCTACATAGATTTTCTAGCTTGTTTGTAGCATTTCAATTCTGTCTCATTTGTTTCTCTAGATTAGGGTTGCGTAGTTATAAATTCTTGTGATCAATAATTCGTGTACATAATTAGAGAGTTTGTATGGTGATTCTCCATATTAATAGTATTGTTCTCCCTCTGCCCGTGGACGTAGCCAAGTTGGTGAAACACGTAAATACTTGTATTTGTGTGCATGTGTATATTGTGATTATCCATCTCATCTACTGCCTGTTATAACAAACTGGTATCAGAACTTTCTGGTTGAAGAGTGTCTGGGGTATTCCATTGCGTAAGAGAAGGATGGATTCAGACATGAATCAAACAATCGACAAGTTTAATGGGAGGAACAATTTTAGTTTATGGCAGATCAAGATGAAGGCTTTATTGAAAAACAAAGACTTGTGGGCTACAATGGCTGCAGTAATCAGGGATTACAAGGTGATTCAAAGGCGGTGGTTGTTCCCACATCTGAAGAAATTTTGGAGAAGAAAGCGAAGGAAGCAGCATATCTAATCACTCTAGATGAGAAGGCCCATTCGCAGATCATCAAGAGGCTTGATGATGTCATCTTGGAGGATGTTGCTCATTGTAGTGATTCGGGTGGGGATTTGTGGTTGCTGTTGGAGAAGATGTTCTTGACGAATTCTCTAACGAACAAGCTATAAATGAAGCAGAAGTTGTTCGCTCTTCGAATGTCTGAAGGTAGGATTATTAAGGAGCACCTATATCGATTTAGTTCTTTATTACTTGAACTACATAATATTGAGGTGAAAATTGATGATTAAGATGTTGCTCTTATTTTGTTGATCTCTTTACTATTGTCATATGAGGGGTATGTGGACTCTTGCATTTATGGTAAGGATACGGTTACTTTGGAAGATGTGAAGAGTGACCTCAAGGCCATAGACTTGCGCCGAAAAGCGAGTGGTATATGTATAAAATCTCAGTCAGCAGGTTTGGCTACGGAAAGCGATATGGGCCAAGGTAGGAGAAACAAGGGTTCTTTTAGAATGGGTCCTACACTTGGAGATGTTTGTAATTACTGTAAGGAAAAGGTGCATTGGAAACGTGATTGTCCAAGGATAAGAAAGAGCGAGAATTTTGATTCAACTGCAGCAATGACAAATGTTGATGAGAAGGATTATGCTCTAGTAACTAAAGAAGACAAAGGCATGAAAGATGCATGGATTCTGGATTCTGGAGTTTCTTATCACATGTGTTCACTCAAAGAATGGTTTGCAACGTACAAGCAGGTGGAGGGTGGCGATATTTATATGGCTAATGGGTCTATCTGCAAGGTGGTTGACAAACAGGTGTAGTAGCGAGTTACTCTAGGTGGAGTTGAACTGGCAAGCCACAGTTAGCATGTCGACACACATTGTTGGTTTTGGAATGGAGAAATAGGGAATGAGACGAGTATCCTATGCTAGAACAACACTAGCACATTTGGAAAGTGAAGAAGGAGTCAATAAGCAAGAGACCTTTGCTAGGGATTCCGCGGATTATGTCACTTCATCTATTTCGGTTGGCGAGATCGAATGCATACTGAATTTTCCTAATTGCCGGTGGGGGAAATTTTGAGTTTCTATTCCAGTGTCACGGTTCGGGTGTGTTAAAGACACATTTTGGTGCTCGGCGAAGCACAATTTGGGTGTCAAGGGGGATACATTTCAGTGTCTGTTATAGCAAGTGTTTGGGTGTTTATGGAGATACAACTTTGGTTGTCCAGATGACAAGTTGGGTGTTCAGTGTAACACAGTTGAGGCAGAGGTGGATAAGTTTGTTCTCTGATTATTGGTTTGGGAGATTCAAAGTCAAGTGTCTTTTAATTGATGAAGTTCGATCCGAAGAAGGAGAACAAGAACAAGTCAAAGGCTGATTTGAATCCAAGAAGGAAAAAGAGAATGAGATTGAACCTGTTTTGGAAATAAGGAAGAGAAACATGAATAGGAAAGCTTGTTTCCTCAAGTGGATTTGATTTATCCCTCAAGGTTTTGGAATCCTTTTGACTTAGGGTTTAAATAGTATAAATACTTCATTTTCTAGAGTTGTTTTCATTCTTGTTTGATAGATTATCAATAATTCTAATATTCAAGTTAGTGATTTATATGGGCTTAATAGATTTTCTAGATTATTTATAGTAGTTCAATTATTTCTCATCCGTTTCTCTAAATTAGGGTTGCACAATTGTGAATTTTTATGCTCAAGAATTCATGCACATAATTAGAGATTTGCATGGTGATTCTCAATAATAATAATATTATTCTCTCTCTACCCGTGTGGCCAAGTTGGTGAACCACGAAAATATTTTTGTTCGTATGCGTGTATATGTTGTGATTATCCATATTTTCTACTGCTTGTTATAACAAACATAAATAAATAGCTTAGCATAATATAGTTAAAGTCCAAATAAATAGGTTTGATTAAAAGTAATTATTGTTATGAGACGGAGAAGGGAGTATGAGATATGAAATCTTATCAACTTACGAATCATTGATTTCTTACCCACGACTAGCCGGAATAGTCTCCGGCGAAGACCCTCGGGCGTGAGAGTAAGTATGGTGTATGAGAGCTCAAATATTATAATGAACAGATGTATTCAAAATAACAAAGAGCAACTACCTTGGAACGGTTGATGTTGCCTTGTATTTATAGTTGTTGATGAGAGTTGTATTTGTGGTAGGATTGCATGAAATCCCATGATTTGTGGAACAGATATGTATTTAGAGATCTTATCCATAAATAACTCCTGATTTGTAGGGAGTCTCGTCACGCAAAGAATTGTAGGTACGCCAGGACTCTGTAGGTCGACGTAACGATGTAGGCCGAGGTCGCCTGTTGGGTCTAGGTCGACCTGACTGATGGGTAGGGCTGGACCGTACCCGAATAGCATATGGATCGTAGAGTCGGACCAAGCTAGGTCGGGACCTCGTAGGTCTGACAATGAGCTTAGGTCGACTGATCATGTTGATGGGCCTTGGGCCCAGTAATAATTTGGGCCTAACCCACTGAGAATGTGGTGGCAATAATAGATAAGTGATTGGGCTTTACTCGCTGGGCCTAACTCGTCACTTTTATTCTGTTCAGTGGCCCCCAACTTTCTGAGTAGACTTTGTCGACTAGGAAGTTATAAGAATTTCAAATGAAGCTTTGAAGTAGGCGGTAAGTCGATACTCGAACTGATGTTGGGTCGACCAATGATGACGTGGCTCATCCCTAGCCGTTCTGATGGACGGTTGGATCATGTGAAGCGCTGAATTTCTGCAATCATTACTATTTTGACGCTTGGGAAATCGCCTCGAAAACCGCTCTGACACATTTAATTTCGAAATTAACCGTTTGAATTTTCTTTTTTTCCTTTTCAATTACGGAAAATATAAATACCCAAATCCTTTTCCTTTTCGAACTTTTACTTTCTTCAAGCTTTCGTATTTCTCCGGCGACAATAGCGAAACAGCAACTGGTTTTATTCGAGCTTTCTTCCTCCTGCAATAACCCCTCCCTCCTCGTTCAAACTGATTAAGGTATCCTTCTTGCCCTCTTATACTAGGGTTTAATTTCTGCTTTTTACTTGATTTCGCCATGGCTAGGACCTTTAGTAGCGAACCAGGAGCTTGGTATGGCTACTGCAATGTCAATTGTAGAGTATATAAACACTTGAACGGAGTATGGAGAGAGATGACTATCGAGGAGTGTTCCTCGATTTTGACCCGGTGGGGTTTACGTTTTAACGAATTAGGTTTGCCTGTAGGAGAAACCCTAGGTGCTTTAGAGACGAACGACCCAAGAGTTGTTTCCTTTAACCTTTTCTACGAGCTGCTCGACCATATAGCTATGTTTTATGTCCGAGGTTCCAACAAACCTTCCTTCCTTAGGAATAGAAAAAGATTTCCGGGGGAATCTAGGTCGCCCCTTAGTACGTCCATTAGGTCCCTTGAAGCTGCATATAGGACTGATTCCCCTGTTTCCTCTTCTTCTTGTACATATATGGCAGCTCAAGGGGGAGCTACAGCTTCAACTTCTTCAAGTCCTCGAATTGTGGATGCCTTCGAGTCCTCCGTTGTACCTGGGAGGAATGAAAGGGGATACGTGCCTCCTAGGCCGCGTCGAGGGAAGCAGAACTTTCAATCCCAAATAGACATGGTATACGATTTTGTGAGGTGGATAGGAAGGAGTTCACTGTGACTATCCACATAAGAAAGAGTTCATGTCTCGGTTCCGTAGGTACGTACATAGAACATGTTTGAATTGTATGTGCAACTCTTAGCTCGTCAATAGTTTACTCGTATGTAGAACATGCAGCTCGTACATATCTTGCTCGTACATAGAACTCGTAGCTCGTATGTAGAATTTTTATTTGTCGAACTAACCCTTTGTTATCTTGGTCTTGTGCAGTTCTGACTCCTGAACAAGAAACTAACATAGGACGAGTCATTGATATAAGGAAGAGCAAGAAGAGCTGCAGGGCTGCTAATGCCTAAGAGAATCGTGAGACAGAGGGGGCTAAGCGTCATGAGCTTTTGAAACTGGTTGACCAGGAGACTGCTAAATTCATTCCCGTTGAAGACGAGCTTGAGCCGTTGGAGGGAGAGCGGGCTGGGGATGATGTCCAAGAGGCACAAGAGGCCAATGTTACTGAGGTCGAGACAACTGATCATACCGAGGAGCCAAGGAAAGAGGTTCTTCAAGTTAAAACTAGAGCCAAGACCAAGTCCAGGTCGCCAATTATCGATGTTGATGAAGAGGAGGAAGAAGATGATGATGCTCCCCTCAGCAAGAAAATAAAAACCAAGAAATCCAAACTTAACCCGCCATATGAGCAAGTAGATGCATCTGTAAGTGGTTCTTTATCCCCCTCTCTTCAAGTCTCCTACTCCGACCTTCTACAAGCTCGAGTGGACAAGCTAAGCGATGTCCCGCTAGTTAATGGAGTGGACAGCTCCGTTAGAGAATACCCTGAGCTCGAGTATGGCCAGGTGATTGTGAGGAGATCCGCTGACCAAGACTTAGTCAAGAAATTCATTGATAAGGGCTTGACTGCTAAAACCTTCCGAGCTAGGTCTGGCCTGGTTCACTCCGAGGTAACACTTGTAATTTTTTATATCATTATTGCTTCCATCTTTTACTTGTCTAATCCCATTAACTCGACCTTTGGTCGACCTGATACTTTTTGTTTAATCGGCGTTGCAGTCTCTTGCCATGATTGAAACAGCTACGAGTTATTGGAAGGCTGCTGAAGAGCAAGAAAAGCTGGCCAAGTCCATGTTGGCTCGTAAAAATGATGAGCTGAAGAAGCTGGAGGAGGATCATGCCAAACTTAAGGAGGATCACTCTGATTTGGACTCAGCATATGAGGTTCTCAAGCTGGTGAAGGATGCTGCCTTAAAGGATAAGGAGGAGACCTGGGGAAAACTTGGAAGTGTCCAGAAGGAGCTTGCTAACCTCAAGGAGGATAAGAAGAAAGTCGACCATGACCTGGAGGTGGCGACCCAAATGATGGAAGAGAGCACTCAGATGCTGAATAAGCAAATAGACGACCTGAAAGCTGCTCGCCAACAGTGGGAGGCCGAGCTAGCCGTTGCCGTGGATGCTGCCAAGGAAGCTGCAAGCAAGGAGGCAGTAAAGGCCTATAAAGAGAGTGACGAGTGCCACGACTACGTCACTGAGAAGGCAAGATCATTCTTTGACGTGGGTCAGAGCCATATGGCTCGACGTATTGTAGTGGATCCCTCCTTTAATATTTCAATCGAACAATTGGCCAAGTGGGCCTCTGAGGATCCGTACAATGTGTCAGCTCGCCAAGGTCATCATCTGGTGCCTTACAATGAGAACGACTTGGCCACCATTGCCCAAGATGACGCAGAGATGGCAGCCGAACCTTGGGTTCCTCCTCCCATTGATAATGTCAATTTTAATACTCTTTTGAAGGAGCTGGAGGAGCCCGACGAGTTTGTTTTGGACGGTGATAGTCCCAGGCCCGTTTTCTCCGATTCGGGTAAACCCATTGATCCCCCACAGCAAGAAGAAAATGTAGAAGGTCGAGCTACCACAAGCGGCCAGGTTGAAGCCGATCCAGCTACTTGAATTTAATTTGAATGGTTGTGTAATGAACAAGTCCCAAACAGTCTTTGTTTTTGCTTTGTAAATGTCGATGCCTTGGCCCAGTATTTGACCAAAGTAAGATTCAGCACCTCGTACTCTCCTCTGACCTGGTTGACTATCAGCTGGGAATCACAATATGCCATAATCTTGGTAGCCCCAAAACATTTGGCGTATTCTATGGGTGCGACCAAAGCTTCGTACTCTGCTTGGTTGTTAGAGACTTCGAACTTGAACCTCAATGCTTTCTCAAAGATCGTCCCTGATTCTGGCTCGATCAACACAATCCCAGCTCCACTAACACTCTTCGTTGTTGACCCATCTGATTACACTTTCCAGCAATCGTCGGGTAAGTTAGTAACGGCTTGAGTCTCTGGCCCCTTTCCCTTAACTTTCTCCTTCTGAACTCGCACCTCGCTATCTTCCTTGGTGAACGTCAGCTTGACCAAGAAATCTGCCAAGGCTTGAGCCTTCAATGCCTTTCGAGGTCGATACTCGATGTTGAATTTTGTGAGAGCAATTGACCAGTAGAGTAAGCGACCTGAACTTTCCGTCTTATGTAGGATCTTTCTCAGGGGTGCATTAGTGAGCACAACAATAGGGTGAGATAGAAAATAAGCTCGTAGCTTCCTGAAGGCTACGACCAAGGCATATGCAACTTTCTTCGCATTGTAATATCTGCCTTCAACATCAGATAACGCCTTGCTAACATAATACACGGGCTTCTGAAGTCCCTCTTCCTCTCGAACTAGAACAGCAGCCACAGATTGGTCGCCCACAGATAGATATACGAACAAAGTTTCCCCAACGGTCAGGCTGCTCAATAAAGGTGGAGTAGCGAGGCACTCCTTAAGCTGTTGGAACGACGAATGACATTCGGCCGTCCACTCAAAATTCTTCGTCCCCCTCAATGATTTGAAGAAGGGGAGAGATCTTTCTGCCGACTTGGCTATAAAGCGACCTAGGGCTGCCACCCTACCATTAAGTCGCTGCATCTCCTTGATACTTGTGGGCTCTTGCATGCCGATCAAAGCCTTAATCTTCTCAGGATTTGCCTCAATGCCGTGTTGTGACACCATAAAACCAAGGAATTTTCCATCTGCTACTCCAAATACACATTTGCTCGGGTTAAGCTTCATGTCGTTTGCTCATAAATTGGTGAACGTTTCCTTTAGGTCGACCACGTGACGTCCGACCTTTGTTTTGATGACCATATCGTCGACGTAGGCCTCCATGTTTCGGCCAATTTATGAAGCAAAGACCTTGTTAACCATCCTTTGGTAGGTCGCTCCTGCATTCTTCAACCCGAACGGCATCATGTTGTAGCAGTAAATACCCCCAGCAGCTTGAAAAGCCATTTTCACAACATCATCCTCGTGCATCTTGATCTGATGATAACCTGAATAGGCATCGAGGAAACTTAGAGTGGTGTGCCCAGCTATAGAGTCGACGAGCTTGTCAATACGAGGCAGGGGGTAGCTATCTTTGGGGCAGGCCAGATTTAAGTTGGTGAAGTCAACACACATCCTCCACTTGCCATTAGATTTCGTTACCATGACCACATTAGCTAGCCAGGTGGTATGTGTAGCTTCCTTGATGATACCTGCACTCAAAAGATTTTGTACCTCAAGTATTATTGCCTCCTCTTTGTCACGAGCGAAGCTTCTCAGTTTCTGTGCTTTGTACTTCATGGTCGGGTTAACCTCCAACCTGTGGACATCGACCTCTTCCTTGATCCCCTTCATATCCTCTACTCGCCAAGCAAAGACATCATTGCTCTCCTTAAGCAGCTCGATGATCTCTGCTCTTTCCTCAGCTGACAACTGCTTTCCAATCTGAATTTTTTGCTTTGGATAAGAAGGATTTGTCATTACTGCTTCCAGCTCGTCCACAGCTTCCAGTTCCGGACCATCTCTAAATTGCAGGGTCTCGATAATGATCTCTCGAACCCTCTGTCTTTCCTCGGCCCCCAAGTGTGGAGCTTCTTCAAAGATCATGTCATCTAGCTCAGCTGCGATCTCACTGGTGGTGGCCCCCGAGTTATTGTCGATCTGGAGGCATAGCTCGCCTATGAAGACTTGGTCGACCATAACTGCATCTGAATCGACCATGGTGATTTCGGAGTTACGTGTTGACTCATTCATGACCTCGTCATGTGAGCGATAGGTTGACTCTTCCACGCAGGTGATTGTAGATAGTCGAGAAGTTGTGGTTACTGATTTTGACATCTTCAAGTACCCCTTAGCAGTTTCAATTTCCAATTCCCTCTTCTTCCTCGTTCGAAGGATGTGGTCAATATATTCTCGGGCTGTACTTCGTACACAGCCGACTCCAGCTAGCGTGGGGAACTTAACTCGTTGATGGGGGATTGAGGCCACCATTCCTAGTGCGACCTGGCCAGGTATACCCAAAATAGCAGCATAATCACTATTCACATCAATGACAATAAATTTTACCTTGGAGACGACCCTGTAAGGATGTTGGCCTGTGTCGACGTCCAACTCGATCTATCCCTTGGCATCGACCCTGTGGTTGGTGAAGCCTTCCAATCTACCATCATAACGTTCGAGCTGCTCCTTTGAGAGCCCCATCTCCTTGAACGTCTTGTAAAACAGAATATCCTTACAGGCCCCCGTGTCTAGTAATAGTCTGCTCGTCGTACACCCATCAATTAATCCTGAGATAACGAGAACTTGCTCTCTGGCCGCTGCATTTGTCGCCAGCTCGTCTAGGTAGAAACTGATCATTTCGTCTCTAATGTAGCTTCTAGGTGGCACGTGGGGAGCCTTGTTAAGCTGGAATATCTTGTGTTTCAGGGCGGTATTGCTAGCTTGCTCAGTAATGACCCCCAAATTCAATCTAGGCTGTCTCGGCTCTTGCTGTCCACCAGCGGCTCGCTCACCGCCACCATGCTGAGGTCTTTTTACATACATGTCGAGTCTCCCACTGTCGACGAACTTTTGAATAATGCGTTTCAAGCTCATACAATCTTCCGTAGTGTGGCTCGTATCTTTGTGATATTCGTAGTATTTGCTGTTATCCCTTCTGAACTTATTTGCTGGGTTCATAGGGGCAGGTGGGCCTAGCTCGACAATGTTGAAGATCTCAGTTCGACTCACTATTAAAGGAGTGAAAGCTTCGGGCACCTTCTCAGTCGCCCTAGTTCTGTTCTTACCATTCTTGTTATTATCCCCATTTTTGGTTGAGTCCTTCTTGTCAGTATCAGCGACCTCAGCCTTGGGGCCTTTCCCACTCTTCTTCTCCTTTCTCTCTTCAGCCAGCGCTACATTGTAGGCCTTCTCAAACAGTTCTTGTCGGGTAGTCACAGTCCGAACTGTCAACTCGTAGTCTAAATCTGTAGATGCTATCCCATTTCTGAAAAAATTGATTACCTCCCTGTCCGTAAGGTCCTTCTCAATCTTGTCGACCATCTCCTTGAATTTGGTATAATAGCTCATCGAGCTTTCGCTCTTTCCCTGTACCAAGTTATTCAAGTCGGTGACTGTCATCTTCCGAGCTCCAGCTGTCGAGAAGCGATCCAAAAATCTCTTCCTCATATAATACAACGTCGAGATGCAACCTGGTGCCAAGCCATTAAACCAGGTAAGAGTTTCCCCGGTGAGAGTTCTAGTGAGTGCCTTACACATCATGTCGTCCTCGTTGGAGATAAAGCACATGGTAGCCTCCAAATGCTGTATACGACTCTAGGCATTGGTTTTACCCGAATATTTTTCCAGGACGGGCAATCTGAAACCTGGAGGGGGTTGACGGTCAAGCAACTCCTTGGACAAGGGACGAAGAGCAAAATCGTTTCGTTCGCCCTTTCCAGCATCCTCTTTCTTATCAGCCTCCCATTGCTCAAACTTTTTCTTCCACTGCAGCCATTCCCTGGCATCTGGCCTGTCGTCCCTATCATGGAAGACGTCGTTGGATTTTTGCCTTTCCTCACGGTGAGGTTCCCTCCTCGAGTTGGCTCTGTGCCTGTCACTCCTAGGGGGAGTAATCTCTCTGCTCCTTCTATCCCTGTGAGAGGGCGACCTCACTGAATTAACTGGCGACCTGCGCCTTTCCTCTCTGACCGGCGACCTGCGCCTATCCACTCTGATTGGCGACCTGCGCCCATTCCTTTCTCTGTGAGACTGCGACCTCTCCGTCCTGGCAGGCGACCTAGGCCTGTTCCTCTCGGCTTCCCTTTGCCTCCTCAGTTCTGACTCCGCCTCCTGCTCTCTGTTTGTATTGAGATGACTTCTCAAGTCGTCAGGTGGAACTGGTATGTGGGTACAAATATGAGGTACAATCTGTCGCTCGTCATTCTGTTGGGCACTACCTCCTTCCCTAACGCTTCTCTCGGGCTGCCTGTTAGAAACCTGGGAGGGGGCTGCCCTCTCTGACCTTCTGTCGGCCTGCTCTATCTCCTCCTACATTGCTATTAGCTCCGCCAGTATTCTAGCTCGCTCCAAAAGCATCTCCTTTTTGCTAAGGGGATCGGTTGAGGGACCCGGTCTGTCGCCTACAGCCATTCGCCCTGCTTGGGGACGCTTTGGAGGAGGTTGTACTCCTTGGTCGGCCATAGGTCGCTT